>DF239079.1:0-263105 GCA_000507305.1 Breviolum minutum Mf 1.05b.01 | reverse complement strand
TTGGAATATTAGTTCCTTTTTCGGGATGGCCTCTTTACTAGCAAGCTCTCAGCTCCACACCCCAATCCGTCGGCTCGGCGCTCAAGCCGGGCACGAAACCTGTGCGTAACGGATTTTCATAGGGGGTGGTGTGGGTAGATATACTATAAAACAAATACTTATATATATATATACATAAATATATATATATATATAATATTGATAATAAATAAATCAAACAACGTAATGTATGACATATAGATAATATCTAAATCTAATTATACATCTTCGACGGAACTGACCTCAAGCTATAATGACAAGCAAACGCTCCAAATCCATCTAGCATGTAGGTGCTAAATGAGATGGTTCATTCACTCCAGTAGGAACCACTTCCATGCTAGGTATTAGGGTGCAACGACGGCAGGCACTGCTTCTGACCTCAAAGATTATCTCACCATGCCAATAGCGACTGGTAGATCTCAAACTAGTATGATTTACTCACAAAACATACCCTGCAAGTCAAAAACCATGAAAACAATAGTCCCCTGGAATTGTTGATTTGAAATCTCTACTAAAATAACGGTCGTTTCCAAAAAAACTATTGAATTATATACAGAAACACCTCTCCAGAAAGCAGTGGTCTTTGGGCTTCCAGGGTAGATCATAAATTTCAAACTTGGGTTGTCCCCCTTTTCAGGATTCACCACCAGGATGATTCCATTTTTAGTATAGAATCCCGAACTAAACCTTCATATGCCAGGGAACAAACCAAGGTTCGACTGTACTATTTTGAATACCTCACCTTACTAATCTAACATGGCTGGTTGGAAATGTTCCATCTTCAATATACAGTAGATCAATATAGGACATATACATCTTGGCCTCATTTTTCCCAATATTCCAATATAGGACAGATGTATAGATAGATATACATATATAAAAACATATTGGTCCAATTTTTTTCCTACAAATTCCCATGGCCATTAGGTGCCATGGATGCCAATCCAAAGGTGGCACAGCTCCAGCCTGCCACAAGTTCCTCCAAAGGCATGACCTGTTGATTTCAAAGGCCGGTCAAGGAGGTGAAGGCCACGTCACACACTGTTGTGGTAGCTTAAATCCAAAAAATAACACACATATAGATACATATATGTATAAACTATATATATATATATGTATGCCTATTTAAAAAGATATAAATTAAGATTGGGGCCCCTACTTTTTCCTAAAGTAGTATAAAGTGATACTTATTGTGTGACTCTTAGTGGTTGAGATAGTTGAGCTGGGTTCCGACTTCCGACCTATAGGTGATACAGTGATACATAAATATCAAACATTAAGCTATGCTTCTGCCTATGATGCGCTAAGAATTCTAGGCTCCAATATGTTTCTCCCGAAGATTGCGTGAGAGCAAATTGCATCATCCCAGTAGCTTTATTTGATCTTGCCATCTTCAAAGGAATGGTGCGCCTGTATGTGTAAAGTATTCTTTCCCCATAAGATTTCGGGATGAAGCGGCATTGTCACTGAATGACGAGGTACCCGCAGAACCCGTTGTATGCAATTCTTCATGCTCATTGTGTCAGAAAAAGAGGATTTGCAAAGGGTTTTGCCTCTTGAATAAACAAACACTGAAGAGATTTGTATTTGGATGTATTTGGGGTATCTCTTACATTTGATTTCTATTAACAAAGCTTAAACGGTTCGAGAATACACTCGCCAATTGTACTATGACTGTAGCTACTATGCTGAAGTGCTGGGGCCTGCCTCGTTGTGAGGAAGTTGGGGGGTGGGCGGAGTCCGGTATAACAGGTGTCCGGTCAGGTCCCGGGTGTATAAGATGTATACTCAACTTTCTCTTGGATTTGCTTGTTCGGTGCTTGGAAAAAGTTCCAAAAAAAAGTTGGAGGTTTTTTTTTTTATGGTTGTGAATCCCATGGTCAAAAGAACAACATCACTCCTACAAGTTACAAGTCTCATCAAGTTTGTTTTTAGCCTGTGAGATATAAGATAGTCAAAAACATCAGGAGTGGATAGCGATATAGCTTCCAGGTCTCAGCAGTCGATGCCCAAAACTCCAGCAGTTATACATGACCATTGCGCAACTGACCTAAGAAACAATGAGGTTTAAAGCATTGCATGATTTTTTGGCAAAATCCTATACCTTTGTTCCAACGTTTATACGTTTATACTTGCCTATTTCACCCAACCCCACTTCTGCCCAACAAGAACTGGTTGGTGGTTTCTAGTTTCAACCCATTTGAAAAATACTGCAGTAGTCAAATTGGATCATTTCCCCAGGTAGGGGTAAAAATAACAACATTCTAAAACCACCACCTAGAAAAGGATCACCCACCCAACACAACAACCATGAGCTGTGGATTCAGGGCCTCTAAATCAAATAGGCCTTGGACCCGTTGGAAGAGTCGTTCAATGACACCATCACCTTCTTCCGCTGACAACCTCAGGTAAAAACGATGAAAATGGTCGAATATCTGGATATTACCCTGCCTGAAACTAACAGCGAGTTTACACATGAAAATGGATGGTTGGAAGACGATTGTTTCCTTTTGGGATGGCGGAACCTGGCAGGTGCAATATTAGTTTCAGGGAGGGTACAGGCTGTATACCGTTTTGCGCCAGAGTGCTTTGATACAACATAGACCTGTAAGAAAGACATTCTGTCCAATTGGAACCCAGTCCAAGGCTGTGAATTAGTGAATGTTAGAGGATGTCAACTTGAAGTATTCTTGGCTATCAGGATATTCCAGGAACTTCATAGACGCTGAGTATCTAACCCCAGTGAAACCTATACATTTACAAGTTATAACCCAATTCATCCTCGTTCTAAACCATTTAGAATATCAAGTTTCCGGTGTCATCAAGTTGTATGAAGATCCCACTGAACTGTACAAATTCCGACATCTCTGTGACTTGTGGGTTACTGGGATGTCCATGGTACTTAGAAGCACTTAGTAACTGGATTATAACCCCTATATTAGTAGGTTGTAAGTCCCCTAAAGAGCTTTATAACCAACTGACTAACTAGTTACGATCACTTCCATGGTTACCCTAGTCCTAGGCCGTTCGCTGTAGTCGGGGAGGTTACACATGGCCAAACATGTGAAGCCTCGTCACCGAAAAATCTGCAAAATAGTCGGGGAAGAGTTCCATATCTTTAACTAGGTACAATTTGGGTTCCTTAGATTTCCTGCTGAAGGTCTTAACTTTTAGTGAGTTACATTGAAAACAACACCGAATTGTTCCAGGAGCTTAGGGTTTAAGGGTCGATTCCAAAGATATGCCGAGTTCAATAATTCAACCAGGTTATCTTCGTTCCCTGGGTCCTTCGTTTTACCCAGCTTGCTGAGATTTACCAACGCTCGTGTAAAGTAAAGGACAATGCCACCTTCGCGCAAGAGCCAAAGCCTCAGGGTGAAAAAAACAATGAAGAAAAACACCATGGAAGTGACAAAGGTGTTTTAGTGGATCCCATACCATCCATGTATGATATATTTACCTACATTTAGCATAAAAATCAACTAAATGTAGGTAAATATATCATACATGGATCCTATGGGGATTGCCAATGTCTGAATTTTTTTATGGGCTGTTGAAGCATTTCTTTAGATGATAAAGTCGTTCTCATTCATGGCATATATTATTGGCCCCACCCTGTCCATGGTTCATGTTTAACTCAGTACTTGTCCAAACGCGATCTTCAAGTTAGCATTTACACGCATGTTCATGTTCATAGATGGTATCGCTTGGCCAAACCAAACCATCGAATAACCATGATCTGATTGGTGACTTTTGTTTTTCACAGCGAGAATTACCGAGAATGAAGCTGCAACTCAAAAAACAAGATGATACATCATAGTCATGGATGAGTGCAAACAATAAGCATCACAAAATTCTCAAAACCATAAATGTTTCCACCAAGGTCCCTGACGAATTGTGTAGCCACTTGAGCTGTCGCCTTTTTGTTGATGCCGTTTTTTTCCATGGAAAAGTGAAGTGAATCGCTTTTGATTTCCCTGCGAATGATCCCTAGATTTTTTTGTCTCACCTAGGATCGTTTTTGTAGTAGTCAATCCCCAACTTTTGAACATTCCAGAAGGGCGCCATGTGTTAGACTTTTTTGGTTCCACATACTGTGGCTATTTAAGCAGTCAGCAGGTTGAAATGATTCCTATCCTATCAAATTCACTCAATGTGGTGTTTAAAACACGACATCTAAAAAGTGGTTCATTGGATGACTTAGCCATCCACTCGAGGGATGGGTCACACCAGTGCTATGGAAGTGTTGTTATTGAGTTGGTTCTTTCAACCCACATTTGAACACTACATATCAGTTTTACAGTTTCACATTGGATCATTTACCCCAAGTAGGGGTAAACCGAAAAAAAAACATGTGAAACCACTACCTATAGCTATGCATGAGATTCTTCCGTGAGCATATCCAAATGAAATTCACAAATGGCCCACGTATACCACCACTGGGCCCGTCACAATTTTGTTTAACATCGATGTCTCATCCCATGGTAATACTGGCTGATTACTAGTGGTTTTCATGTGCTAATGTTGACGGAAGAAATCCTGAACCAGTTGATAGGTAGTTTATCCTATTACTTACGAGGTCTTATACATCCCAGATGGTTAGCCGGATTTCTTCCATCAACAGTATCACAATCCCTATGATAGTGGGTAGATGTATACCCCTAAGGATCCAGGTGTGTCCCAAGAAAGGGATCTCCCCTACAATCCAGCAGAATCATCAATCCTAATCTAGGAAGTCATCTGGATTCTTCGGGTACAGGGAAATTCCTTACATGCCCTCCCTGAAACTAACAGCAAAAGCCCCTGAGAATAGGCCAGGACCCAAAAGGAAAATTCATCTTCCAACCATCCATTTTCAGGTGCTTTTGCTGTTAGTTTTAGGGAGGGTGACCCTTATGCACATCCACCAGCCAGTTGCCATGTTTGTTCCCTGGCTCCATCCCAAAACCCCGACATGACATCCCATGAAATCCTGGTTGATTTAATAGGGATCCTTATAATGCCTTTTCATGATCCCTATAAAACTGCGTAGGATTTCATGATCTTCTATACAGCAAATAAGGAAGGTTTTGCGATATATATATATATATATGTCCCCCTCAAAGCTCACTTTCAAATAGGTGGATGATCATAATGTTGTAGCAGCAAGACATGATGTGATATTCACTATTATGAATGCTACAAATTGATGTGATTTTCAAAGAGGGGAGCAAGTTCTGGTATTTGGAAAAGCCATACATTCATTTAAATCTACTCTAAAACGCACTTAAACCTCGAAATGCTCAAGTGGGCGCAACAAAACCCACTTGTTACATTCCCTGAGAACCTGGCCCCATTATAGTCTAGCGGTTCTCATACTCGTTGTTGCATTAGTACAAACCAAACATTCCAGGTTTTGATCACTTCCAAAAAGTTTCACAAATAATCAACAAAACATACCAGGCCAACTACCTGTTGTGATCTTCTTATGGAATGGAGAAGGGAGCTCCTAAATCTATAGCTACTCAAGAATCGGGGATAATTAATATCAACACCATCCCCTATAGCTCCTTAGCTAGCTGCACATAGACAGGGTTATGGGGTTACCCAACCATTTCCCATGTATGCTCAAAGACTTCGCCGAGATACTCCGCGTTGACCTGGTGCCGTCGGTTGTTTAGACGTGCGTCCAAATGGATGGATTGATGGATTTGGCACTGCCACATCTAATGGGAAGATTGAGCAAAACTTGGAAACATCACCCACAAAAACATGGCTAAATCTTGTCCCGTCATAAGTTGAAATTGCATCACAAGCTGCCATAGTTCTGGATGACTCAGGACCGTTTACAATAATATTACAGAATGTCTATACTTTGCAATATCCAAAATCTATATGTTTTTGTTGTGATGACCAGAAATATGTTCCTGCTGAGAATGAAGAGAATGACACTGACATTTTGTTTCAGATTGACTCTCTACTATCCAAGAATCCTCGATCAAGAGCGGATTGTTCAAACTTAACCCTTTCTCAAATCATGAGTGTCCTGGGTTCGTCATGATCGTTGGTAACGTGATGATAGATCATAGATCCCTCTTTTGAGGAAACCATTCCAAAATAATACATATCCTTCATATTGCTGATGGAACAAAGTCCTGCACCAGTTGAGGTTGATAGTTTATCCCATCATTTACAGGGTTTTATACATCCTTTCGGTGAAACGCCTGGTTTCTGAACCATCAACAGTATCTTCCAGTAGAAAGTGTGCATATGCACCAGTAATCCGACCGATTCTGTAGCTATCCCAAAACCTTTCACCAATCTTTGAAGGGAATCTTGTGGGTTAATTCTCGTCCATTTTGTTGCAAGTTTGTTGGTGGCAACAAATTGTTGAATGACTTTCCCAGGTAGCCCACTTACAAGCCAACAATTTTCTTGTGAAACACCATGGACTCACCAAATCTGAGATAGTAACAGAACAATATATATTATATCTTACCAACTCTTACCAGCATGAAATCTTCCCCCCCAAAAAAAACACGAAACCACGAAGGAAAAACGGAAAAGCCTTCCATGTTATGCCCGAAATCAAATTCAGACATTTCCCTCTAGATAGTTTGATATCAGTTCAAGTTCCCTACCCAATACACAACTCAAATTTTAAAGTTACTATAGCCTATACTCAACTAAAGCCTTGAATGATCTTGAACGTGTTTAGGGATGCGTAATTGGTGTTCCTTTGGAACCTGTTGGTGGTTGAACCAACCCCTTTAAACATCTTTAGTCAAAATGGGTTCATCTTCCCCAAAAAGGGGTGAAACACATCCACCAGCTAGAGAATCATTTAGATACCCGAAGTTTAACAGCTCGCCCCTGACAAATAGTGGAAGACGATCCTTTCCTATTGGGGCCGTTTGTAACTTTTCAGGGGTAAACTCGCTCTTAAACTTCGGGAGGGTAAACGATCGACCACCTGAACCCCCGTCCACCTTGGCAATGGCAGGCGACCATTTGCTAAGTCCTCCCGGACTGGAGCCACGCAACATGGCCTTATCATCGGTACCTTAGTAGATGGGTAGCTGGGGATTTACTTACTTGCTTAATTAGTTAGTTGTTTTGCATACTTAACTTTCTTATTTGTAACTAATACTTATACTTAAAATCAGTACTTACTGACTTGCTGAGTTGGTTAGTCAGTTAGATAGCTAGCTTATTTAGTTCAATTGTTTTCTTTGAGTTCCCGAATTAGGTGGTCCAACAGGATCATTTATATCATTTTGTTTACCCCCGTTAAAACCAAGGCAATGACGAGCCAAAACACCCTGGTATTTTCTCCCCAAACTGGTCCCAGAACTGAACCAAGACATGTTCAACCTTGGAGGAATCAGGTACTGTGATGCAAACAGGAGGACAAGGGTGGCCTTTTTTTTGAATTCAACCATAGTGTTCAAAGATGTTTTGAAAAGACACCGTCAACAAAAAATATCAAGTGTACTTCTTGAATGTATCATGACTTGTCAATATATGGTGTATGTAAATATATGTACATATATGTATGTATATATATATATGTATATATCTATATAAGTATATTTAAAAAGGTACATTTCATGTCAGGATTTACCATACTATTCTTGTCCACCCAAAAAGGTGCCTTGGCATTTGGTTTCCTGGTTGTCTCCAAGGTACAGGGAGGACCAAGCAAGATCTTGTCATAGGGACCGAGCCTCGTAAAACACAACGAGGCTGACTCGAAGAAATGTTAGGAGCTCCTGAACTAACGGCTATTTGTGTATGCCAGCCCAAAAAATACGTGAACCATCAATCTTTAGGGTCCAGGTTCCATGTTGGTTGTTTTTTTGGGGGTGTTTTGTAACATGGTGAGAAGAAATTGAAACAACACAGCCATTCTCATGGGCTCAAGTCACTTGTATTTTTACTGGGGAATCCATATTTGAAAAAACATTTGAAACGGTTACTGGGTGGGAGGTGTATTCCCAAACTATAGGCAAAACTTGGTCTCTTTGGACGTTAAAAGTTGAATTGCTTTTAGTAGGTGGCATGAATAAAACTCAAACATACATGTTAACCACTGCGATTGCCATGTCTTACACATCTACAATCAAACCCAAACATGCATTACAAAAACAAATGCAGAAATTACCAAGTACCTTTTTGACTGCGCAAACAAATATAGGTGCCAAACTCAAAAAAATCTAAAGTTCCTGGGGACTACCTATAGGTGTGCCAAACAGATCTATCGTGTAAAGACAATTGCAACACACCATTCAACTACACCCAATCAGCAATCCCCCAAAATACGCAATGAAACCCTTTGGAACGTTGTAAAGGGATTGGCGTGTTTCAAAGGTGTGTTTGGTAACAACCTTAGAAGCAAAGGCTCCCGCTTCCGTCCGAAGCCGGCCTCTCTGCAGCATTCGAGGTCGTCGCTAAGTCCACCGATTTGAAGACCTGATGGAAAAAAAACAACCGAAACCGAAATTCAAACGCGCCCTAAGAATCAGCTGGGACCCTCCAATGGAGGGGTTTGAACCTGCATAGTCCTTTTCAAGGGTCAGGATTCTTAGGGTGGAGTTGTTTTTCGGGGAGCGGGAAGGAAATGATACCGATACACTTCCTGAAATAGCATACATGCCATGCACAAGACCATACAGTACGTATCCTAGTAGAAATGCCCACAGGGATTAAAGAGGATGATACACAAATACCGATGGTTTGAGGCTTCTTTGAAGTGTGCTTGGAGTGTGGGAACATCCATGGGCATAAAAATCTGCAAATATACAGCTCAACAAACCACGAGTAATATGAAAGTGCCAGCAGAACATTGCTGAAGTTTTGAAACTGTTTTCTTCCCTTTCCAACGGCAGCATTTTCAGGTTGTTTAGGCGTTGGTGCTTACGGCTGCAATTCCAGAAATCCAATGCTTGAACAAGTCCCCGAGCCACGCGTGGACCATGTCCAGCCACACTGGCCTTGATACTGCGAGTTGTCATGGCGTTGCTGATGGCAAGTGAGCTGCAACAAATGGCACCACTTTGATGAGGCTGTGATTTATTTGATGTTAGTACAGCATCAGCATGAACATTAGGCGGTCATGACGAACATAAACTCATGATGATGAACATCATGACGATCATGATCTCATCATGACAATCGTCACGCTACACATGATCATCATGCTCATGTCAACTCAAAGCATTAATCCAAGTGTACAGAATCATCCTATACTGTAAATATTCCAACTACCACCTTTTTGTTAAATCTTAAGATAAAAGGTCCCAAAAAATTGGACTTTCACCAAAGGTCATTCTCTCGGTTCCCCTGTAAAGGAAAGTGAGTCAAAATTCTCAGTAAAGCCGGACCCTTCAAAAATGTGCACAATAAGTTACTAATTTGATGATGAAAATCGGGAACGGAGCTACACCATGCTACATATCATCCCCGAGCTCCACCATCTTTGCATTCTTTCTCACTTAAACCATCCCAGATGCCCAGGCAACTTGTGTTACAGGAGCCCCCACATTGGTGTCAAAAAGTCGCCACGGCAACAACGAATGCCTCATCACACACTCGTTAAGCTGCTGTCACACATTAACTGCGCGTGGCTGCGACTAGCTACGATGAAGCTATTTTGTGGAAATAAATGCACATTGTTTGTTCATATGAGTATTTTACCTCTAGTTTTGCTGAGGCATAAAACAAAACATCATTTTCAAACAAATGCAGTGTGATGTTAAAAAGTCCCATCATTTACTACTGCACCGAAGCCCCACCAACGGTTTTCACATCTGCCGCGGTACATCGTCTGCTGCAAACGGCTGGCTTTCGATTTCACCACCTGCACGGGTTCCAACCGTTGAAGTTTCGGCTAAAGCTGCGAGGAGTTCGAAGGGACCTTCACTCCACACAACTGGGTTTTTTTGGAACATTCACCAACTTGATTTTCCCGGAAAATTGGCCCAAACAATATACCTTTTAAGGGTGAGGTCGTGTTTTCTGTTGCAACGAAATCTATATAAATGTCCAAATTCAATCAGGAGGTCAAGTCACCAAATACTATGGAACCCATAGGCACACCCAAATCTGGAAATGTCTCCGTGACAAGGCACTTGGACCCATATGTTTTGTTTGCTCAGCCAAAGTAGCATGAAGCAAAAGTTGAACAAACGTTTCAAAACCTATTTCTTATCATATAGATGTCCATAAAAGTTTAGAGACTAGCAATTGGCTGAGTCAGTTTGCCATCCAACAAAAACGTTGAAGAGTTTGAGGATATTTGTAGTCCTTTCCTTGCATGATGACTGGTGGTGCGGTTGAACTGTTTAAATATGAACCACGGAAAAAAAAGCATTCCATTGATCTCTTATACTGGTTCTCTAATAGGGATCCCTTTAATGGTTTATCATAGTCCCAATAAAACTGCGTATAGTAATAGTATAATCCCCGAACGAAACCCGAAACAACCAGTTTTTGTTCATTGCTCATGTCATGAACGATGCAAAGGCAGCATATCAAACGACATTCTCAGGCCCTCAAGTTTGGTCTCAATCTCCTCTAGCAACCTGTGGGTCCTGATCACCAAGTAGTCAACCAAGGATTGGTTGGTGGCTTGCCCGTTGGTGATGTATAGATTACTTTCGGCACATCCCGTAATTATCCCTTGTGGGAATCCTCTTCTAATCAGGGATTCCTAGAATAGGCTCAACCTCTAACAAAAACCCACCACTGAACCATTGGCCGAATTAATCAGAAAACAACTAATAAAACGACATGTCCCGGGAACAGTGGAACACGACAAATTAAGAAGGGACCTTTACCAAAAATAAACAGACTCTTATTACCTTAACATATCTTCACGATGGCAACATGTTTGACAAGGATACACAAATGCAGCACCTATAAACTATAAACATATTCACCAAAGCACACCGAATCATCAAGACAAAGCTGCAAAAATCCATGAATTTCATGGACTTAGAGCCTGGTTTATCGGCTAACACCAACCCACGACGGATTCCACGACAAGGTGCTAGTACTTGGCCAAGTACAGTTTGTACAGTTTTGGAGGTGTCCCATGGTTTCCCCTATACTATTTGTATATATATATATATATATAGATATACAAATACATATACCAGTATACCATCAAATACCTTTTTTGTACCTCCCACATTTACTCCCAGAAGACTACCAATGCTTTCTGATCACTGCCCAAAAAAAAATGTTCAGATCCACCTCGTTGCAAACCAGGCGACCTTGTAAATCAAGAGGCCTCGGCAGGTGCTGAAAACCCTTCCCTAGGGATCCAAGCACCGAAACTGAGAATCGTTTCATGGAACCAAAATACTAAGCATTTCGGAGGTGATGGAAATCACCCCAATCATCCCCAATCATACACTGACAATATGACTAGAGGCCTAGAGCTTATGAAATTCCATTGAAATCCTGATTGGCTCATGACACAATCTTGATCCCGTCATGATGTCACTATATTCCCTATCAAACTGGGTAGTAAGCTAAAACAACCAGGGTTTTGGTGAACACCTACGCGGACGGTTGAGTTAACGCCGCTTGAACTGTGCCCCCCTTTCGAAACACAGACCAGGGTTTTGGTCACTGCTATATGTCTGCTATGTATACTAAGATGTGCTGATCAAAATGTGTGGGTAGCACATTCGCTCGCCCCCTATGACAGTAGGGAGTTTAGATACCCCAATCGCGCCGTAAACCTCGCTCCGTAAGTACCAGCTTCTGTAAAATTTCTCAGAAACAGTGGAGAAACTATAGATCTCTACCTAGTAGAAGTGCAGGCCAGATTTTCAAACGCTATATTAAGGTAGGGATTTACATGATTGGACGTGGTCGGGATGTGGTTTTGGATCGATATTCCGTTTTATCTGGGAATCTGTAGAAAAAGGCAAGAACTCTAAACATACCACGTGCTGCCAGATTTTGTAATAAGATGTCTAAACATCAGAGACAACACAAAACAAATCATCAGGAAATGGATAGGGAAGATAACGCACCCTACTCATGCATGGCATCCCGCCCAATTGATTGATGGCAACCAATTTTGCGGGGAGCTTGAAGTTTTTCAACCAGCTCCCCGACATAGTCGTAGTACTAGATATACCAAGGATAGATATTACACACATTTCACCTCCAAAAAAATACCATAAACATATCATATACATGATACATAATAGCATGCACCAGATATATTAATGAAATATACCTGAACAATTGTCACCTGACAATTCTCATCCTACCAACCATGCCCACCCGGGAACAACAAAAATAAATCACTGCCAGCTGCTTTCTTCAAATCCTCCCATCCTTCAAGGGATCCAAGTCACAATGCTTGAGCACGAAGGCAACGTTGGAAGATGCCACCGGCCAAGATCAACCTCGATGTGTGGAAATGTTCCAGGGGAAAAAAAATCTGGGAGTTCATGGGGAGGGGGGTTTCCTTAAATGGTGGTACCCCCAAACCACCCCAAACCACCCCAAAATGATCACTTTTACTAGGGAAAACTAATGGTTGTTGGGGAAACCCAGCATTTTCTGAAACCCCGTATTATAAGAATGACCAGAAACTCTTGGTACCTTTCAAGAAAAAAAACTAGGCCAACCTATAATTAGTTGTGGGATGTCTCGCGCAGGGCTGCCGGGATGTCTCGCGAACTCTCGCAGGATCTGATGGATCCGCCCCGCCTGACACCTGGTGAGAAATGTCATGTGAACCATGCCGTTGGTTGATTAAGGGGTGAAATTTCCACAAACTCAACGTGTTGTTTGCATCTTTTCCCGAAAAAAAAAAACAGAAACATAATAGAATATAATAGAATGAATCTAGAACCCGAATTGATCCTTATGAGCGTTTCAAAAAAATCAGAGTCCAATAATTTCATAGAATTACCACATGGTTCCCACCAACATTGAATGATTTCCTAATGGACATAATTCTTTGTATTGGCTCACATTGCCCTCCCCCAAATCATCAACTCACACCCGACTCCAAGCGACGACGTGATGCCGTTGGCGCAAGCATCCAGCACATTGTCTCCCTCCTGTCGATCCATGAGTGCTCTTTAAGGGAAGGATTCGGATTGATTGATTGATTGATTGATTGATGGATGGATGGATGGATGGATGGATGGATGGATGGATGGATGGATGGATGGATTGATTGAGTACTTGAAGGATCATCCCACTTAAAGAGTGGTTAGTAACCCCCATTTACAAGCCATGAAAAGGCCATTGGAAGGGGAACGGAACAACCCAACTTAGGGGATCTGGATTGATCGACTTGGAGAATCGCAATCTTCGATGCAAAAGGAAAAAGTGCCCCAAAAATATTCTCCCAAATAGTGGTTTTTTCATGGTGATCTTAATCACATGGGATCCCAATCCGTTGTCAGAAATCAGCAACATTCAGCAAATGGACCAAGTGAATTGAGTAGCAGGTAACATGTACTTTTGCAATTTTGTTGGTCAAATAATCACATGGTACTAGTCCCAAATTAGATCCAACAAAAAAGGACGCCCCGGGCCCCACAAAAGTCGTCGAAACCCTCTTTTTTTGGACCCAGGTCCCAGGTCCCAAAAGTCTGAAGAAACCATGAGTCAATATCTGTCACTTTGACATGGACAAAGTCCAATTAACTGCGACAAACCACTTAATTACTGTAATGTAAAAAATCCAAGAAAAACTGTGGTGAAAGTAGATGGCTAGCCACTCCCGTTGTAGGTGGATTTGTAAGGGGCCATGATAAACCAAGACTAACGGGAGTGGCTAGCCGATCCTTTCCAGGTGGTATAGTTGTACTCCACCCCACAAACAATGGAGAGCATAAAACCTAAATTCATGTAAAACGGTCCCAAGTCTAGAATCTCCTTCCCCAAAGCTGTCCGGCCTTTTTGTTCTTGCGATAAACCACGGGTTCAGAAGGAACTTGAACGAACGTTCAGCATCGCAGAACAAATTCGTCCAAGTTGTTTCAACTTACTTCTGCTAAGAACCTTTTTGTTTCGCCAAGTCCAAACTGTTTTGATGATGTAACTTCTGATCGTTTAAATTATGGTGTTCATGTTGTTTAAAAAAATTGTGAACCAGTTGATATGGAGAATCTTCCCATGTTTTTCATGTCCAAAAAGGTGGTGCTCCGTCATCTTCAAAGATGTCTGCTGATTCCCAGTTTTATTACAATAGCTGGATTGCTCCAAAATCACAAAATCAAGGTCATTAAATGAACAAAAAACAAATCACGATCATTTAGAATTTCCGTGCATGATTCTGATTTTGAGTCGCTTCTGGTTTCAAGTTTTTATTTGAAGAACCATCATTTCAAAATTCCTTGGGTCCATTGTAAGGATCCATTCTATCTGAAAATTTCCCCTCACCCCAAAAAAAAACATCCCGGGAAAAGACGATGAAGTATCAACCTCAAAAAACCCACTCCTCCACTTGTAAGGCAGCTGCAACCACCAAGGTGGAACCCTGCGCTCAAAAAAAGGCGCAGTTGGACTAACATGCTAAGAATCAGCTGGGACCCTCCAATGGAAGGGTCCAAGAACCTGTAGGGGCATGTATAGTATAGGGGTCGGGGTCCTCAAAATAGCCACTTTTCAGGAGTCAGGATTCTTAGGGTGGAACACTGAAAGATGATGGTTTGAAGACGATGTTCCTTTTTGAAGTCCCCGAAGAAACTATGGACCAAGTGGGAAACCGGAGACTGAAAATTCCAAAAACCCGAGAACTAACATTTTACACCTGAAGAATGCACACCCCTGGAAAAATGTAGATTCCAAACTTCGAACCCATGATTTTTGACGGTCCGTGTTAGTGTTCCGGGGGTGGAAGTTTTGGGAAAAAAACACTGATGGCACCATCCATCCTGCACCACTTGAGCTTAGCTTAGCATAGTCAGCTGTTTCACAGTTTTTTTCAAACGAATTCCTGAACCATCAACCACTCAACCAAGATATGTGGTGAGGATCCCAAAAACCACACTTGACAAGCCAACCGATGCGAGGCCTCGGACAAAGCGAAAGGTGCCAGTTCTTCTCCCGGAGCACGAAGCTCCAACTGGGCCATAGGGCCATAGGTTGGGTCAGATGGGGCTTGTGATTGGGGGGGGTTTATTGAAAAGGGATAACAAACCCACATGTTTCAAGAAAACATGTTTTGTTTGAAAAGGGTACATATATATATATATATATATATATCTAGTCAAAACATGTCAAAACATTGATTTGTCTCTTTAAGATCGGATCAAACTTGGGATAGTCAATAAAAATAATGGTTGAAAGTTAGGGGTGATACAGTAGTCAACAGATTGATGATTGATTCCAGTTGTTGCACATGTAACAATTAATCGGTTAGATTGGAGGGTAAGGATTATATAACAACGGACCCGAAATCATCCTGACACAGGTTGATTGCTATCATGTTTAAGCCCCTGGCAGGAATGTCTACCTCCCCCCTGAAAACAGACATGTAGCAACCCTGCTAAGTGGGTACGGTACTTTAACACTTCCAGTTTGGGAGTGTGTATAGCTACCTCATCCATATTCTGAATCCATATGGCACGCCTTGCAGGTACATATCCATTTCATACTAAGTGCTTCCCCTTGCTTTGGAAAGTGCAGGGATCACATGTATAGATCAAACAACACAAAATAGATACCGGAGCTTTATTAAAGGTGAAGTTGAAACAGCAAAATATGCTTGACCACTTATATCCAGATTCAACTTAGTTTCAGGAAATGAGTCTCCAAAATGCTCCGAAACTACTCACAGTTCAAGATGCATATCCCTTTCTGTAGTTCTACTGTACCTAGAGCATCTGAGAAGTACAAGGATACATTCATTTTACGCCCTTTCCAGCAAAAATGTGGGATTCAGCAAAACGAGTGGAAACATACTTCCCACTCGAACAAAAAAATCTTTACGTGCAGGTCAACAACTGAAGTCAAACATTGTTGCCAGCTTTGAAAGATTCAGCATATTCACTCACAAAAAACATCCAAACATCTTGAAAGCGAACCTAAACTTAAACATTAATATGCATCTGAAAAAGACTCATCAACTTCACTATCTACACAAATTGCCCAGGAATGCTCAGGATGCTTGAACCACCAACCCTTGCCCCCGGCCCCCAAACGGGTCCAAGAATTCATCGGGAGGGCACCTCGTGCCTCTCCTCACCTTGGGTATATTTTCGATGGATTTTCGGCGAAGGGGTGGGGATCGATACTCCTCCTTGGTTGTGATGGTTCCTGATGCATTATATTAAATGTCGATATAATAGCTAGTTGGTGGTTGAACCAACCCATCTGAAAAATATGCTCGTCAAATTGATCCAATTTCCCCAAATATGGGTGAACATAAAAAAATATTTGAAACCACCATCCAGATAGTGTAAGGGTTGACCCACCCAGTATGCAATCGTGAAAAAAAAATGTGGAAAAGTAAAGGCTTAGCTTGGGCTCCCTGAGCTGAAAACATGGAGGAACGTAATCCTGGAGGTGACCAAGCTACACACGAATCTCTGTATACCAAGATTAACATACACAATACATATATAACACCATATAACCCTTGATCTGCAGAATCAGCAAATGCCTTGTTGGTGGCCGCACTCAAACACCAACACTAAAATCACCAATGAACCAGGGGCTGAAAGAGATCATGTTGCAACACCCATTGCACCTTGAAACTGACAAACCAACCATCCAACTACCCAACCAACTATTGCAACTCAGCCAGTAAAGGAAAGTTCAACCAAAAGCCTTGTATCAAGATCACATCATGCAATAATATCAATATCAATACACCCCTTGGATACGGTCCCTGTAAACAACAACAACAACAACAACAACAACAACGACAACAACAACAACAACAACAACAACAACAACAAACAGCTTTTGAAGGGATTGAAGGACAAGGGTATACATACATACATATGAATTGGTGATATTAGGTTGATAACCATCTAACTACTCGGAACTTCGTATAAGAATCTTTTGGCAAACCTCCTTTCTCTGTTCAAAACATGTTTTACTTGTCAGTCGGATCATAGGAAAATAACTAGTATACCTGCAACTCCAAAAATGATAGCTCTGCTCAGCTTTTGCCTACTAAATATGCACTGTAATCCCCAAAAGTCCCTCAGTTTTTCCTCATCCGAAATATGATTCCTGTAACCTTCCTCCATCATCGGTCTTTTTCTCAGGTAACGTATTCGATCCACGAAGAGATGTCGTTGGTCGCTGGCATCGGCAATAGGAAACCTGAGGTTTGCTGCCAAGAGATGCCTTTTTAATGGGCTACAAGGTGGGCTACAAGGATCCAGTTCTAAATGAAGTTATGGGAAGCCCTATAAATCATCTTATAAATGGTGTAACTGGGGGTGAACTAACCCTATAGGGGTTATAACTCCACTTACAACGATCGTAGGGGTGCACCCACCTTGCAGAAGCTTCCTGAAACATCTTCCAGTTAATTGATGCTAGGTACTAAACTTTCTGAGTCTGCAATGGCAAAGAGATCTGACTCACGGCAAGGAGGAATGATAATTGGTGGTAGGTATCATGTAGGTATCATATGAGAGCTGATGTCCTATACTACACTGTGATTTGAAGGATTCGGAGGCTCTTTAAATAGTTTCTGCAGGATTAGGGGAAATGTCGATGTAGGATTCATTTCAAAAAAGTTATTAGAAAGCCACATTTGGTGAGGGATTGTCATCTTTTTAGTATTGTGGTGGATTTGTTCCCCGCAGTGAATTCAGTTAATATCAACTGGGCCAAATTTTCCCCCTACTTAGACACACTCACCTTGGCAGCGTGTGTCATCTTCATGGCAATAATGTTCATACTAGCTCTTAAGATATCCATATGGGACATCCTTCACCTCATACGATTTTTCATGAGATAAAACCTGACTTGAAAAAAGCGCTCCCAATTATATTGACCTATGTTTGTTTTTGTGCATTATCATGTTCTACTTGAGTAATAGGGTTGTCACTTCATTTCATCTCCGTTTCATAATCCGTTCATACATATTACTGCCCTAGAGCCCTAGAGGTCACTTTAATTGGAGGAGGTAGGGGTGTCAGGGGAGTGGTTTCTGGATCTTCTGGATCTTCTGGACCTTATGACTATGACTATGGGGTGGGTGGGTTGACATTACATCATATCCCAGGAACCCCCAATAGTGGGACCTCCATTGCCATACGGACCTTCCACATCACTCCCATAAGGATCCCTTCTAGTAAGGGAATGGGATGGGAAGGGAAGGGGGTCCCCCACTCTTAGGAGGTTCTTGGCGAAATCCCTAAGATTCTGTCACTTTCTGTTGCAATCTCGAGGTAACTCTTTTGATTTCGAGGTAAGATGGATATTTTTGACATGTTTGACCATCAAAAACACCTGCGATGATTCCCGTTTCCAGGAATTTTGGATCAATTTTCAGAAAACGGTGTTGTCTTCCAGGTCTATGGCAGCAGAGACAGTGGGGAATATTTAATCTCAAGAACAAAAACCCAAACCAATCATCCGCAACAAGCCCATTCGGATCCATATATAGTATATTTCCTACATTGATACAATACAAATCAACCATCCATGTCAGTAAATATACCATCCATGGATCCGATAAAGAAACGATCAACGGGCTGACACTGACTGCCCCGTGACTGTCGTTCTATGGCCGGCAAGGCAAAGTCATAAGCACCCGGGATGCACGTGGCAGTCAAATCTCGGAGATTTTGGTGCTATTGAAATTCCATGGTGGGCGGTGAAGACGGGGTATAAGTCTATAGAGGATTTGTAGAAAATGTGGGAGACACAACAAAAATGGATGATGATGATGATGATGATGATGATGATGATGATGATGATGATGATGAAGACGATGATGATGGGATTAAAGTTGTTTTCTGACTGCAAGCTGCTAGATGATACATTCCCAATAAATTGAATGGACGTGAAAGAACATGTCCAAGAGGAATCTCCTCCAGGAGAAGCTTTCTTTTTAGGTTTCATATATTCAGTTGTGTTCCGGGAGCTGTAGGATGTCTAGAATTTTCACGTGTGTTTTGCAAATCACCAAACACGAATGCTCCACGTATCAAACATTTAATGTACCTCAATGTATGCATTCTGGTGCCTGATCTTGATTCTGAGCCGTGGGCTGTAATCCTCTCGAATCACGTCCTTTTCTCCCTCTGGAAGAAATGGATTTACATAGCACATATGCTCATGGTCCTTAGCATCGGTCGATCATCACAGGTAGATTTAGTCCAGAAATTCCCAAAAAAAAAGTTCGGAGTCTGAGTCTGAAAGAAACAAACATCTAAAATCTGCTGTTTTTCTTGGATCCAAGAATTACACCAGCACGAGATTTTCAAACTGAGGTTGTTCATTTGTCAAGTTTCCCATGGCCCGAATCTTAGAGGAATGATTCCACAGTGTTGATGGATCAAATCCTGATGGGTAAATCAGTCACTATTCAACCAAGGTTGATTCCAGGGATGTTACTGGACTTTCCAAAGTCTTGGCAAAGCCCAACATTCTGTGACCAATCAAACACTATCTGACTAGCAAAACAACCACGACATGAGCTTCAATTTGCCCTTTTTTTCAGCCAATCGACTTAGCCTTTAGGACAGTGGTTGAGATTTTTCGTCCCCTATAGCTCCCTTTTAACGCAGTTCCAGCAAATTCCCTAGTTGAGTAAATCCTGAATCAGGGGAAACAAGTAATTTCACCAAGAATTTCAGGTACCTGGAATGGAGGAATCCTGAACCTTATTTTTGGCCATTTCCTTTACATAGGCCTATCCATACAGCTTTTATAGGTGAGGATTCCTCCATTTTAGGTACCTGCAATGTTTGGTGATAATTGGGAAGAGTGAACTTCCAGAGTCTTGGCTATACAGAAGTGCCAAGAAGTCTTTTCATCCGCACCATTTAAAAGGCCAACTAAACATGGACCTCAAACATGACGGTGTTGAAGATGAGTCCCCTTTCATCTATGGGGATGTTTGTTGTCCACGTCAGTTTTTTTTTGGGGGGGTGTATCTAAAAACTCATTGGATTCATCACTGAAAGGAGGATGAGAATCAACAAAAACATGAGACACAGCTCTCTTCATTGCCTCCTCAGTACAAACGTTTGCCTTTTTACAGCTACAGTTGTTTCAGTTATAGGCTCTGAAAACATCGAAATCAGAGCATGGTGTGTTTGTAACTGTACACTCGCCCTATAAATTTCCTAATTGAAGTGTTTAACATTAGATACCTGTCATTGGTGTCCCACAACTTGTCCTCTGTTAACATCTTTGCAGTCTCTGGTCGTGGCAGTGCCTGCATCCAAGTCACCCGTTCCAATGCATTTCGCAAGTCCTCCCAGCGATCGTGACCAAAGTGTTCCCGGTGCGTGGCATGCCAACCTGGCTATCCGGCAATGTAGGCAGCATACAATGCCACAACAAAAAGGTCGCGTTTAATAAATATACGAATATATAATATATATATCCCAAAACACTCAATGCATAGTATATTTACTTACATTGGTTGATTTTTGCGGTTTTCTTGCAGGTAACTAATATATCATAATCTTGAGTGGTTTCAGATATTTAAAATGCATATCATCCCTGCCATAGCTGAAGGCACCCAACTTATGACAGCTTATGAACTAGGTATTCAACGTTCAATTTAGCGTTATATCATAGAAATGACATGGGCTATTCACTAGAAATGTAGATACCCCTGGTAAACTAACATAGCAATGGAAAACCACCCATTTTAAATAGGAGATACGTCTTCAAATGGTGGATTTCCCATTGCTATGTTAGTTTACCGCAGTGTAGGTGGTAGGTACATGTCTGTTGAATCGGTATTTCTGTTTGATGCTACCTACCACCTATCAACATCTGCCAAAACCCTTAAACCAGTCACTGAACACAGTCGCCTTCTTCCTGTCGTAGTGCCATGGGACAAAACAACACATTGCCGTGCCACGGGGGCAGTTTCAAACCTTAAAACCCATGGTGAAAGTCTTGAAGAAAAAGTGGCGGGTTTCAATTGTTGACACAAAAAGTGGGTTCGAAGTTCCAACCCCAAAACATCTCTCAAAAACATACAGTAGGTCATATTGAAAAAAGCGTCTCAGCAACATGTTGGGAAAAAACAACATCACTATTCACTGAGTGCTCAAGTTGATGAACTTGTAGCGAACTGAAAAACAACTAAGTGTTGGCTGCTGAACTAGGTGTGTTTCTAATGTGCTTAGATGTCCTTTTGCCCAACGAAAAGAAACAAACAAAAAACGCATAATTGTGTACATGTCATCGTTACATGAGCCATAAACGTGTTTAGGTCATGGCCTTACACTTTCACTTGTCTGTGCCTGTCCGTGTGCTATCCTCGTGTGTGATAAATACTCCTGGCAAGAGAGTTCCCATGTGCCTTTCAGGAAAATGATCTTGAAACGTTCCTGATTTCTCATCGGACTTGAGCCAATGTGATCCAACCCTCTAATCTGATTGTCTCAAATCCATCAAGGATTACAACCAACCCAAACACAGCCATGAGCTATTCAGGGAAAACATATATGTTTGTATGAATGAATAAAATTAAATAAAATACTTGCATAAAAGCTAGGGGGTGGTATAAATAAACATATATGTATACATAGCTTTATACAGTATACATACTTGCCAATATTCGAAAATACTATATCTTGGCTTTGATTGATCTTTTTTTGAGATGAGGTAATATACTATTAATATACACTAATCATCCCTGTTCATCCAGCTTTGTTTGATCTCCAATCTTGCCCTACAGTTCATCTACAGTTCCACGAACCCGGAAGTAACTATAGCCTCATTGGCCAGTGATATAGGTATGAAAAGGCCACGCTTTACCCCTTCTCAGAAATGATGGGAAGGAAATTTACCATTCTCAAGTGGAAATGCCTTCTTGAACTCATAGGTCATGAACAAAATGGTTTGTTTTCTGATGTTGTCATAGGCTCATGAAACAACATCTCAATCATCAACCACTTTGGGTGACTCTTGGACCAAACCAGAAATGTTGATAAATTCTTGGCATCTAGTCATCCCAAAACAGAAACCCTTCGGCCTTATGAATCTTCAGCCCCCTTCCGAAACAACAGCCCCATTTTGGATCTTTGCCAATCGCTGATCTAAATTGTGCTGATTCAGAGATGGCTCAACCAAAAATAGAAACTTCAAAAATGTTTGTTTTTTCTTGTCTGAAATACAAAAAAACTCTCCGGTTTTTTCCCCAAAAGTTCAGGCATCAAAAAACCAAAAAGCTTCACCAGGCAGGGATAGGTCGCTACATCCTCCTTCCAACCAGAAAACCATGCATCATGGTGACGCATTGAAGGAACGTCTCTCTGGTAGACATGGCAGTTGGAAAATATACCCATGGTATTCTAAGATAGCAACCAGTGAAAAAACACTTGAAGACATGCAAATTTCCAATGCTACTCATTGATACTTAGACACTCCCTTGTCTGGTGACGGTTAGACAAAGTTCTTCCCTCAACAGTGTGTTTACTGGATGGTTTTCCAAACATTGCGTTCCAAAGTTCATGTTTGAACCACTCCGACGTGTCTCCTTCCTCTCTGAAGTTCAAATGTTTCAGAAGAAGTTCTCGACATGCAAAATGGACCCAAAAGGCCATAGCAAAAAACGTGTATTATATCTATGTATAAATATATAACTATTATATAGATACATGTATTTGCTTACCCCAGAACATCCGCTAACATTCAAGACAATCTGATAAACCTGGATTCACAGAAAAGCAAAAACAAAGAACTCAATTATTGTAAAAAAACAAGTTTATTGTGTATGGTCTTTCTGGATATTATATACCTCCAAAGGATTCAGTTCATTCCACATATATGAAGATATCTACATGATGCTACGTAGTATACACAAAAAAACAGTCCTTGATCTAAAGCAGGAACAACTCAGGATTCCACCATGAAGCGTCCAGGTTTAAAAAAAAAGACCTAACAACACCTTTTCATGAAGGACTCCTGGAAACTGGCAGTTTTTCCTACCCCAAGTGGGTAGTAATAACCAGTGAAATAAGTAGGGGAACCCCAAAACTGCTAACTTATAACTTATACCATGGGAACCCACAACCTTCATTTTTAGGGGGTATTAAACCATATGTTGGGGGTGTAAAACCTTCATTTTTCATGGTTTTGGGGTCCAAGGGTAGGGGGTATTTCACCCCAGGGAAGCCCACTTATTTTCTGGAAACACCGGGAAGGAAAAACATCCAAAATGATTATAAAATGACATCATTGTTAGATATCAACAAACAACATCTCCCAAATACATCAAAACGCAATGCCCAAGACTCAAGATGTTTCACGGTAGATATCCCCCATCACCGAACTGCATCGAATATATATATATAAATATGAGTATGTACAATGATATATATATATATGTATATATTATATATCAAGGATCCAAAGCTGTCCAACGATGTACTTTAAGAAGGACACGTCAATGTTACTCTAAACATCTTCTCAAAAAAATGTCAATTTAAGAAGAACTTCAAACTTCACAAAGGAAGTTGGTAGAGTAGACACTTTATCAGCTATTGTTTCCCCTTCACCGAATTGAGTGCAAAAAAATGCCCCACGGGGTCACCACGTCAACCCCTGCGGGTTTACCGGCACAAAAAATGGCAAAGGGGTTTCCAGGTCCAAGGGAGTTCTCTTCGATGCGGAGTTTTGGCCCTTTACGGTGACTCAAGTGCTGAGATGTTGGTTTGATTTTTTGAAAAAAATGTTGTACAAAAAATCCATCTTACGATTTGGGAAAAAAACATGCTCTGATATGATACCAGTATGTTGAAATGAAAACTTTTTTCCCACTGCAAATTTGACTTATACCTGGTATTCTTAGGAAAGTTGCACCATCTGCATCAAAAAAGCTTAACACCTGGAATTGTCCGTGTCGCCGCACACCGAACAGGTTACTCCCTCCGACTTAGGCTATACACATTGCAGTTGAAATCGAATTCGTCTTGTGGTTTTGTCGTATCTAATTTGGGAAGCACTGTTGGTTGCATTGTAGAGGATAAAATATGAATTGGTATCGAATTACTTGGATTTATGAAAACTAGTCTGATATCAACAACGAATCTGGGAAGGAAATATGATCTGTTCGAATTAAAATTACATGAATATGAATATAGATCAATTATGGTATCAAACGAAAGTTGATACTTTTTTTTCAATTCAATACGGGTTCAATATGTTACAAAACATGGTATAAGTCAACATCATCTTAATATATCTTAAGTTCCATTTCATTTCCTACTACATGGACTTCTCACTTTGGTCCATCCATTCAAGCTCACTGACTTTGCTCGTGGTCCACGGGACGACCTGTGCGATTCATATGGGATTTAGCCAGCCATAGCCAGCCTCATTCCTGAAGCACCAGCACATGACCATTTTGGTTTCTGGTTGGCTGATGTCGTTCCGTATCATTTTTTTCAATAAAGATCCCTAAAGTGATGCAAACTATGCAAAGATCTCTCTATGAATTCAAATACAAGTACAGAAGTAGGATGCTTACAAAGTCCCAGGAACTTCGTATCCTGGTCAAATGCTAACATGTTTGGGGTCCTGGCTCAACCAGTTTAGTGACCCTTTCACCCACCTTCAGTAAGCAAAAATCAGAGAGTCCTCCAAACAAATGAACAGCACAATTGAGGAATGTCATCACCACATAGGTGGATCATTTTCTAGCCTCTTGGTTTCAACCCAAATAGGATAAAAATCATGTGCAGTCGGCAAATTGGATCATTTCCCCCCAAAGGATCGGGGTAAAAATAGATTTATGCAACATGTACTTGAAACAACCACCAAGTTTCGAGCTGTTAACCTTTCATATGCTGTGCCTGTTGTCGTCTTATTCATGCTTCTGCATGGAGTCATAATATGGAGTTGTCTTGAAACGAATTCCGGCGAGAACAACCATGCTGCGATATCTATGTATGAATGTATACATGAAACGCTGCAAATACTTGGATATTTACCATACATTATGAACTGGTTTGCCGGATTTGTTTAACCCGTCAACGAATTCAACAGCATGTCCATTGCTTACTGAATTGCCATTGGCCATTGTCTCTAAGCAGTACCAACAATGTTTTTCTTGAATCTACGGAAAGTTCACTCAATAAACATATACTACTGCATAATATATATATAAATACATATGAAATGGGTTCATCTTCAACATTCACACATTGTTCAACTTCACTATGTCTAGATCAACATTACCAAAAAAAACATTCATCTGATGCATTTCCCACCTTCAATAAGGATTCATCTTCAAATCCCACAGGAGCAAAACAACCCCATCTTCCCTTTCGGCTGCCTGGGGTGTCGCCATTCAGCCATCTCCTTCCCACATGGAGAAGCTGTGAAGTTGAGACGCTTAATTTTAGTGGCTTCCCTACCTTGCAACAGATGGTGACTTATGTTACATGTGATTATTTTATCTTGAAGGTTGAGATGATTGTAGGACTCCCTTTTTGACAAATTGGTTCCTAGTAGTGGATCGAAAATAGTAAACCACCAACCTCAACCACTTGATGGAAGCAACATTGGAGCTACCCTCTGGTACAGTAATAGCTGGAAATACTACTGTTCAATAGGATATTCGTACATCGTCAATTGGGAGTATATTGTTTTTGTAAAAATCGCGTACGAGATGACACGAGTATACCCCGTGTTTCATCAGGCTTCATGTTCCAGGTAGTGCAGTTTTTCTTGCATCAGTATTTCTAGCCAAGGTGCTCGCTAGTTGGGGAACGATATATTCACCTATTGAAAAAAAAGTCATCTTCTCAACCACCGAACAGGAGGGGTCATGTTTTTCCCTGCAAGAAAAGAAGTGACCTCAAACAAAAAGGAACAATATCACATTGACAAGATGATGTCTGAATCCTCTACATAATATAGTATATTTTGTATTCTAGTCAACTTGCTTGAAGATTTTTGTTTATGTCTGTTTTTGCTAGTTCTAAAACAAAAAAACGCACCCCTTGAACAACACACATACTCAAAGGCTACCAGCAGTGAATCCTAACATGACACCAACCTCGACTCCCGCAATTCTGTTGGCACATTTTGTTCGCTGAACACTTTCCGTGGAAACTACCTTTTAGGGGCCCACGAAGACAGCAGGTGACTTTTCCGAGACTTCTCTGACACAAATTGCCGTCTTACTTAACTATGTTGGTGATTTTTTGCTAGCCATTTGAAAACTATGCGCAAGTCAAATTGAATCATTTCCCCTTCCGGATCCGGGGTGAAAATAAAGAAAATCTTAGAAACCACCACCTAGTCAACCCAGCATGATCAACCAAACCAATCAAATCAGCACGAAGTGATTTTCATATACGTTTCAGTAATGATAATTTGTCAAACAAACATCAACCATCAGGATGTCCCGGAACCATACACAACAATCCAAGCTGGAAACCTATCAACTGTTGCAGCTGGAAGCCCGTATGGATTTAACACCCCTATCCACAACGGCAACCACCTGGACCTATATAGCTTGTGAAGCCAAATGGGATCATTTCCCCCCAAGGATTGGTGTAAAAACATTCGCTTAAAAACCATCAAAAGCCTCAAAATTCTGGCAGGTTTTGAAAGAGAATTCCCCAAAATACAAAAAAAACATGGACAATCTATCTAGTAAAAGATTCAAACAAAAAGCAACTGCTTGGGGCCAATATGAAATATCAATAAAAACACACCAGCTCGGTGGAACTGCGAGTTTCGACAGGCTCAACAGTGGGTCCACAATGTCCACGGCCGTCGTCCTTTCGCAAAGCAGCAGTGGCCAGCGCAGCCAAAGCTAGAAGGAATGCTGCCTCGATTCTGCCAGTGTTGCAACACGGAAGTCCGAGTCCAGTATGTTTTTTGTCCGGTTGGTTTCCGAACCAGCATTTTATGTAGTAGGGGTTTATCATCATCCAAAAGGAACAAGCATTTTTTGAATGGTGGGTGACTTGCAGGGAACAGGTCACCCCTGGAATCTTGCATGCCATTTTCTCGCATGTTCTTTGATTCATAATATATTCGCTATAGTTTTCTGGTTCTGGTAAAAGATGGCAGGTAGTATATAACCCCACTACAAACCAATACATACCACGGGTTTTAAAGTGGTACATACTGTACTGATATACTGCCAATTGGGTGATCATATTCTACCTACCTAGATCTTCCACACATGTAACATGTTCTGCATGTTCACCAAAACAGTCAAACAAACTGCATAATTGTACATACCTGGGAGATCATGTGAACCATCTATCATGCTTTACAAACCTCACTTGTTGCATCGGAGGTTCCCTCTACCACCTAGGGTGTTGTCACCTGACATCACGAAAATCACTATACATATTCTGATTCTGAGCCAATTAGAACATTTCACCAACCTGGGGCAAAAAAAATGTGATGTGTGCACAAACTACCCCAACTCGACCAAAGAAACACGTTTTGGGGGTACTTTTGCCATCATCTTCACTGTCCCTTCGGATGCCAAGGGGCTAGGAAGCACCATCTCCTCGGCCTCCTTGAAGATCTTCGTCGCCGTGGTGGTCCCATGTGTCCCAGGCATGTCCTTTGGACAAGACACTTCACCACAGGATGCGATGGTTGCATCCGGCAAACGCACCGGTTGATATGGATGTTTCCCAAAATGGTGGGTTTTCCCCCCAAATCAACCATTGTAAGAGGGTTTTCCATTATTTTCACCATCCATTTTGGGGGTTTTCCCCCTATTTTTGGAAAACACCCATATGGTAAATATCCCATTATTTACCAGGTTTTACACCTTCCAAGAGGCGCAAAATTTCTTTTCCATCAACTGTATGTCCTGAGGATAAACTTTCACACACATGACCCTGACCTGAAGGATACCCCGCAACCTTCTGGAAAATCAGAAAATAGACGTATATAAAAGATGAGGGCTGGGAGAGAGTGTTTCTTGGTTTGCAGGAGGACGGTTCTAGTATTGGGAAATCCTGGTCAACCAATGAGTATAGTGGAATTGGATTCACACCCGAAGACTAACATGGACCTTTAAAGATCCTGCTTTGGACAAGGATTTTCCTTTGAATTTTAGGGGATTTGTGGTGTCCATGTTGGCGACTTCAATCCTAGTGGAGCTGCGCAGGCATCTTGTAACGTAGAGATATGATCCTAATTCCAACCCGCCAATTACTACATGTTGATGGGCTTGCCAACTACTTGCCCATGTAACTGCACAGGTAGGAAACCATGGTGATCTACCATGGTACATGGTAGAAACAAATCAACTTCAACAAATCCAATATTATGGATAATTTGTGCGTCCATGCTTGGTTTTCACTGGTGTAGAGAGCCTTTTTTTTTTAACTCGCGGTGTCAGTCAAGTTGCTTCGCAGGTGGATGACATACCAACTGCTGAGCACAAACCTCCTGCGTGCCATGGTTAAAGGTGGGCATTATTAATTAATTTAATTATAGGGATCCCGTTGTGTGTTGTGATTTTGCTTCTTTGCCAATGAAAGGATAACAAAAAGAAAGGTGTATATAATACAATCCCAGGTGAATTATAATTATAATGATCTAGCTGTGGAGTTTAGAGCATTTAGATGCATTTAGCCCTTGACCCATGTTCATGTTAGACACGTTACGTGTGAACTCGGATCTGGGTGAAAATTAAAAAACCTTTGAAACCACCAACTAGAAAACCAACTCAAACACTTCGGAATCTCAGCCAATTGGATGTTAGGGCAGAGTTAAACGTGCGTGCACATGCTGTGATCTGGTCCCTGGTTTCTTTCCGAAGTCTTTCCCAAGAACGAATTCTTGCCCTCCAAAACGGCTGTTTTGAGGAGACTCATGTCTTGCCGCAAAATGAAAAATTGAGATCTCAAATTGGTAAGGTTTCAAGGGTTGAGATCCCCTGAACTTCCCATAGGAAATTCCAAAAATTGGTGGTTGAACCAACTCATTTGAAACATATGCGCAAGTCAAATTTGGATCATTTCAAAGGAAGGGTGAAACTTAAAAACATGATTCAAAACTCAACCACATGTAGCCAAATATACCATGCATAGATGGTAGGGGCTTGGTGGGGGACAACGTTCCATTTCACCGGATGTAGCCATGAACTTGGGAGTTGGTTGTTATGGAGAGGATTAACATGCTATACCTACAATACTAATGATAACTTGTGTATATATCTATATACACACATGAACATGTACGGTTATATACACCATGTATATATATATATATGTATATCATATACATACCAAAAGGTAACACAACAATATGTACAAATACATTCCAAACTAAAATGAACTCTGTGTGTGTAGCGTGTGTATACATCACATTTATAACAGTTAGACTCCAAAAAACTTGTGTGCTCAGCAAACATAGTACACATTCACAAAATGCATTTCCAAAAAGTATCAACCTCCACCTGAGTTCTAACTTGACATTTCCACCATTTCCCCATCCGAATCTACCCCCCTGCAACCCGCGACCTGTTCCGAGACCGTCTGGGAATCAGCTGGTGTTGCTGGTGCCACGCCTTTCTCACGACCTGAAGCTTTTCTGAAGATTTGTGTCTGGAAGGTTCGTGTCATCCGGGAACCTCCCTGAAGTTTGTGCAAGTTGCCTATGAAAAATAGTGAAACTATACCAAAGGACTCATCATGCCTTGACGCCAAAACATCCAGAAAACGTCTGGGTGAAGCAAACACTTTTTTGGTGTTGATTTGGGTATGACTAAAAATCAGGGATCCCCAAAATCCACCGCAAAGATGGTTGATTTTAATACAAATCCCATGTTGTTTTGAGTTGTTCTTCTCCAAATCTTGACTACCATTGGAGGGTCCTGCTTTTTCCCACATTTTGAGGTGAAATGAACACATGAAGATTTATTGATTCCTAAACTGAAAACCTGTCCTAAACCTGGTGGCAAAAATGTGCCCTTACAAAAAACCGGTCGCCGCCTTGGGGCGTTTTGGTTTTCATTGAAGGTGCTGGCCTTAAGCATCTTTGATTTCAAAAAAGAACTCAACAGCAACCCGGAAAAAGTTGAAAAAAACACACCACCAGTTGCATTTTTAGCATAAAATACTGGAAACAACGCTAAAAAAACGACTTTTTTCAAGCTAATGGGACACTAGTTCGAAAATCAGTTCCAATCCCTACATAACTGGGTGTTCGTATCCTCAAATATCAACAATATCATCCCCAGCATCCCCTCATATATAAAACTATTTTTCACCAGCTTCAACTGGATCTGACCAACTGGATACCAGGTCCCTCCATACCCTTGGGATATGCCCAAGGGAGTTCCCCAAGATCCCCCAACCACTTCGTACGGGAAATTCATCTGCCAGGCTTTTGTGAAGTCCATAAGCCTTAGGTGGACCAGTAGATGATGATCAAGGAGGTAAGTGTTTTCCGCGACTTTTTTTGAAGAATGCTTACCATTACTTTTTAGAACACTGGGTCCAATAGATATGCTTAAACAATTTAAAGCTTGATTATAAATTTATAAGTATCGGTATAACATCTATCAATATATACTTTGTAAGTCACTATAGGTCTGTAAATATATATATATATATTCATACATATAACGAATTTAATACTAACAAACCATTTGGTCAATGTGAATGTAGATGCTGGGCGACTAATCATAAATACTAACATTCTTGGGAGATCCCAGCACCAACCGATACACTCTCAAGAGGTGATTCGGGAGGATTTGCGACTCGGTGACTCGGGGATTGTTGGATTTTCCCATAGCGAACAAACGCCCTGACCATGGAAACGCACCAATTTTTCTTTGGAAACAGGTCTTTTGAGTTGAGATGGATGGACTCAAATAATCCAATTCTGTATTTTATATACCTACAAAATGCCCCTTTCAGATGACCTTAAAGCCTTAAAGGTAGGGTCAAAAACTAACTGTTAATTCGGATTTTTTCTACAACGGGTGTACTGATTCTGCCCATTTCCCTGGAGCCAAAAAACAGCCAACCCATGAATAGCATAACCTCCATCTGCCCCAATAATTTTTCGTACATCTGCCCAGCACTTTTTTCTGCCTTGACCAAACATCACCCAAATTACAACATGACAAATTTCTGGTTGGTGGTTGAACCAATCCATCTGAAAAATATGAGTCAAAAATTAGTCAATCTTCCCCATTTGAAGGGGTGAAAACATACAAACATATTTGAGTTGCCACCACCTAGACCTAGATTTTCTTAGGGATCCCGAACGCTTATAGATAGATATCCTTGGATGCTGCTGCTTCCTGGACTATTCACCTTGGACCAAAACAAGTGGCGATTGGACTGTGAAGGTCAGCATGTTGTTGGGACAGTTTTTTTGTTGGGCCTTGGACGTTAGTAAAAGGATCAAAGAAAGGTTCTTTGGCAAAAAAATCATAGTGAATGATTTCATTTAAACATAGATATCTATGCAAATATGCAAGTTCACTTTGGGTGGCTTCCTTCCAAGAAAAACAACGGCGTGAAGCTGCTGTCTTGGTTCCAGTGGTATCGGGACGAAATTAACACAGCTGACACAAAAAAAACAACCAAGTTTTGGATGGTTTGGGATGATTGGGGGAATCATGGGACCATATTTCCCCTACAAGGTGGACCCCTACCAGCTACAAATGGAGTTACAACCCCTATAAGCATCTTTAAGCAGGGTTGTAACTCCAGGGAAGCCCAATTTTTTAAGGCCATTCATAGAGGTCCCATAACTCCATTCATAACTAGTAAGAGCCCGCCTCGTCGGATGGATGTCTGGTCCAAGATCCGGATGATGTTTTTCGTGGGGAAATACATGGATTCCTAGAGTAAGCTCAACGTTTCTTCCAAGACTTTAAGGGGTTATGTTCTAATATACCATGACTGCCAGTGAGACTCGGGAAAAGACTCCTAGATGTTTGATTTGTATAGACGCATGGGATATATAAATGTATGGCCAAACATAAGATACATTGATGTTATGGGTAAAGGATGAAGTCTTTAACTTTGCTATTTCAGGATTATTAAAACTTGCCTCTGATGAACATCTTTTGTTCAATTCAAACTTGATTTTATAATTTGCTTCGAAGGTTTCCAGGATTCGAATTTAGGGAAACATGTTGTTTTGTCTCAAGCTATTAGAATAATAATTTTCCTCCCTCCCACCAGCAAGTGAAGGTTGATATATGTTGATATATGATCCACTGGTTGGTGCTCAACCCCCACCTTATTGCTCATTTGCTCGTCATCTAGTAGGGAAAATAGTCATCCATTGCACATTTGCTCATCATCAAGCGCAGCCCAGTATATGTTTTACAGGGCGTTTTTGAAGCCTTCCAAAGAAAATGATTCGCCAAAATGGTGCTAACTTAGGTTTCGAGGGGGCCATCTGCTACAAAAATCCTGCCAGAGATTGGGTCACTGTTCTTTCGGCTCACTCCCCCTTGGGTTTCCAATAATTATCCCCCCCAATCTTTGCACAGATAAGAAAAACGCAAATGTAACACTTTAGCAACCAATCTCCTGCATCCAATGGGTATGCCCTACCGGAATGCGCGGGTGGCGTGAGGCTTTCTCATATTTGCGTCCTTCGCGCACCTGGAGAGAAACCAAGGGAAGAAACCCACGGAACAGTGCGTCACGGTTGTGTTTTTCCTGGGGAAGGATGTCAGATTTGCAAGATCTCTGACTTCTTGCCAGTAAATGAGGACAAAATCATGACATGGAACTTCAAAATAGAGCCTTGTAAACTGTTCGCTTTTTTTGGGTGGTTGGTTTTGAATTCATATTAAAGTTGCTTACCCTGCAAATATCTGATACTTGATCGATAGTATTAACTAACTTTTCCTAAATCATCTATCTTCACATATTCACCAAATTCTGTTGCAAAAGGACCAACACCTTGAAAACCACATGGTTCAAGAAATGTCTCGGTTGGTGCAAGTCGTCTATCTGTATGTGGTTCCCTTCACGGAGACGGACTCAGGACAATCGAACAAAATGTTCCCGGGTTATGCCTTGAGGAAAAACAATTTTGTAGGTCCCCATGACCACAGTGGCAACCTCTTTGCAATACCCATGAAGTCTTGTGTTGATTATAGAGAATCATTGTTAAATCAAAAACATGTATGTACATATCTATATAATTCTTGATAAATATCTACTGTATACCTATATATAGTTGCTTCTAGGAATCATTGAAATACCTTTGTCAATGAAAGAACCACCCACATGCTCCGTGGTGGAAAAAAACGGTGTGCCTTTGATAATGCCTCATCCACATAAAACATGGACGTGCCTCAGAGACGTGAAAAAAAAACATCCAATCTGCCCGAGGCTCTAGGGGGATCACGTTGAAACAAGAACAAGAACAAGAAGAAGAACAAGAAGAACAACAACAACAACAACAACAACAACAAGACGTTTTGAGGGAAGGGAAGTTTTTTGCGGCAACATCAATAATTATTCTATATAAGTATTCAGCGGTTAGCAGGGAAGCTGGGCAGTTTCAGGAACTCACTCATTCATAATTGGTACAGTGACTCATGTATGTTCCCTATACAGGTATAAATAAAAAATAGCCCGTGAAAGGGATGGAACCTTCCCAAGCAGAAACTCCTCTTCGAACTTTTATTTAACGAGCTGTGTAGATTTGGGATGATGAATGCGTTCCAAATGCAACGGACTCAATTCCACTGAGTTGACTGTGGAAATTCAAAAAAAATGCGTGTGCAAATAGCATCCTCTTGGACAGCGTGATCCATCATATTGAATCATAATGTTCATCATCACCATCATCATCATATTAATCAACAGCAACAACATCAAAATTATCATCAACCACAGGCAAAATCCAATTCTGAACGAATTATGTTTATATATTCACATCAAGTGACAAGACACCTGTAGCCAACACCAACGGAGGACATGATGAACATTCATAGGGAGGCTTTTTGGTGGTCATGTTTTTTTTTCTGTTATATAGCTTGAACATTTCAAAAGTTATGTAACCACCACCCACCACAATTAAAAACCACCCTAAATGGTTTATTATTGGGATTCTACCGGGATTTGGGGATCCGGAATTTTGAGGCACCCACCATACTGGACTAGGTCACGCCCGCAATCACGCCGGACTCTTGTTCTACATCGCATCGTTTTTTTTCTGTTTGATACTACGACGATCTATGTGTTTGTCACCCTTCCAAACACAAACCCAGCAAATGTACAGTACATCCAAACCCAACCTCATGACGTTTGTATATTCATCATTAAGTGGCTGTTTCAACACCACCCATTGAACATTACATCAAAATGGATCCCATCTTCCTTTAAAGCTTCAAGCCGTTACAAAAACAAAAACACAACTACCACATGAGAAATATGTTGAGGATTTCTAAGATGTGGTCCGAATATTCGTCTGGCTCTCAACCTTTCTTATTTTTGTGTTGCCGCAGTTGTTGTTTCTTGGGGGTTCAATCGAAATTGATTTGGGAAAATCATGGTCCACACCGATGGATTTTTGTCCACACTTCAACTTTGGGCTTCTTAACCAAGGAGGTGCCACGTGTCGGCATCAAAAATGCTGATGAGCACATGTTTCTGGAGCGGCGTAACGTGGCCGAAGAAGGAGGACGAGCCGAAACTGGTGGTTTTGAAGGCAAACTACTATGGGGTTCACCAAATTGGGTAAGGTGTTCTTTTTTGCAAGTTCAGGTTATCTTCAAGTTCAAACTGTGAGAGTCCTTCAGTTTGGAAATATGGAAAGGGATTTAGAAGAAAAACGGCTTAGCAGTTTAACATTGAACACTTGAGAATAGCATTGAATAAAAATCTAACCAACCAACCCAAACAACCTAATCAACTGTTTCACGACGAAAAATCAGGCATTTCAATGCGACTTCAAGGGGAGTCCCTTCCTTTCACTGGGATGCCACCACTTTGGATCAACGGAGAACAAACAACTGCGCTGGTGCTTTAGGAATTACCATGAAGGGACTATATTAATCAACACGAAGAGACGACAACAACAACAACAACAACAACAAGAACAAGATCAAGAACAACAAAACACAACAAGAATAACAAGAACCATGACCAGGACCACAACACAAGACAACACAACAAACCACATTAAAAGAAAAAACAGAACGGAAAAAAACAAGAAAACAATTAAACAAAAAAAAACACAGAAACAATCAAAACAAACAACACAACAACCAATCAAACAAACAAGCAAAGAAAGAACAACAGAAATAAACAAACAATCAAAATAACGAACAAACACACAACAAAACCAAACCAGCAAAAGAACCAACCGAACAATCAAACCAAAAAACAACAAACAAACAATACACCAAACAAAAAACACACCAAACAAATGAACCAACTAGGAACAACACATAACCATATTGAACATACATACAGCAAAAGGAAGCTCAACGAAATAAATGAGTGACAAATTGCTTCTCGTTGGTGTCCAACAAAAATCAGCACAAATCCTGAGTTGCTCTACTAATTGGCATCCAAACCAAACCTTCCAGAGTCCCCATTCCTCCGTACTGGCAAAGATCGTCTTCAAAGGCAGGGCATATCGCCATTCAAAACTTATTCCTTAGGCAACGATGGACAAAAATCTAGTTACACCCCAGAAATTTAACATGGATACCAAAAATGGTCATTTTTTCAAGGAATCACCATTTCCCAACCATCATTTTTGGGTATATATCCATCTTAGTTTTCTGGGGTGTACTCCCGGGAAGTCTATCATAGACCCTGAAAATAGGCCTTCCCAAAAGGAAAGTATTTTATCTTTCAGGAGCTATGTGAAACTTCGGGGTGTTTGCCTTCTGGTACTGTAACCAACATGGCTGGCTGGAAAATGGACCTTTTGAAGATGCATTCCCTATGGGAAAACAGGGCGTTTCCATTGCCATGTTAGTTTACTGGAGTGTAACCAGTTGAGAGGAGAAGTATCAATGTCAATGTCCCAATTTTAGTCCCCAAATGCTACACACATGCAGGGCCAGTTTCACTGCTCCAATATTTTCAAGAGTGTGTGCTTGTGTTGCCCGTATGTCCTGTTTATGGGCCCCCCAACGCTCACGATTTGGGCATACAATGATACTTCACAAATCTGAATGCAAGGCGATCGTTCAGGTTGGAAACCATGCAACTAGTGCAGAGTTTTTCGGGTTTACATACAGTGAGTTTCGTCGTGAGGTCGTGACGAAATCTTCGGCTCAATCACACTCTGCTTGTGAATGAGGCAGATTTCTTTGGCACATAAACCAAAGAAGCAAAAAACACAACAACACACTTGGATTTGCGACTCTTCGATGCTTGGAAAAAGTAGATATACCATAAATCTCTCCAGCTGATACTCCCTGCAGCATTGGATCCCCGACAAATGGACATACCAATTCTATGATGTGTAGATAGTGAAGAACATATACATTATACAAACTGATGCAATGAAAGCGAGTAAATCAACTAAACTCTATAATTAACATAAATATATAATATGATATAATATAATATAATATAATATGATAATATAATATAATATATATTATATATATATAGATACATGACCAATTTTCTGGCTCCCAAGTTGACACCCAATTCTTCCATGGCAGCCATCACTTGCCCACACCATCCCCAAAAAAACCCAGGCTCTCAGGCGCTTGGAAGTCAAACCCGGTCGGACATCACCTTCGAGGCCAAGGCCCAAGGTATCTGCCGGGGCCCCCAATGGTCCAAGATCGGTTGGACGAAATGAGCCATGAAAAAAAAAAACACCCCTGAAATCTAACATAGCTACCCCAAAATAGCCATGTTTCAAAATTTTAAAAGGAGGTGCATCTTCCAAACCATCATTTTTGGTATCTATGTTAGTTTTCGGGGGTGTATTACTTTCCATTTTACTGGTTGGTGAATAGGGATCCTTTTAATGGTGTATTATAACCCGATAATCCCCTATATAACATTAGAATAACTGAGTAGTATTATGTATCCCCCATATACCCTCAATAACCCAGGTTTTTCTCATTGCTCAAATGATGAACACTTCCCTCCAAAAGCCCTAGACATATCTAGACGTCCAAACACCTGCTGAGAAGGGTGTCATTCATTTGGACGCAAAATACATCTATATAAAATGCCAAACCTCGGGAGGTATTCGCCTGGATGTCTAGGGGAAGGTTGGCCTTGGAATCTCGTAGAAATTCACCCAATTCATCCAAAAGTTGGGACCAAACAAAATTACACTGATCAAGGTTTTTGTGATACTTTTATACATCACAACATGAAAATATCAGCTTTTTTATATAGGCATCTCTTTGGTGTTAAGGATTAAAACAAGAAACCTCGCCGTTTCTTTTGTTGCATACTTTCGAGGCAACTCCCGAAACGGAAATTGAATTATAGGTCGAATTCCGACTTCAATAAAACTATATACCTGGACCTTTCAAAGGGTGCCAAATGGTTTCTGAAGGGTGTCAAATCATCATCCCTTAGGATCCAATTGGCACCCCTTGGAAGGTGCTGGTACATGACTGTTTTGAAATGATGTCTTTTTCAAAGTTGAATCCCTTTGCCTTCAATTTTCACACCATGTCGAGTTTTCTTGTTTTTTTGGTGGGAAATATCGATTACCCTCCCTGAAACTAACATTTCGCTCTGAAAATAGGCCCTCCCAAAAGGAAAGTAGTCTTCCAACCATCAAATTTCAGGTGCGAGCTGTTAGTTTCAGGGATGTTGAGGTCCTACAGGAAAGTTCACCCATGTCATCGATCATCACTGTAGGAATTTGTTTCTCTAGCCAGGATCCCCTGCTCCACTGTGGTGAAGGACGTCGATAATGATGAAAGCGCTGGCGGAGTGAAGGTCGTCATTCGAACGATGGCATGGATTGTACCCCACTTGAATTGCATCAGTTTTTCCCCACTGAATTTTTTCAGCCAGATACGCAAAATGACCTTATATGTTTGAAGCTGCAGTTTACCTTTTCCACACCATCTTTTCTCTAAATCTATGATAAATTTCCAGAGTTTTCCGGTTTTTCCCCACAAGTCAATCGAAATCAACCCCAATGTAAATATCATGAAAACCAAAATCCATACAAATATGTTGGACATATACCTTCAAAGTGTTGAATTATGATGATGAGTGGTGACGAATTTCACCTCAAGTGAAGACTGGAAAATGGAGTAATGGACCACAAAAATCAAAATGAAAAGACTAGTATTTGACTAGTGACTGGTGGAACTGGGATATCTACACCCAAGTCGCACACTCTTGGTGTTTTGCTTAAAAAAGATCCACCAAGGGTTCCCAACCGCCAGAAATCATCAGAAGGTGAAACTCACTTCTCTGCTTCAATCAGGCAATCGGACCGCACCAAGTGTTACATACAGGCGGACTAGGATGGCTAGGTAAAGTGTTCCAAGAAAAAAATACAGTAGTCCCAAAACCTGAAGAAACACAACCAAGGAAACCAAATGATAAAGGAACCGGAGCGATTCATGTGATTGTGTTTTTTTCAAAAAATGGATGAATCATGTGCTTTTCAACAGCTTGGCGTTGGTAGCGGCCCTGCTGACAGATATGATACTATACCTGAGACAGCTACACACAGTAAGATAAAGCCAAGCCGAGTTAACAACATTATGAGTTGAACAGCCTGTGACAAACAATTGGAGCCTCCAAACTGTTGTAATCATGATGATCCATAGTTGCCACCAGTTCTACCTACTTACAACTTGTCTTGAGTCAGGTTTACTGGGCTTTCTAACATCTTCTCAGTGTTTCAACATGATGTTTTTTCTAGGGTGAGAAAGGTGAAATAATGCACTGACGCATCAACATCCAAAATTGATTTGGATCTTCCAAAGATTCACTCCCAAATGCATGATCTCATCATCCTGAAATCATGAAGAGGTAGATAATTACATTAAAAAATATAAAATCCACCCCAGAAATTTAACATAGATACATACCGAATATAAAAGGAGCCACCTGTTGCAAAGGTTCCATCATTTTGGGTATCCATGTTTCAGGGGTGTACACATCAAACAATTAAACGGATCTCCCTACCTTGATCCAGTTGGATGATTTTTTCCGGCATCTTCCCCAGCTGGAGGAAATTGCAAATCCATAGTGGCTTCAAAAAAGAAGACCGCGGGTGCCTTCTCATAGAGGGATATGGGCATGGGTGTTTCCAAAATTAGTGGTACCCCAAAATGGATGGTGAACATAATGGAAAACTCGATTAAAATGGATGATTTGGGGATACCATGATACCATTATTTTTGGAAACACCCATATGGAATACACCCTCGGCCGTTCAATTAGGGTGCGGTTCCATTTTGATATTACTTCAATCCTTTCTTCTAAGATGTACATAGCACACCTTCCGCTAAAATTACTACGCAGCATCTACTACACCTATGCCTTATCACTACTGTATACACTGTTTACAAATCCTCAGTGGTTGCGAACATCATATAGGATCTACCTTCTCATGTTACCGCCCGTCAAGTGCACAATCCAGCCACCTCTTGAGGCATTTCAAGTTCAATTGCTGCGATGACCTGTAGAAGGTGATTCAACTGGTGATGGCTACTACCACATCAATCAACATGAAACCATAAAAAACATGGAAAAAATCCATTTGAAAGCGAATATCGTCTTCCAAACCTCCAGTTTTTGGGGGTCCATTCTTGGTTTTCGCTCATGCAAGTGGTGAGAAATTGAGGGATGGTTCAACCACTTATACGTATATGAGGAATTTAAACTCACATTCATCCAGTCGTGTGGAGAAATCTGGCAGTTGGATTTCCAAGGGGATCCCAACTCGCGGGTGCTTAACATCCAAAATCTTGAGGACAGGTGAAAACCCCCGGAAGTTTTTTTCGCCAAAAATCATGGCGAAGGGAAGTTGGAGCCGGTGAGCCTTTCAAACTGCTGTTCGGGAGAAAAAAAACGTATTCACCTACACAAGAGCTTAAAAAAAAAGCAGGTCACTGAGGTAAAAAAGCCCCCATTTCAGTGGGGCTAGGAATGGAGCCTGAGAGTTTTTTGGAAGAAGCTCCCAACAAAATATATTTCAAGCCCCCAGCGCTACAAAGGTGTATGAATTTGATGAATTTTGTGCAAAAGGTCGTGGCATCGGTGGTTTACTCTAATGGCAAATTGAAGTCCATTGAAATGGTGGTCAGGTAAACTTGAAACATATAATTTGAATCCCCGATATCATTTTCAGAAAGCTCTGACTGTTAGTCACTAGGTGTTCAATAAAAGACTAAAGTTAACCTCTTCTAGTTAGGACGGACAAAGTGTTTTTTCAACACTTGAATTTTACATAGAACTTGATATTCCAACAAAGGCTGCTGTTGGACACACATAATTACCCTAATTGGCAATATATAAGTGGTATATACTGCAAATTAGGTGACTATATATCATCTACCACCTATCAAGGGAACCATAAACAGCTATTGAACACAACCCACTGTTTCCAACTCCACCTCTTTGGCATCAATGGGTGCTGAAAACTCCACCTCGCTGGTTAGCGATGGTTGGTGGCGGATTTATTGGAGGCAGGAGGCATGAAAAAGTCTTGAAAATAAGATCTTAACAACATACAATTGACTTGAAATATCCAAGAAGGTGACATGTTTGACCATCATCATCTCCTTTGTCTCCTCCTGTGTTTTCCACACAACTTGTTTTTGAATGCTTGCGGCTATGTATAAATCCAACCCAAGCCAAGCCCCACACCTCATGCAAAATCACTCGTAGTTCGGCTCGCAGCAACTTGTGAGGAATCGGCCAAAGCTTCCTTGGCTGTGCACACTGCGGGTGCCACCACCATTGGGTCCCAGGGTGCTTAGGCAAAGAACCTCCAGGGAATGAACCTATGGCAAAGCAATATCATTTAGTCAGTCATTTGTTGGTTTTCCATGGAGTTCCTTTCTAATTACACTTTAGAGGTTGGGAGGCACCATATATTTTGACGGAAAAAAATCATATTACACGTACATATAAATTGTGTCTGAGGAATATACCAACATATAAACATCTATAATGATATATAGATTCCATATGAACCGATATGTCGCCAAACCTTTCAGGTACCTGAAATGGAGGTACTCTACGTAAGGCTTACGTAAGGGAAAACCCACCCCTATAAGCTGTACGTAAGGCTTATTTTTGGATAAGATACAATACCTCCATTTTTAGGCACCTGAAGTTATTGGTGAATATGTACATATTGACATCCGGGCTTCCTTGCCTTGCTACAACTATGATTCAAGGCTCTTGGTATACCAGGTACCTCTAAGATGGATGGCAGGATCGTGTGTCTCCCAACCAAAACTTGATAATTGTTTGGTGGTTTTGTGTCAAAATGAACGTTGCTATACGTTGCTTAGCTTCATTAATAAAAAAACACATTTGAATCAACATGTCTTCATGAAAAAACAGGCCCACCGAGATATCAGGTTTCTCATGCTACAGTGGACAGAATCCTGACCCATCTTAAAGATCCCACTATTTACATACAGTGCTTCAATCATCCCAGCTGTGTATTTAAATCTCCTTCATCAAAGAGAAACTTGTGAAATACTACAGTATGACACATATCTATCAGCTACGAGAGGATAATCTTAACATCACCAAAAACTACTTCCAGAGTTTCCATGGCAACACGGCAACTGTCCAGATTTTTGAAAGCCTCCATCAGTAGCAACCGTTGTAGGTGGGGAAATCTCCGAGCCTATTTATTTGGTTGGTGTTTTTGTTGCCACTCGTTTCAAAATCACGAAAACACATGTGCTTTGGTTCAGTTTGATCAGTAGGTTTTTTCAGGTACTTAGGGCAACAACTAAAACAACAACCTTTGAAACCACCACCTAGTCTAATTGCTCATTTTCTACCTTATGTTTTTGGTGTTTTCCCTCAACAAGGCCCGTGTCTCAAGAATTTTTGTATGGACCATCCTCTCCATGCTAGGCACCCGAACGTCTCCTGCTGCGCAACCTGCGTCTCTCCCGGAGTTAAACTATGGAAACGGTTGCACCATGCAGCCCTTGGAAAGGAAAAAAAATCTAGTTTCAGAATATTCATGTTTCATAGGGGAGGAGATGTATACATGTTCAAAACCATCGTACTTGGTCATTTGGTATATTTTCAGGCTGTGTATAAAGTTGTAAAAAATTATCATCTGGTTGGTGGTTTCAACCCATCTGAAAAAAATATCGTCAAAATGGGTTCATCTTCCCCAAGGACCGGGGTGAAAAGAAACAATCTTTGAAACCACCACCTAGAAATTAGTTGTTTTAGCATCAATTTGGATGATCGTTGCTGGATGAAGATTCGTCCAAGTTGTAAGTAGGTTTATTTTGAACCAAACCATGGTGAAAGACTCCACTTGCTGGGGTTCCAACTCCATCATACGAGTAAATTGCCCCAATGTCTCGAAACTTCTCATGATAAGTCTGATCGAACCCCGAGTCATGGTCAAAAGGTTTAACAAAAAGTAAACGTATACTAGTGATTCAACAAGAAATGCAGTATATATATTATAAATCAAAATGATCCACTCGTAGTATCAATATAAAAATGATGTTCATAAAAGTTCACCCACTTGCGCAAAAAATGTACCTGGAATCATCTATATAATCAAAATTTGCCGCCTAACACTCCAGGTATGTCCTAAGAATTTCCACCGCTATCAAATTCTGGCAATGGCATTGAAATCATGCTTCAGGGAAGGGCTCTGGATTCTTAGGGTATACTCCGAGGATCATCCGATTTAGGAAGTGATGAGTAACTTCCATTTGTAAGCCATGTAGGCTTTGGAAGGGAACAACCCTACCTGGAGGACTAACCGGTCACCATGGCGATTAACCACGCATCCAAGTCCTGGGATGATCGTCCAGGTAGCCCCCAGATGTGTCCCTTTTTTTTTTGCTTCCCTGATCATGTCAAAGCAGGTCCCCTGGAAACCTCCCTGGCAAGTCGCAGAGCTATCTGTAAGGATCCGACCTTACGATTTTTTGCCAGATTTTTTTGGGTGGGAAGGGATGGGAATAGGGACCTACGTGGGATGTACAAAACGATGTAAATAATGGGAAATTTACCATATCAACTGGTGCACGATTTCTTCCGTCAACAATAGTCGGAAATTTGGCGCCACATGCGGGGGTGGCATTTTTAGGTTTGTACGATATGGTAAGTGATGTCTGCAAAATGCATCAATTTGAGTTGCATGGTCTAACTTAGCTTTGTTCCTTATTCCGGATGTTGTGCCTTTGTAATGGAATATGTGTAAGGAGTTTGCTTCAGGTTGGAAATCGTTGGGAAAGAAGTCAGTACTGAGATGCCTTATACCCAGGTAAGTGTGCGAATGAATGCCGTTAGTAGGTGTTGGCAAGTGTATGCTCGGAAATCCTGGTATGGATTTTAGCCCGAAGTAGCGAAAGTTTCTGGTGATTGCTTTCTTGTTCGGGGTACTTCTGAACAGCATGTGGTGGGTAAGTGTGCGTCGCAAAAAAACACTGAAGCATTAGTTAAGGTAGGGTGTGGAGTGATTAGTTTTTGTTCCCATGCTATAGTGCGCCGTTGTCATTTATACGTGAATTTAGGTACTTATAAGTCAACAATTAGTAGAAGTTAGAAATAGTTAGCAAGGACTCTAAAGTACGGAGTAACTTTTTGTAAGTGGTTTCGAATCCTTATTTTTGTACACTTTGATTTTCCAAAAAAACTTGTTTTTCTAGTTATTTTTACAACTCGTACTCTTATAAATGGATTTTTTCAGCGGTTTGTACCGCTGCAGGTGATAGAAAACACACCCAATTTGAGAGTGCAAGAACGGTGAACTGAATATTTTTTCCGCGATATCAGGACATATCAACCTTGTGGGTCCATTGCTTTAGGATCGTCCGGGCCTTCTGAATCATCTGTGTAACCACTGGGGTCGTAATTGTCTCCTATATGACCATTGACGTAACGATCGTTCACCTCCTGAATGATGGCTTGCATAAGCTCGAGCAATTCTGTCAACGTGAGCCGCCTCAACTGGCAAAGGATCACATGTAAAATCATATTCCCAGGACGTGGGCGCTCCATATGGCAATCACAAAATTCAGGTATATGGTGTGTCTGCAGGTTTCTTCCAAAGATCACTGTTGTGGCAAACAACGCCACGCCCAGAAAGAAGCGAAAGGTAAGCAGGTTTACACTACCAAACTGTCAAACCCTGAATCTTTAAGGCGCTGCGCATCCATCATAAGAAACTGAGCTATGCACTTTTTTAAGACTGCGAGCGTTTACAAACGCTTCCATGTTATAGCGACTGTGCCGCTTCAGATCTTAAGCAAGAGGAAAACAAAAAAAGCGGCTGAGGCTGCTACAAGACCAACACTTGGAGCACTTAGCGATTGAGACCTCTTAATAAAAGCTTATACAGGCTTCACCAAGCCTTTTTCACGTTGTGCAAACATCGCACTATACATTGAAAAGTCTAGACTACAGCCGGAATGGCGTACGAGGCAGTGGCGTGAGACTCCACAATTCTCTCCGCAATCGCATTTGCTCCTGTTCAATCCATTGAATGAATCCGGAGATAGTTTCTTCCCACACGCGCTGGAAATGCTTGTTGCTCCAAGTTGTACTGGACCTTGTACCTGTCTGCCCTCAAGGAGTCAACAAGGCACACTTCTTTGTAGCGCTTACAGGCAGCTGGACGCATGTTGGAAACAGCTGCAGCGGCGAGAACGACACGTCGGACCTAAGGCTGTCCACAAGTCGGCTGCCTGTTAGACATCACACTGAGTGACGCTGGTTGGAGGTCTTCCGCAACTCCACTGTCAAAATTCTGACATGAAAAAGGATTAGGAAATTTCCAAACTGCATGAGGTTTGCACATGGTATTCAACCGACCTGTATAAGCATCAGTTGGGATGGTAGCAAGCAAAAAGTCGTCCCAAGCATTACAGTACACGATTCTGTTGGCAACTATTGGATTGCACAGGATTTTGGAGTTATGGGATGTGCCTCCATTGGATGTGATACACGCAGGTTTCTTGACATGGTCCTGAATCTAACACTTTCCCGAGGCGGCCCAGCAAATTCGGCATTTCTGCGCTGTCACCTGTCAACAATGGAAAGAAACAGGTCGTTCTCTATCAAATCTGCCTGTTCTCCGGTCCAAGTACTCAACTACATGCAATCACACAAACACCAACCATCCTCTGAAAAAGCCGGCGCAAAAAGGTTTTCTGACGCATGCTGCTGCGTAGCTCAAAACCTTCGGCACTCAAATCCTTCGGTACTTGTTGTACCTGTCGTAGCTCAAATCTTTCGGTACTTGTTGTACCTGTCAAAAAGTTGACTACATGCAATCACACAAACACCAACCATCCTCTGAAAAGCCGGCGCAAAAAGGTTTTCTGACGCATGCTGCTGCGTAGCTCAAATCTTTCGGTACTTGTTGTACCTGTCAAAAAGTTAGCTCAAATCCTTCGGTACTTGTTGTACCTGTCAAAAAATTGAGCAATATCAGCATTGGCTGAGATATCAAGATTAAAATCTCCTTGGATAATAGCTGGTCCTGTCCAGCTCTTGACGATTTGATTGGCATATTTGAGCATGGCATCTGTAATGTCTTGTGGATCATGCATGGACTGACTGTTGGATGGAGGTGCAAATATTGAGATCATGAGTAATGTTGAGTGGGGTCCTAAAGAAACATGTGTAACAAGAAAACGACTAGAATCAATGATAAAAGGCATCTCAGTATTGACTAGTATTGGCTTCTTTTTCCCAGTGATTTCCAACCTCAAGAAAACTCCTTCCACATATTCCATTGCAAAGGCCTAACATCCGGAATAAGGAACAGAACTAAATTAGACCATGTAACTCAAATTTATGCATTTTGCAAACATCACTCACCATATCGTACAAACCTAAAATGCCACCCCCACATGTGGCACCAAATTCGTAAACTCAGGAAATCACCTTTCTTCGTTGCTTGCAGTTGTCACGTTGTCGTCGTTGTGGTTACGTGTTTTTTACCTAATGATCATATGCAATCCCAAGTTGTGCTCCTTGGACATGTGAAACAATACATTGCTTATTAAGAGTCACGGCACCAACACGGATTTGAAACCACCACCTAGGGACCTTTGATATGCAAAGTAAAGTATATGACAATACCCTAGACATACAAACACCGAAACTGAGAAGGTGTCATGACTGGACCCCTCAGTTTTGGCTGGATGTCTAGGGATAGTACCTTTGATAGGGGAATAGTAGTTTTTGATTACACCCCCGAAGTTCAACGTGGCCCCTCAAAAATGATGGTTGGAAGACGATCCTTTCCTATTGGGGCGCGGTAACTTTTCAGGGGCTATATTACACTTCGGGAGGGTGGGGGGAAAAGCTCACTACCACATGTGGCTTTTTCTTCCACAGTTTCTGATGGATTACTATCCCAGTGAACGCCAATTTCAAGTAGAATCCTAGCAATTTCCGACTTGAATGATCCAAACGGTTGAAGTGTTTTTTCCCCAAAGTTTGAAGGGCATTTAATTACTAGGTTTTAGTTTCTAGACAGTCTGAAACCCTGAAACAAGTAAGTGGAAATGCTGATACATGAAACACCTCCTCATATTGAATAATATCTTGGTTTCATTGTTTTCCAGATATACCCTCCAGAAAATTCACATGTCCCCTAAATAGGGGCCACTTTACAAGGAAATTTCATCTTTCAACCATCAATTTTCAGGGGATATCTTAGTTGTCATGGGGGTACACTTTTCGGCTTCCAGTGGCAGTGTGAAGGTTTGTATTTCGGATCCCCTGTTTCAAAAATGGTATCACTTGGGTCTACCCCCAACCCAGTAACTGTGGCAAATGAAGCTTTATAGGGATCCCCTACTAAACATGTAATGATCCTGATGATGACTGATACTGGGTCTGTTTGATTCTCTGGTTTTATTTTGCTTGGTGTACGATCACTGACACCATGCATCTTCAGGATCGACTGAAACTCAGAAGCAAAGTGGAAAAAGATGACTGATACTGGGTGGGGGGTAGATCCAAGGTATCACCTTCTGATGGCCTACCGGAATCTTCCAAGATTAGTGCCTCATTTAGAGCAGCGCCTACAACAAATGTATGGTGAAAAAATCCTGCATTAAAATATGGGAAGCAACAGAAGTGTTTCAAGAAATTTGGGAAATTTGCAAGGTATAGTCAATAATCTGATAGGTAATTCAATAGCTCATGTAGGAAAAGAAATCCATGAATTAAACATAGTAAAAAAAATGGCGTCAGGAGCTGAACATCCCAATATTAATTGGCTGAGTATTACTAATTTATCTAATACCCATAGGTCTCCTACAAGATGAGCCCCTACCAAATCTTAGTGCAGTTACAACCCCTATACCGCAACTGGCCTTATGAATGGGTATATAACTGGGGCTACAACCCTGCTTATAAAAGTTATAACCCCGGGCCCATTTATAACTGCAAGGGGCCATCTTGTAGGGAAAAGCTTCCCATGATTCCTTGACAAAACCACCCAAAAACTGCGGGTTCTTGTGTCGGCTGTGTTGAACGGTCCTTAAATTCTTTATATTTGTGGCTAAGAAAGACCGTCAGTTCACGCCTAATTATTGTGTTTTTGAAAGGAAGCCTCCCAGAGCGAACGTGTAAATTTGCATAGATAAATTCATGAAATCATCTACCAGGAACCCTCAAAGCTCAACGAAAAAAAGGGAGGCCACGCCAAGTTTTGTGAGATTTGTTTGGCTTTGCTGAGAAAAGACAAGACATCCAGCCTCTTCAAACTGACCTTGCCCTGAAAAGGTCAAGTATGGGTCCAAACGAGGTCCCTTTGAAAAACCTGGATGCTTTTCAAATCTCAAATGAGCAACGGCAACATTCAACCCTGACATGACATTCTATGAGATACTGATTGGTTGATAGGCATCCTTATTTCATGGCCTATTCAAATCTCTATGCAATTGGATAGTCCCCCTATATACAGCAAAAAACAAGGGGCCCAAGGCCCTTGGTCGCTGCTCAAATGGTGAATTGGCAGGGTCGAAAGTAAGAAAAAACAACGTCACCTTAAAACTTATAAGGAAGGTGAAGCGCCGAAACAGTAACTAGACGATTTCGTGGTCGCCGATTTCGTACAGGTTTTTTTTGTGGTTTCAACCCATTTGGAAAAATATGAGTCAAGTTGGGTAATCTTCCCCATAATAGGGGTGAAAATAAAAGTCTTTGAAACCACCAGATAGGTATGTTAGTGGTGATGTGGTGTATATAAAACTTATACCCTAGTTTGTCCACAAGTACTACGCTCCCTACAAATAACAGCAAGTTTGACCCTAAAAATAGGCCAGGCCCCAAAAGGAAACGTCCTCGTCTTCCAGTCCCATCCATGTTCAGCTGCGAACGATGAGTCTATGTAGCTGGAAGATTCCCATCTTGGATTGGATTTGGACCCCCTAAACTCTATACGTAACCCTCCCTAAAGTGGAACCTACTTCTAAGATTGAGGATTCCTAATAGGATCCAAAAATATAGTAATCTCTTCAAGGCTCCACTGATCCAACATGAGCACCTTTAGCGGCTGCGGTGTTTTGGTCCTTGAGGTCCCAAACAGAGCACATGTGACACCTGACAGGGACATGTGTGTCAAGCAGTGTTCAAAACCCTTGTGACATTCCATTTTTTTGGTTGTTTGATTGGGATCCTTATAATGGTTTATGATACAGCCGGTGAAAAAAGCTAAGATCTGTAGGGTTTGAAACAGTACAAGTCGAGGAAAGCATTCCCAACTACAGTATCAGCATGTATCAGCTAATCAATATTGGTACACAATGCAAGATTCATCATTGCCTCAACGACACATGTTGACTATGCTTCACAACATGAGATCATGACAAATAAAGTTATACAAAATTATACTACTGTAAATGTATAACTAGTTTCCAAGAAAAATACAACACACCCGTAGAGCACACCCCAGGCAATACCCCCAGCCCGCTATGAAAGGAATCCCTTTATAGCCTGTTGGTAAAGGTTTAGGGGTGTGTTCCAAAGGTGTGTTGAAACAACCTTAGATAGTTGGTGGTTTCAACCCATTTGAAAAATATGCTCGTCAAATTGGATCATTTCCCCAGGGAACGGGGTGAAAATAAAAAATATTTGAGTTGACACCACCTAGATAACAGCTTATATATTACCAAATGCACAGAGGCAGAAACTGACTGACCATTTAACCTGAAATATACAGAACCGCAAGGGCTCCCTGAAAAAAGGGTCCAAATCTTTTTTGGGGGGGTTTTGTTCATTTTTTGTGTTTGTGTTTTTCCATTTTCTAGCTTTCCTGGTGGTGGTGGGCAATCGTGAGAATCATCATCTTCAGGTTTCAAGTGTTCACTGGGTCTCGAACCAGAGCTGTCGACACTCTGTGATGTCTTCCTGAGAGTTTGGAAACAATCAAGAGATGGGTGGTATGGGGTCGGGGTTCGAGATGCTTACAACCTGGAAACTTACAGATGGATCCTATAAAGATGACTTGTTTGGAAGGGACGTTTCCAAAATGGTGGTGTTATGTTTCACTCACGCTCCACATTAGTTGCCAGGGGAGTAGGCCTTACTGATCCAACTCTGTGTTTCACTTGTGGTTGGACTCATTCCAAAACCTCAAGTCACATAAAATACTATGAAATCAACAGATTGAATCCCGCTTCTTCACACTGACCCTTTGATTCCCCAAATGGAGGTCACCAACTAGCCCTGAAAAGGTCGCTTATGGGTTCAAACGAGGTCACTTTGAAGAACCTGGATCTGAATGTATTAAGATACATATGTACATACGTATATATATATATGCATATGGTTGGTTGTCAAAATGTTGGTTCCTGGATTGGGTCTTAATACCTCGTTTCCATTGGGGCCCGCTTCATAAGTATCTTGTGGGCTCACCAAACCTTCATTTCATCAAAATCCATCAACAACTTTTGTGTGGGAAGCGCAGTAGCGCGGCATCTTTTTTCAGTCCTCGGTGCTCTCACTGCTGTCACTGGTGTCACTGCTTTCACTACTGTTAACCTCATTTGGGTCATATCTTTTCCGAAAGTGTTCTCGTTGTCTTTGCTTTTTTTCCGGCTGTCTGCTAATCTCTTTTGATAACGTATGACTTTTTGTTCGAGAGGATTATCAGATTCTGTCGGATTTCTTGGCGCTCGGAGGCTGCGCGTTGATCTTTACATGTGGGCCGTGTGGGCAGGTGGCTCTCCAAGGGCTCCGGATTCAATTTCTGCTAGCGCGAAGCTAGCGCGGTGCTAGTGCAAATTTCCGACTGCATTTCACCTTTTTAGCTCCATAGGAGCAGCACTGGATGCCTTGTCTTGTCGACACAAGTGGCTGCAAAACACAACCACAATGAATGAACTAATCTCTGCATATTGACTGAGCAAGGTTCACCATATCATAGTTCTACTAGCGCCACGCTAGCGCTATGCTAGCGCCTAGCTTGGGAACTGCGTGATTTCCTATGGGGCCCGCTTCATAGCAAAGATGTAAAATCAACTTTTCAATTCCAATTGGACCCACTTTATATGAACCTTTAGACCGGGAATTTTGAACGCCAGCCATATGCATGTATATTGTATATATTAAATATGCCGCATTATATCATATTATATTATATTATCTTACATCATATCATTAGATATGATTAGTAGACTTACACAAACATTCATATTTGTTTGCACCTTCCGCTTGCTGCCAACAAGACGGCAAGACTCTTAGGACCTCTTTCCTGGAACAAAATGAAAAACATCTACATCCTAAGATCTCTCGGAGGACAAACAAAGATAACCATTTCTTTCCCAGTGAGGTATAGATCTTTTTAAAACAAAAACATCAAGTCGAATGCCGATTCTACAGTACTAGGGAGTGGTACTTTGTAGTAGCAGTAATTCTTTGTATAGTACTGAGGAGTTCGTTGATGTGGGGAATAGGACATTGTATCAATTGTGAAAAATTCGAGGTTGGTCAAGAATTTGGAGCCCACAACGTTCTGCTGTCTAGATTATGGATCGCAGGGAGGAAGGATTGTAGCGTCAGCAATTTGAGAAGAAAACGCATCCATCATGAATGCACATCGAAACCAAATCTAGGATGTCCGAGAAAGTTAGCAAATGATCAGTAATTCCCATACATAGTTTCAATCTTCCCAAACAAAAAAAATGTGTGCAAATAGGATTGAAAAAAACCCATCTAAGTACAGGATACCAATCAAACATCTAGATCATCAAAGTATATGATGCAGTTTTCCTCCAAACAAAACCCCGGTGATTTACCAAACCCTTAGGGCTTCCAGCCTGCTGTCGAAAATGATCCAAAAGGAGCCTGTCCTGAAGCTCCAGGAGGTCCACCCGGAGGTTGTTTTACTTATGCAAGGAGTGTATGTTAAGACAAGGCTGAACTCAGCAACTTGTACATATATGAATATATATATATATATACATTTATCTGGCCAAATTAAAATATTATCACCAACCTAGATTTCCCTGAAATAAATAAAAATCCCCTACTAAACCACCATTTGGGGTGAAAACTCGGGTGAGGTCGCAATAATTTGACCAGATGTATATAGTATATAAGAGTTAATAGCTTATAACTTATAACTTATCTTATCTTGTTAGACAAGGGTGAACTTATATACTTTATATCTAAAACGTATAACTATTGTTCCCCAAAGGAGGGTTTGTTTCACCTCTTATAGAATTTGTTTAACTCCAAAACAATCGCTGCAACCTGCGTAGAATTCAGATGATATTTCACCAAGCAACCGCCGAATCCTTGAAATTTCAAATGTCGTTTGTGGGGGTTGGGTTGCCTTACCCCAAATATCCAAACGTTTTCTGAGAAGGTATTTGGACCACCAAAACATATACCTAAAACATCCGAAAAAAAACCTTCTGAGGAGGTATGGCTGGATGTCTTTGGTCAGAGAGCCACAATTCAGCGCTGGTGTTTCTTTCCGCGGAAAAGAAAGGAGTTGTTTCGACTTTGCGAAAGAATCCACGAGAACATGTTTGAGCATCCGTGAGTTTGGTGTCTTTTTCACCACAAGTCACTGACTGTTTGAAGTAAAGTTTATTTCTTAGTTTTCCAATCCGCATGGATAAATCAGAAGAGTTTTCACCATATTGAATAAATTGCTCAATTTTGCATTAAAGGTTCCCTTACAGTAGATGACTTAGTCCGATCGGTGCAGCGCTTGCAATACCCATCAATACCCATTCCCGAAACGCCTGCAAATCAATCACTGTAGATCCCAGGACCTGATCTGACAGATGCCGTGTACAAAATGGAGCAACAAAAAGATACCCTCCCTAAAACTAACAGTTCGCCTCTGAAAATAGGCCTCCCTACAAGGAAACTAGTCTTCCAATCATCCATCTTCAATACGTTCATGTGCTATATTAGTTTCAGGAAGCGTAGTCTTCTGATTCAATTCGTGACCTTTTTATCCCCGATCGTTGGAGGTCACCAACAACCTTTGAAGGGGTCACGAGAGCTCACCATCCCAAAAAGGTCACAAAGAATTGCCAGGAATCCGTGATTCGTCTTCTGTTTTTCGCTGCAGTTGTCCAAATAAAGGATTTTTCAGAAGAACAATTCCCTTCCGTCACAGGAAAAACATGTCGCGGGTGACAACTTATTTGGAATTATTGTTCTGCACTTTCAAGTGACGATCCCGTCTTGCTTAAACTACACCAGGACCAGTGCCAGGGTAAATGGCACAAACAACTCCAAACCCCACAAAGTAATGAACCCCCCCCTACTTGAGCTACGAAAAAAAAACTGGTTGTTGAATATTTAATAGGGATCCTTATATTGGTTTACTAAAATCCCTCTTTAACTGGGTAGTATATAATCCCCTATAAACCCTAAACAACCAGGGGCCCTTTTCTCATATGCAAACCCTAAAGATCAGCATTTCCAAGCTGCACCTCCTGGGCAGCGTTTCGGAGTCGAAGTTCAAAACCTGAATGGAGGGATGCTACGGGGGGGGGGGTTAGCTGATATGGCAATCATAAGCTGGAAAAAGAAATCTGGTAAAAACCTGGTGATGGTTGGGGGGGAAGAAACAGATTTTGATGATTTTTTTGTGTACATGGAAAGGTGTGTGGTAATGTTTTTCAATATGAATTTCAAGGTGCGATATTCAAAATCTTGGGCAGGGATCTCCAACCTTGCAGGTACCAAGTTTTCAAGATTGAAGGGTTACATCTTTTCATTTTCTCCAGGTATAAGACATCCCGACATCCAGCCCTACCTTCTCATGTTTGGTGTTTTAGGACGTTTTAGTTATGATTGTTTAGGTCGAAATACCTTTTCAGAAAATGTGTAGATGTCTGGGGCATGTGTATGCCGGCGGTATTCCTTTGAATCGAGCGGGTTTCACTAGCCGAAACGACAAAAGAACGGACCGAGTTCATAACTCACGATGCACAGAGTGTGCTCCCAGTTGTCTTGGCATGGAAGCCCACCCCGCAAAGTCACAGCTAGCGCCCTTTTTGCTGTTGAACCCCTAAAATCCCTAAAGTAAAGAAAGGGTCATATCGGGTGCTTCCATGGACATTTCCACATTCTGTCTAAAAACAGAAGCAATATGAAATGAAACTAATCATCCGCATTCCACAAATGGCTTCTGGGGTTTTCCTTGCATCAGTTGAGGGGTCTCCTGATTCATTTCGGTTCATCAATGTCTACGGACATCCTACAACCAACGACAGCGTCCAAGCAACGACTGTGTCGAGGCAATTCGATGGGCAACACCTCAGCGGGGGAAAGCCGTGATCCAGTGATCCCCTATGATGGGAAACCCTACCCAGTAACAGTGAAAATGAAGGTTGGAAGGAACAGTTTTTGTGGTGTGGGGGATTCCAAAAAAAAACATAAGCTTGGTCTGTACCAAGATTGGGGCACAAATAAAAAACATCTTCCGAAGGAATTCCCATCAGTTTAAATGTTTTGATTCTCAAGACCCACTACAACCTGCATCAAGTTCATCGTTCATACCTATTTCCATGTTGAAGGTGGCACTCTCAGTATATTTCATTTGCTTATGGGCTTGAAAGTTGAACGTCGCCATGTTCACTTTGTTCGAGGTGGATTTAAAACGACTTCAACTACTGTACACTCCCAAAACAAATAGTCCGCCCCTGAAAATAGATGGTCGGGAGACTTTCTCCTTTGCTTTTGGGTCAAAACAGCCTATTTTCAGAGGCGATCCGTTAGTTTTTAGGGAGGCTAAATGATATCTTCAACCCGAAAGTTTTTCCTACTCAAACTGTCGTTACACCCCCGAAAACTAACATCTCCCCTAAAAAAGGTACTATCTCAACAGGAAATACATCTCCCAACCACTGATTTTCAGCAAACATTCGTTAGTTTTCTGGTCTGTAGCTGATGTGTGCGCTTTTGGTTGATTTTTTCTCCCAGCAACTTCCTTGGTGGAAATCCCTTGCGTTCACGAGGGTTTTCCTTTGAACAAGTTGTTCTCCATGAAAGTATCAACCCCTGGAAATTGCAAAAAAAAAATATATGGACTGACCCAAGAGGTGACAATACAGGCCTCATGATATGACACCAACCCAAACAATACACTTTTATAGGGGAATTGACCCTCAAAACTACCATTTGCATTGTTTGATCCACCCCAAAATAGGTAATTTAATGACAATGACCCCTGCAAAAATACTTTTTGGGGAAGCCTTGAACCTCTGTCCTCTGAAGTCAAGCACTTTTATACAAAAACAGGTGACATTTGTTTGAACAAGAACAATCCCTGAGTTCAAAGGAGTTTTCAAGTGTGCTCTTTGGAATTCCCGAAGCTTTTTACCAAATGACCAGCCAATAATATGATCCAATATGATCCAATATTACAGTAGGAATTGGACTATTCCATCACATCTGGTGCAAATGTTTAATTGCTATCAGGTTACCAGCAACACTTATCTATCTGATTTACTACTCAAAAACAATTCATCTTTCTGGTTAAATTTCATCATAATTTCATATAGAATTTCACATCATTTCCCTACCCTTCCCCAATTTCCTACTCCCCATTTTTTTGCTCGCACCTTCGTCTCGTGGAAGTGACGCTGTAGGGATTGTCTTCGGCGTCCTGGGAGACAAGCAGCAAACACACAATGATTGCGGCTTTGAAGCTTAGGAACAATACCACGAAAACGAACGAATGTTTGCTGAAAATCAATGGTTGGAGTCGATGTATTGATGTATTTCCTATTGAAGTGCTTCCCTTTTTTTGGGGGGGACATGTTAATTCTCAGGGGGGGTGTTTAGCTCATACTACTGTTGATGGAAGACATCTAGCTAGCCAGCTGGTAGTTTATCCCATTATCTACAAGGTTTTATACATCCTTTCGGTGGTTGGCCAGATTTCTTCCATCAATAACAGGATCCATGATGGGACGAAAGTATGTTGACCTGCATGAACTGCTGATTTTTGTATGGTCGACCTGTAGGTAACATGCATCAAAAATGCATTGGATTTTGTTGGAAAAGATGCAGGTCTGTTAGTGAGCAAATGTAGGCTAGCAATATTATCAGTGAGAAGTGAGAACACATGCCGCATGCCATTTTCGAAGCCGGATGCGCACTTTGTTTCAAAGACATGCATGTTTGAACAACATTCGGAACAACTACTTCAAAATCATCTAAAATCACCAGGTGCACATCAAAGTTGAACATCTTTGGTATGAAAATCCGACGCAAATCCTCATTGTAAGAGACAAATCTCCATGCCTTTGAGAATGGCAAGGTTGTGCAACGTCTTCATGACATGATACTATAGGTTCTTCGCGAATTGTCTTTTTGTTGCTGTCCCATTGTCATAAAACCGTTGTTTCCCTTTCCAGGGTGAAGACCTCTGCGGGTCCGTTCACAAACAAAATAGAAACATCATGCATGGTAGGTCGTTTTTTCCGGAGTTTTGGAGGATTTGAATGAAACTTTTTATGCAACTACACACTTTGAAGTTCATTTGCTTGCAATGAATCCAGAATTTCCGAACCCGAAATAGTGGTATTTGCAAGTGACTATATAATACCACTCAACCAGCATGTAAGGGCCTGTCCAGTCAGCGGTTCAGTTGGTTTCCTCGTGTTTGTTCCATTTTCCAAATTGAAAACCCACCAAAATCTTGATGGACCTCTCATGAATGACATCAACATACCTTTACATGAATGATGAATATCATGATACCCTAAACAATCCAGACCCCTTCAAGAAGATTGATGGTCTCAATCCCCTCCCCAGGAGAACTCCCTGTTTTTGGACATACCTGGATCCTTAGTTCTATTTTTTTTTGCAAGAATTGGATATATAATCTTATATGGGCATGATAGTAATACTGATCCTATCCGGGATATATCATGTGTCCCAAACTTCCAAAAAGTTCCGCGCTCCCAATGCAGCAGCCTTCGCTTCGAAAATTCAAGGCCACATTGGAACCCAACAAGACCTCTGGAGGGACCAAACCTTGGAACCCTTGTGATGAAGGTCACTGGAGTAGAAATGTCTATAATATTCTATAACACTACATAACTTAATAGCTGCTTGGTGCCCAACCCCCACCTTGTTGCTCATTTGCTCGTCATTTATATAGTAGGGACATGGTCGTCTGCTGCCCATTTGCTCATCACTAGGCACAGCCCAAGTAACCACATGGTGACATGTAAAATAAACTATTGATCAGGAACACACTGGCAACTGCCCCAAGTTCCTCAAGTGAGTAGAGGATAGCTGACGTGTACCATTTGCCACGACAAAGGTGGCTGGATGACAGCTGAAGAAATGAAGGAGATCAAATCCGATGTCTTTGAATGCTACTAAATCCTAAAAATAGAGGCAAACACCAACTTGTTGGGACAACAGATGATAAAAACTGCTCCTTACAAGATGTTTATACATCTCCATTCCCACCAGCATCTGCTTTGGGGGTGAAGGACCTCGTCAGGTAATTTTGATAGGACCCAAAACAAAGCAAGCCCATACAGAATTAAAGACCTGATGACTTAAGTAAACTTTTGCATTTCTTCCCATCCGTTGCCAATGCACTTCAAATACTCCTCAAATAATGATTTAGTTATGATAAATCTCATGGCAGCAAAGAATCAACGATCCATCACTAATCCAAGTTTAATGAAAGTCAAAGAATTGTATACACCCCTGAAAATTAACATGGAACCCCAAAATGGAGGTTTGGTTCAGATTACTTTCCTGTACGAGCCGTTAATTTTCCGGCGTGTATCGTTTCGGTGGAAAAGTCCACGTTCTCGGAGTCCTTTGTGGAAGAAGGGAATGGAATCATTTCCACATATGTATGTAGGTACATATATTTATATACATGATATATGTATATATATATAGATACCTGTAACACATACACAATATAGGGAACATCTGTTATTTGGAAGGCCTGCTTGAATGGTCATCTTAGGTGCTTCGTGAGTGCGGCCGCTCATCCCCCAACTGAGCCTCGAGGTCCATTTCAGTATCATGTCCTGGAGGAATGTGGCAACGTTGGGCCCTCAGATGTTCTGTGTATTGGAATACACCATCAAATCATAAAAATGTCATTGTTTCAAAACAAGATGGAAGAAAATACCCTTGGTACGCCGATCTATCTCTCTCAATATATATATATATAATACTGTAAATTTCAATAGAGAGATAGTATATGAATACATGCACATCAAATATCTATAGTGTATTCGTAGCTCTGCACCCTCAACTTTCAACCAGCCTGACAACATCATTAATTGCATGCGTTTTTGCTTACCAATATCACATGTCTCTCATCTTTTTCAAGGAAAAAAAACATACATCAGATAATAACAGTTGAAGTTGAAGTCCTTCAACATGGTGACGCAAATGAAGATCGTGGACATACAACTGCAACCTGAAGCAATGGCAACAACTGCAACCCATCGTTTTGACCAATATGAAACCACGAAAATGCTGGCTTCCCAACGCCATCCTTACAAATTAATGGCTTGTGAAACAAGTTTGAATATGCCCTTCTCCGCAACTAGCAGCAAAAGCCCATGAAAAATCAATGGTTGGAAGATCACATTTCCTTTTTGAGGTCCAGGGGCTATGCTAGGGAGTGTGACTGCATGAGTTCATGAAAACCTCCACATCAACGAAATAACCAATTTGAATTGACCACTGCTTGAGGCCGCCGCCACGTTGTGGAATGCTTAAAAACACAGAAACTTCGTATATGATTTGGAAAAGGTATCTCTTGTCAATTTTAGCTATTGTGGGTATCTGTTCAACTTCAGTGGGAGTAATTTCATCTCATTTCTATCGTTTCAAGCTTCGGATACTTTTTGCCCCTCCCAGCTCCTTCCAAGTGACCTCTTGATTCCCCAAATGGAGGTCGCTTAAGTCAAGAACTGATGGAGCGTACCCCATTCAACGTACCCCTACATGCAAGCAAGATCACGCAACTCATTGTATTTTAGGGGTGTTGCCCTGGTAGATAGTCATGGCCTTTGTGTTGGCCTGATAGACAGTCAGACCCGTTGCACGGTTCAAAATGGGTAGAACAGATACCTACAAACGAAAAAGGGGTACGCTCGACGCTCGCCAAAGCGGGTAGATTTATCTACAATTTACACACTTTCGTGAGCGTACCCCTTTTAGGTCGTTGGTCGGAGGGCTGTTTGGGTCACCCATAATTATTTGCCCATATTGACAATAATTGATCCGTGTGATACCTTTCTGAACAAATTGGGATTTGTTTCTGAGCCTTTGCTTTCAATTCTGCCAGGGTCCACTCTGAAATGATAAAAATGCAACCGTTTAGATATTCCTATTTAGGGCTATTTACACCTATCTAGGAAAAATGCAAAAGGTTCCCCTAAAATGGGTACACTCCAAGCATCCTTGATTAAGCTGCAGAAATGGTCACTTATGGGTCCTAACGAGGGCGCGACTTGAAGAACCTATCATCCTGAGCTTCCCAACACAAAGCAACTACCAGTGGCCTCCTGGGCGGCTTAGTCCGAAGTGGCATGGGATGCCAAGGCGCCCCACTGGGATGGGCCTTCTGATACGAGCTATCCTGATGTTTGGGGAGACACCCGGGGGGGTCCAATTACACTCCCTACAACTAACAGTAAGTTTGCTTTTGAAAATGGGCCTACAACTCCCAACAGGAAAGAAAAATCCTCTTCCAACCCTCCCATTTTTAAGGGATGAGCTGTTATCTTGCTGTTTTGTGGGAGGATTTAAGTTGGTTTAAGTTGGCCAGGTAATGCTGTTTGTAGGAACAAGTTTTGGAGATAGTAGGATGTTTATGTTTTTTTTTTTTTTCGTAGTGGAAATTCCAGGTCCATAGCTAAGGTGCTCCATGCATGGAATATATATATATATATTCACCTACATTTGGCCTAAATTTGTGGTAAATGTAGGTTCCATACATGGAGCATGTGGGTGGGGGGATTGGGGGGATACCTTGTGTTAGCGTCGATATGACAAACTGAACATGATATGCTTTACATGAAAACATCCGAGACGAGTAAAAGCAACAGTTCGTAACTCCCACAACAAACGGCCGTTTGCCTGGCGGGGGTTTGAACATGTTGGGAATTAAACCACATGTCAACATGTCATGTGCAACTCAGAAGCCCATAGGATCCGTATATATATGGTATATTTACCTACATTTGGCCTCAATCTATGGCAAAGGTAGGCAAATAATTCATACAGGGAGCATCTGGGTAATCAGCTAAATGCATATATCATACACGGATCCCATGGGAAACCTTGGCAATGATTCAGTAAAAGTTTTGTTCTCACCATGGTTGAGTTCATTTGAGCGGGCAACAAAACTCACCATGGCGACATGGAAACTCAACCCTGCTTGGATACTAAGCATCCCCAAAATCATGGCTTGTAAAATGAAATAAGAATCCAAATCTTGATTTATGGGTTAAAAGTGGGATAATTCCAATCTTGAATCATAACTTCGGTAAATTTGACTATAAAACCTCCTGTATATATAAACTTCCGTTACCTAAACTTGGGCGTTTAAAAAACTCCGAAAGAACTCCATCCAATCTGATCGTCCTCGAGCCGTTCTACCAAGTTCGTCGTCACACTCGGAGCTGGATAGTGATGCATATCCTTGGTGGATCATAAGGCTGGCTATGGAAGGCCCTTACCTCGGGTGCTGATGCATCACCCAAGGGTACCAACCTTTGATCCAGTCCAAGATCAATGGGTTACAGGTGGTACCAAAAGCGAATACTCCGGAGATAGATTTGAAGAATCTGGTTGGATTATCCCACATGCTCCATGGGACTGGAATATGTTTACCTACATTTACCATAAACTCAAGCCCAAATGTAGGTTAAATATTCCAGTCCCATGGAGCACCTGGGTATGGGTCCAATATGCAGCAAGACGCTCATGAGTTGATACCCCAAAACAACAACCCCCCGATTACAGCAATAGCTTGGCCGTGCTTTATTCATCTGATTAACCGGGATAGATTGTGTTCCGAAATGATGCTAGTCAAAAATTAGCCCCTTGAAATGCAAACACTTTGCAATTGCAGGAACTTTTCGTACAAAATAATCAAATAATAGAATTTGTAACTTCAATGCATGCCACCGAGGTCGCGTCACCTTACTACGGAATGTATGTGTTTAAGAACCAGCAATTAGTGAACTCCATGGAGATTCGTTGCCTCTGTTTGGTAATCTTTCACTAACAATGGAAATAAACTAAAATACACTCATATTTTCCTTGCCCAGATGCTCCATGTATGAAATATTTACCTACATTTACCATAGATTGAGGCCAAATATATCCAAATATAGGAAAATATATCATACATGGAGCAACTGGGTATGGGGATATACTAAAATTCATCTACAGTGAGGTTCAACAAACGAGGTCGCCTGATCCAATGTTTCCTCAGTGCCCTTAGTGCCATTGCTTTTAAGAGATCACCTGACGTAACATCACACACCCAAGTACAATCGACAGAAATCTAACAAAATACCAGTACACACACATACAAAAATGTACAGTAAACTAGATTCCCCAGTCTACATTCTACATATGTAATATCCCGAAGAATCCAGACCCCTCCAGATCGAGTAGGATTGATGGTGTCGATCCCATCCCTTAACAAAAATGACTTTCTCAGGACATGCAAACTGATCTTGAGGGTAGTACATTAATGTAGTGTAAAGCTATCAGATTCTTCATTTGGAAGAAGCTGGTATATATACCCAAATGCTCCATGTATGAAATATTTACCTACATTTACCATAGATTGAGGCCAAATGTAGATATATAAATATACCAGTCCCACGGATCCTATGGGATATGATACATAACTAATTATATAATCAATCTATTCCATTGTCAAGTCCTCAACCTTCACATTTGATATCGTTGATACTGTATCATCTCGCAAATGTGTTTCACCATTGATCATTCCCTGTCTTTTGACAACTCTCCAAGCTGGACAACTCGACCTAGTTCAATCTAAACTGGGTAAATCTGATCACAACCCGCCAACCATCACCATAAACATACCTGAAATAGACTGGTTTGAGTTATTCCATTCGCATAGAGGCGTGTATATACATGTATACACTATTTTTAACCAAGGCTATCTTGACAGAGTTCCTCAAAGAAGTCTTCATCTTCATCTTCATCCCTCGCAGCCTGCACTTGCCACGGCACGGGGGAGGAGAAGCAGAGTCGTTGAAAAGTCCAACTGTCTCTTGGCGAAAAAACTTGGGTCCTAAAGGCTACCCTAAATGGAACGATCACATATTCGTCCAACAAATTTGCTAAGGTTTTCTAAGGAAAATCATCTCCAGTTCTCTAGTGGGTCATAGTCGAAAAGAATCGAAAAGATCTGAACAAAAAGTTTAAGGCGCATGGTAAAAGGCGATCCTTGGTATGGAATCCTGGTAAATCCTGGTGTGGTCCTTATGAAACATGTGGATAATGAAGGATTTGAGCATTGGATGAAAAAAGACTGTGTATATGTGTATACAGTATATGAATATATACATATAATTTAATTGCTTGAGGGTATCGCCGTCTTCCAATATCTTTAGACCGACCCTAACCACCAACTGAACTAATTTCATGGAGAACACATCATATTTGTTTCCAAATACTTACTTGCTGTCATGCTTCATATCATAACACCTCTTGGTTTCTTTAGAGATTGGTCACACTTTTTCGCTGCAGGAAACCATCATGTCCAGTGGATCGTATCACAAAGGATACGCACTCAGCACTTGCGTCCTACCTGGATTTCGAAAAGTCGGACCTCCAAAAGATCTATCCCCAATAGGAAAGGCTTGTCTTCCAGTCCCATCATTTTTTAGGGGAAAACTCACTGTTAAACTTTGGGGTATGCATCCTCTCAACTACTGGACGTTGTGTTGCCATCCAACACAAGGTTTTCCCAAGGTCCAAGGATAGATGGCACAGTTTCACTCAAAACAGCGAGTTTACCACTGGAAAATGATGCTTGGAAGACTACTTTCCTTTCCAATTGGGGCCCGGCCTATTTGCAGGGGCTATGTTAGACTTTCAGGGAGTATGATTAACCACGTGACAGTTGAACTATCCACGGAAAAAAAAAACCTTCAATCCAATGAGACTAATGCTTGCTTGTGATAAAACACATATTGCCATGGATCAATTTCCGAGGGATCAATTCGCGGTCCGATTCTCCCCTATAGACATCCAGTCATGACTCCTGAGGTAAATGGTGTTTTTCATCGGTCTCTTTTGGGGGTCCAGTCATGACATCTTCACAGATTCCAAGTATGGCTGGATATCTAGCATCAACACGTGACCGTCACCAGCCTCGCTTGGAGCAATGAAAGCTCCACCTCCGCCTGGCTTTGGAATTGAACCAAAACAAAAAAAGTGCTTCCAAACCTGAGGTAGGTAGCTCCTTGGATGCATGTTATGGAATGTTATTGAAAGTTATATTTTTAGATACCCTTGGTGCTCCAAATCGCTCCCCTCCAAGCACCTCCTCAGGGAACGAGTCAAATTAGCTCTTAGTTCCCAGGAGTGAGCCACTGAACATTAGAGAGTCTCCAATGGATGTTTGGACTTGTCATTCTTTTTAATGACACCTGACATGGATCATGGAACTTGTGATTTTTATAAAAACATGTTCATAAATGTGATTTTCCAGGTTCGGGTTTTTGATGTTCAAACGCAGAATTCATATGCTGAGGTTTTCCAGGTTCAGGTTTTGTACTGTGAGTTATGAGGAATTTTAAATCTCCACAACTGAAGCTCAGAAACAAGTACCTCATTAGGTCTGGACTTCTCCCTTTTTATTAGGTTGAATGTCACTAGGTTGGCTGGACTCTTATGACAAAAGGCTTGGCTCATTCTTACACTTTACTTTCCTGGGTGTACAGCTAACCATCGGCTTGTAGAACGTATGTCAAGTGTCTGAGGTCAGTCTGACTTAGGTCGTTCAACTGATAACTACGAACGATCAACTGTTGACTCACGACTCATGCTTCATGAACTTGTAACAGCTTTAAACATATGTTGCTGGTATTTAGTTTTACCCGGACGCAGTGAGAAAATAGCTACGTATACTAAGTTACGAAATCTCTTTTGATTGACATGATTATCATAATTAATTGACAATTGAAGCTGGCCTAAATGAAAACGTGCAATGTGCATGGAATGTCAACTTCGCTCTTTTTCAGGACAACCAATCAGACGTGATTGATTTCCTGTTTTCAAGTCAACAGGCCCAACGAGAATCTCATTCGCTTAGAAGATATGGATATGTTTTTGGAAGACAACCTTCATTCTCATGTCCCCAGGGTCCCCAGGCAAGAAATAATGATCCCTTCGTTTTTGAGCGCAGGGCCGTCCAAGTGCTGATTGAACGGCTGTGTTTGGAAGAGAAAAGAATCCCCCAGAGTCTGGTTTGGGTGCCACCTACAAACCTGCTCCAAATCGTTCAGCGCCTGATTTCAAACTTGGCTTCGCCTCCATCTCCTCAAGTGACGGGAAAGTATCGGCGCTATGTCCAGAAACTCGTTGTATGGCCTATTTACCTATACATTTATGGATTTTACGGGGTAACTGCTACATTAAATAATAGATCCACAATACATTAGAGTGTCTGGGATTAATCTTTTAGGCTTTAGGATCTAGGTGCAGGATGTTGTCTATCATCAAAATAAATTGATGGCTGAAAAAACTTTTGACACAGCACATGTCTCATGTTGATGGTCCTTTTGGCAAAGCAACGTACCATAAACAAGGAAACAAGCCAAGCTACTCAAATCATATACAAATCTCCATAGTGGGTATGTCAAAGGCAAGTCCACATACAAAACTTCAAGTAGCCCCACCCCATGCAGTGATGTATATCACTAAAGATTAGAGTAGTCAGATGATGTCAAATGCGTCAGTTTTTTCTCAATTTAAATCATTCACTTTTCACTGTGCCTGCCTAAAGAGGTTGATAATTCGGGACAATCTACACTCCAGATTGACCCTAACCATGACTTCCAAATGGAAATGATCTTTTCCTGGGATTATTTTTTTGTGGCATCCCTTTGAGGTTTCAGGGTTGTATCACTCGTGATCTATCAAACTTGCGGTAAACTACTGGGCCAATAGAAGTTGCAAATCTTGTCTGCACCAAGAACATCTGCCCAAACAACTAGCTTCAAGGCGACCAACTGACAGGCTTTAGGAAGCAGCGTCGTCTTGGCCACGACGTCTGGAAGCCCAAACATTCATCTTCTGAACCAAATCTCCATTTGGGGTGAAACCAACGTTTCGTTTTGGGAGGGCAATAATTCATACATTCTCAGGTGTAACCTTTTCCCGTGTATTTTGGAGGCACTGTTCAGTCTTCTGGAAGCTGCTGATCATTTGTGACCCTTTCAAGCTGAATCGAAAGTAATCCTTACAAGCTGAAACGATTGGCCAGGGCTAGCGTTGGACTACGAGAGTGTCAACCACAAACAAGTATGGCCCTTCTTCCCAAAAGAGGGTCTCATAAAACTACCAAGGAGCAGTTTATGACTCAGCGTCCATTTCAGTGTTCCATTCCATCATACTGGTCGGTCAACAGGGATAGTGGTGTATCATAACCCTTACATAACAGGGGAGTTTAAAGATAAAGCAAAACTGGTTGGTGGGTTCAATCCCTTTGAAAATAATATATCGTCAAAATGGGAATCTTCCCCAAGGGGTGACACATAAAAAAAAATCAAACCACCATCTAGGAACCTGTTTTTGTTTTTTCAAGATCCACAGGATGCCATCATCATCCATCATCCCCCTCCCCTTCGCACCACCTGCACAAAGGTTTCCCACCTCAAATGGGGGGGGGTATCAGTTGATTGGGTCAAGTCAGCGAATTGACCACCCAACAAGGATACCCGAATAAAAAGGCAAGCTGGGTAGTTTCCTTGGGGATGGATTTAAATTGTTGCTGCGATCCTAATATTGATCATATACTTCAAATATGTATCGACAGGTGGTCAAAGTATAAGAATTCCTAAACCTGACATTAAGGGCATTTTGGGCGATTCCCTTATGATGTTGGAAGATGTTCAGCCATTACAACCCGAAGTTCAACAACTTAACAGCTCCCAAGCCCTTGAAAAATGGATGGTCGGAAGACTTTAGCCTTTCCTTTTGGGGCCCAAGTAAGCTTTGAGGGGCAAGCTTTTAAACTTGCGGGGTGAAACATGTTTTTTAAAAAAATCATGGGGATGTTGTGACCGACTCACGGGCTCCCACTGTCTTTTTAGTAGTCCGGTAACAACTCATGATGCTATCATCTCCTAAACCCACAACATCAATATCATATGCTGTCTTGATCTGCGAGGCAACAAGCTGAGCACATTAGAACAACTAGTTATACTCTATGCAAACAATATGTTTTGAAGCTGTGTACATCTACAGGTTCAGCTTTGTTGTAATAGACATACAACTTGCAAATCTTGCAACTTATGTTCTACACTTCTGAACTTATCATGACTGTTATAAGTTCGATGCCTGTCAAAAACCACATTCTGCAACTTCATGAAGTAGGTTGCTTCATGGTTGCTTCAATTAAGTAAGGTTGCTTCACTGAAATGAGTGGCCCTGTTCGCATATGCTAGCATTTACTTAGTTATGCAAGTAGAAAGTACACACGAAGTCCAACTTAGCCGACTTAGCCCGCAATCCACATCAATCCACATCCACAGGGGGTGGTCAGTACGGAAAAAAAACATGTTACATTATCCATCATTTTCACCAACATTTTGGACATCTTTGCTTGGTGCTAAACAAGTTGTATTCAATTCTTGAATAATAAAATTTCATGTTGACGGATCAACAACTTGCTATAGGGATATCCCTAATGCCAAGGGTTGTCCTTGACCTCCAACTAGCTGATCAACTTGGATAACGGTGGAACCACCGGATAAAACCTGGAAGTTTTCAGTGGTAAAATGTCGGGCCATGTTGGACCCCCAGACTTCCGGCAGTGCAAACGTCAACGTCGCAAGACAGGTTTTCACCCAGACTTTATATCATCCCCAAGTGTTGAAACAACCTGCACCTCCATTCGTGCAGAATAAAGTGTTCAATTGATCAGTCGACCATTTTTTTATAAACCGAGCACTTTTTGGATAGGCACATCAAATCGAGCACTTTTTTTTTACGAGCACTTTTTTTGAAAAAAAATTCAATAATTTTACTTTTGGATACTTTTGGGGAAATTGGCATGGTTTTGTGTGAAACATTAATGGCTATCATAAACTTCAACTTTTCGTGTCTACCTGCAGCCATTTCTTTGCCAGCTGGTGATTTTGCCTAGTATGCCTAAGACAATGGAAGGAGGCTATGGCATTAGAGCATGCATGCATGAGCCACATGGACTTGGTTGGTCATTTGATTCATGCATGACAGGTCTTACATGGGTGGCAGGCATCACCACGAGTGTGTTTGACAAGATCATGGGCAAGGCTGACAGCATATACACACATGTCGACCACATGTTTCCACTCATGCTTGGTGTGCAGGTGTGTTGAAGACTAGTGCCCCTGCATTCATGGCTGCTAATATGGCCACATGCATGTTTGTGTCATGCATGCAGCATGCACATGCATGGCTGGACTGCATCCATATGGGAACATGCATGCACTCCTTCATGTTATGCACATACGACGTATGGTTTGTTGGCAGCATTTGGCTGGAAGAAAAAGCTAAAAAAGATAGCGCTATATATATAGGAAATGGCCTTCTTTGAACAGGCAGCTGTCTTAGCTGCTGCCTGGGCCAATGAAGAGTCCTTGAAGGCTCTGGGTGCTAAGTGCAGCCTCATTGAAGTCTCCTCAAAGAAACTTACACGAAGATTCTTGCATGCACAAAGTGCATGGCTTGATGGTTTGGTATTGTCATGCATGTACATCCATAAAACTAAGGCCACTTGAGCAGAAACAATATCGCCATTGGATTGGCTGTCCAAAAGCTTGGGGTAAGACCAGCACAAGATGCTGTGGAACAGGCTGTTTATCAGTTTTTCAGCCTGTGCTTGCCGAAGTGCAAAGAGATTTGCAGTTCCTGGGCTCTGTGTTTTCCTTGCGTTCTGCTGTGTGCTTGTGTGTAGTCATGTGACACGCATGGATGAAGTGGTGGGTTTGCATGCACATCCATGGATTAAGGTACAAAGCATAAGATGCAATCTCGCTTGGTCAAGAAGCTCATCTTCATGTTCTCTCGCATTGTCAAGTCACTCGCATGTTAGAAGGCACATTCATGCATGAATTCATGACCATGCATGCTGACAAATATTGCATGCATTCATGCACGGCATTCATTTACATGCATGCATACATGCATGTCTTCACACACACATGCATGCACTGAGGCGACCTCACAGACCCCGCGATCCTGAAATCAGAGACCTATACACTTATGCTGGTATCAATCTGCCAGGTCACGTGCATGCATAGACATCAGCATTGCAGGCCACACATGTTGCACATATATACACTCATGCAGGAGGATCTGTGGAAAGCTCGGATGATGATGACTCTTCAACTGACTCTTCGGAGTCAGACGAAGATGATGAGTCAGATGGAGAAGATGAAAAATCGAACGCAGCAGAGGTGGTTTTGTACATGCATGCATGCATATCATGTCACAAACTATAATTCGCGATATATCTCATGTGCAGTCATGGAAGGAAGAACAGCCAACCGTGCAGAGTGTGGAAGCCAAAGTCGAAGATACCCTGAAGATGGAGGATCCTCCAACTGCAAGTCCTGCAGCGGCAGGCCGCAATCCCTATAGATGCATGTTCGTGTGTAGCAGTGTAGCTGCAGGCAGCGGCTGCACACCACCACCTGTGCCTTCAAGCATCTTGCCACGCATTACATCAACGCATGCATACATATATACATATAGAGGTGGATCATCTGTGCACTTTGAGCAAATGTGTTCCAAGGAACCCCCCCTAAAGAATTGCAGAGCACAGACAAGCTGGCAAAGCAGTTGAAGTTTGATGGTGAAGAGCAGCCAGACCAGCTGGCAAAGTTGGAACTGCTGAAAGAGCTTAGTGAGCTTGAGGACTTGCTGGCTAAAAGGTTTGAAGCCATGAAGATTTCCGAGACCAATGGATCTCCGGGACATGCTGGTACGAATGGTTTGCCACATGAGGGCAGCAAGGATTCAAGGGTGGTATGGGAGCGTCCTGTGCCGCAAGCACCTGCACTAAGCCATGGGCTCAGCATGGAGTCAAACATTGCACATATGTCACACACATGCATACATACATGCATGCATGCATGCATGCACGCATACTTTGCCCTCGATCCATGCATCTCCATTCACGCATGCATCCACCATCATGCATGACAGTCACTTCCACCAACCAAGACCTTGACAATGTGGAGACCATGGTGGAGATTGTTGAGGAGAATCCCCCTGTTCCAGAAGAATCTGAAGACGTCAAGACAGAACAGGTCCAGAAAGAAGAGGTCAAGAATGCAGTCCCTTGACAGAAACACATTCATGCTATCATGCCTATATAGAAACACACGCATGCACACATGCTTTCATAGCTATGCGAGGCTGAGTTGGCCCCAAAGGACGTCGCTGCCTTGCTGGCAGCAGAATCCGTGAAACCTCCTCCTAGGAAAAGGAAGGGCCAGCAAAAGCAGGATGACGAAGATGAGGAACAGGAAGAGGATGGTGACAAAGAGAACGAAGACCCTGAAGATGCAAGCACCAAAAGAAAGCCTAAGGCTGCAGCAAAGAGACGTGCAAAGGCTAAGGCGGCCCCCAAGAAGGGGGCCAAAGCCAAGGCCAAGGCGAAGGCGAAGGCAAAGGCGAAGAATGCAGCGAAGGCCAAAGCTGCTCCAAAGGCGGAGGCTGCAAAGCCCAAGAGACGAGAGCTGACACCGGAGGAAAAACAACTGGTCAGCAGGAAGAGTTCGGCATATCATGTTGCCAAAAGGAAGGCTTTGTTGGAAGGATTGGACGATGAGGCTGCGACTGCTGCAGCTCGAGCTGCCTCTAGACTGCACGCATATTTTCCAAAACCACCCATTCATGCTACATAGATAACATGCATGCATGCATGCTCAGGCCTACAAAGCCACTCAGTGAACAATGCAGGTTACTCAGTGGAAGGAAGATTCATGACACATATGCTGGCCATATATAGTTCCTGCAGGAAAGCTTCGCCGGTCACGGTCTTGTCCTCTTGAGCTGGTCATGCATACAAGTTGCTGCCTTGTTTGGGCTGTGATTACCAGCCAAATTTAATTGGATATCATTTTATGCACTGCAATTTGGACAAACAAGGTCCAATTGATTTAATTGATAAGAGCGATAGTGGTTTCTGAATCGGGGAACATGAACGTGTGAATTCACACGATGCGAAGAAACTATAGGCTAGCCTGCATATCGATATGACAGCTGGGAAAAGGAATAGCATGCATGCTCTGATTTTGCTGTTTATATTTAAGCCGCATGCATGGACTTACAGCATGCACAAGTTTTGGCAAACGTTCAACATATGCAGGTACATGGTTCAAGCTGGTGGCCATCTAGTTTGACCACCTCGTGCCCTCCGAGCTGTTAACGTTTCTTGCGATGTATGTTATGCAATTTATGCAGCTATAGGTTGATATTTATGCATGGTCAAGTCATTAGCATGCATGCAGTCATGGGAGTCTTGCATTCATGAATATATATGCATGCATGCATGCAGTTGCATGGGCTCAAAGCCGCGGTATATACAGTGACCTGTGCTGTACAATATCGAATTATGTCCAAAGAGGCCAGGCATATATGCATGCACAACACCATGCACGCAGCAAGATATATCATGCATGCATGCATGCATTTTTTGTTTTCGATCAGGATCCAAAAGATGGCGAAAAGGCGTTGCCATCAAGTGGGTCCACCGACAGAGATGCTGGAGCCCTAGCAATTCTTTACATGATGCATCCCTATAATTTATATATGCGCTTAGGCCCCAGATTGGCAATCTGTTCTTCGAAGTTTTGAGGCGGGGTTACACTTATAAAGCCATGCATGTTGATGCACGTGCAATTTGCATGCAAGGTCCCAGAACATGTTCTTCAACGCCTTTCTGAGGCACTATTTTCCATTCAGACATGCATGCAATTTCATCCATGCATATCATACATGCATGCAAACAATTGGCAGGATGAAAGTACTGCTGGTGTTTTGCAACAATTAGCTTCGTTGACCAAGAAGGCGCCTTAGTCCGAACGCCATGCATGCACACATGGTCCGAAATTCTTCTCATTAATGTCCTCCAGGCCCGTACAGATGAGCCTTCTGGTCCAAGTGATAAGAGCAAAGTGCCTTTGGCGACAAGGTTCTTCCAGTCATGCATTTGCAGTTTTTGTGAACATGCACACATCCATGAATTAATTTCATTCACGCACTATATATCGGCACGCATGCACTAAATCTGTCAGGACAAAAGTCGAAGCTACCACGGAATCAGATGATGAAAAAGCAGCAGCAGCAGCAGCATACATGCATGCATGGCAGGATGAGATTGTAAAAGAGGAGGAGAAAGAGGATGTAAAAGAGGAGGTAAAAGAAGAATATGTAGAAGAAGAAGAAGAAGAAGAAGAAGAAGAAGAAGACATGCATGACATGCATGGCATGTTGAACGAGGAGGAGAAGATGATCCTTAAGGAGGGGCACGATCGTTGTTTCCTGAAGCGTATATTTGCAATATACGCAGAGCATAGGCCAACAGTGCCTATGGATGAAGTAGTGGAGACGGTGGATCAAGTTGGGAGTGATGTGAAGGACTTCTACCAGGCCTTGTGCACCATGCATGGTTTGGCCGCACTGCGTCCTACATGGGAGCCGGATGATTCTCGACCTGACTGGGTGCCAGAATTTCTCTTGAGAGATCGATCTGGTGTGGTGGATGCAGTACCTCTGGCAGAAAGGATGGAACCACCAGAAGATGATGTTGGGCCAAGTGCTGCAAGGCCAAAGCATCAGCCAATGCCAAAGGTGGTGATCAGGCCAGCCAAGGTGCCATACAAAGCACCTGCACCGGAACCAATCCGGCCAGTGGTACCTCCACCACCACCACCTTTGCCACCTGTGCCTGTCCATGCCAGGGTGATGCCACCACCACCAAGGCCTGTTCAGGTTCCAGTAGCTTGGTGGCCACCGGTTCCACCTCCAGCTGCAAAACCCAGGCCCAGGCAGTATGAGGAAAGGAGACGGAAGGCAGGCAGTTCGCATGCATGTTTCTTTTCATGCATGTCTCCATCATAGAAAGCAAGAATGGCAGCAAAGGCCTCACCTCCTCCTTCATGCATGCATGCAAATAATTCATGATGCAAGAATCCATGCATGTGCCAGGCTGAGACCATGGTCGGACTCTGAATTTCCAATAATTATGCATGGGTTTATATTTAATATGCACTTCACGCCACGCTCACTGCATGTTTTTCTTGAGGCCACATCTCCTGGCACAGAGCATGCAAGCCAAGAGGTCAAAAATTTCAGAGTGCATGCATATACGTTCGCAAACACACATGCATGCATGCATGGTTTGGCTAATGTGAGGCGTCAGAAGCACGCATAGAAGAAAGTGGAGAGGTTGGGCGCAGCTAAGTGTACCCTTCATGCATTTGATTTTTCATGCTTGCAAGTGTTATGCATCATGCATAGCATGGTTGCATGCATGTTGTTGCTCACTTCATCATGCACGTATACGTATATGTTTTTTTGACTGTTTTTTTTTTGATTGCAACTGAGGCAATGGAAGCGTCTCCTCCGTCAGAGGCCATTGACTGCATGCATGTGTGTACTTGCATACATGCATGCGTGGGATCGAAAGCATGCATGTACGAGGTTGTTTCTCCTGGTGCCGATGGCCAGTCAGTGGCCTGTAGCTCAGTCAAACTTCATGCACCATCATGCACATGCATGAACTGCATGCATAGGCCCCTGAGTTTGCACCAATGGAAGCGCTTGGTCCCGAGGACCGGGTATCATGCATGCAAGATTAAATCTCGAAGTCATTCATGCATATGTTTGTTGACCTGCAGGATGTGCCACCATTGCCTGTTTCACATAAGCCGATCCCACCAGTCAAAACCAAACCGGTTTGACGCGGCTTGACATCGATACCGATCGGCATGCATGGGAAAAGAGCTAGACATGCTTGGCTACCTGCTGTCTCTTATTGCAACATGTGTGGACCATGCATGCATGAGATCGACATGCATATGTGCATCATGCATGCTGATTGGCGCTATATAGCATCAATCGCTTGCTTCCAGGTACGTGGTGGCTTGACCATGGCGCTCTGGGCAGTTGATGCCATGATGGCAGGCTGGCCTTAACATGCATGCATGCACATGATATACATGCACATGCATGCATGATCAAATTTGCAAAGAGGTCGAATTCATGCATGCCATTCGTGGTTCAAATGTCGCGAAATAGATCGACATACAGGCAACTGCACACACACGCATTGCATTCATATAGCTGACATGCCCTTCTATGATCGCGGCTCCATGGTCAAACTTCTGAAAGATTGCCGAGTTCCCAAGGTTGGTTGCTCATTTTTCAGGGTTTATATATTAAATACGCTAAACATTATAATATAGTGACCCTAAGGCGATGATAGCCATTGTTTGCTGCTCAGTACTGCATGCATAGGGCCATCATTCTTCATGCTGGATCCCATCTAGCCTAGGCATTGCTAATGCAATGGAATACCCATTTTGATTGGGCAGCAAACGACTTTCATTTTATTGAAGTTTTTGCTGGAGTGGGGAATACTTCCCGTGCATGGTTGGGTTCCCCAGTTCTATGTATAGCATGCATGCATGTGTCGATATTGAAAATTGCATGATGGTTCCCTAAGGAAGAGACTCGGGTTCAATGTTGCTGCCTATGACATTGTCTATGGTGAAAATTCTGAAAAGGGATCATCTCACGACTTCCTTCAATCTGCGGGATTTTTGTGCTGTCCTCATATGTAATTCATGCATGCATTCCTGCCCATATGCATATGCATGAGTACACTGGATCGATATCTAAGGGTGGCCTGCTATGGTGTGCTGAAGCTTGCTGCTGGTGGAATGGCCTTGATGGCCCCAGACTGCCGCTCTTGGGGCAGCCCAGCCAGGGGGTCAAGCTGGCGAACTGGAATCAACCCTTGTGGCATTGGGCGTGAATTTGTAGTGAAGGGAAACTGCATGGCTTCAAGGATCCTTGCATGCATGCATGTATTTTTCCAACTGGGACACAGATTATAAATCATGCATGGCATCATGGGAACCAAGGATGGTGCTGCTTTGTTTGCTATGTATATCCAATCACGCACTTTTTGTTATCGAACAACCTCGGCAGAGTCTTTTATACAATTACTTCCGGTGGCAATGGCTAGAGAACCGTGTCTGCTGGGTGCCTTGTGTGCATCCAGATTTACACGATCACATGTGCATGCATGCATGCATATAATACTTTTTGGCACCCTGCTGCACCTCAGGTGTATCAAGTGGCCTTTTGGTTGATGAAATATGGATCCCCATCACCGAAGAGGTTGTTGTTACGCAGCAATTGGGCTACCATTACTCAAATGGATTTGGGGCGTCTTACACGCACACAAGCAGCTGCTCAAACCACTGTCAAAACTTCTTGCCTTGGCCCCAACATGCAGTCATGCATATCATGCTTGCATGCATGCTCCATGCATGATCGAGGCCGTCATGGCACTGATAAAAAGAAGTGGAGTGGCACGAAGGCTTTAAAAGATACACAGCGCATCCCTCAGTCATTCATGCATGCATATGCACGCATGCATGCATTACATGCAGTGAGATGTGCAGGGTATATCCGCCAGCCTTTGGTCAGCGCTTGGCAAGAATTTGGACAGAGTCAAACCTGGGAGAAGAACCATTGCAAAGTCTCAGGTGTGCATATATAGCATGCTATTTGCATAACTTTTATAGAGCATGCATGTGTGCAGGAGGCCACCTACCCCTGTTCATGGCCTGAGTGACCGTGAGTTGTTTGAACAAATGCCGGTAGGAGATCCATGGAATGACGCTGATTTGTACACTGTGTTTTCCTATTTGTACAACAGCAAAAGTACAGTTGTTCCAGACTCCTGGGCTGAAAGCATGGCACAATTTGCTGAAGAGTTTCGTCAGTTAGTCGTAGGTGATGATGATCTACGGCAGGAATATAACAATCTTATAGCATCGTCATCAATTGCATGACATGATCTAATGCCCGTCAGTGAAAAAAAACAGCTCGATCATGATGGAGTTTGCGGATTTTTTGCGCTCGGTTTGCGGATTTTTTGCGCTCGGTTTGCGGATTTTTTGCGCTCGGTTTGTGTTTTTTTTTGTGCTCGGTTCGTGGATCTAGTACATGCATGACACACATCAGGATGCCATAGCGCGTCAGGATCATGCATAGCCATCAGGATCATCAAGCGTCAGGATCATGCATAGATCGACGCATATTCATGCACGTCAGGATATCATGCATGCATGCAAAACGTCAGGATCATAAACGTCAGGATCATGCATAAAACGTCAGGATCATGCATGTGCTGCATGCGTCAGGATCATGCATGCCATGCATGCATCATGAGGCGTCAGGATACATAAATATGCAGCATTCATGCCGTCAGGACGAAAATCGACTGAAAACGTCAAAACCCAATCCGCAAACCGGGCGCAAAAAATCCGCAAACCGGGCGCAAAAATCCGCAAACGGGCGCAATTTTTTTTCTGCTCGATTTGGTGTCCTGATGTGTGCCATGCATGATCATTTGGTGCAACATGCCATAGATTAGATATCACAGGTTCAAGGTGATCTAAAAATATAGGATGTCGAAAGAGACATTGGACGCCGGGCTCCAACTCCTGCGGATGAAGAGCTCGGACTCCACAAAGTCATTGGATCAACAGATTCAGGCCCTCTAGAAGACATTCATGCATGACATTCTTATAGATCTAGCGAACTTTGCTATGAGGCCAAAATGGACAAGATCAAGAAGCTGCAGGCTGCTGTTAGTTCAGGTGATCCTCCCCAATCCCCTGCATCAACGGCGCCTTCTGCGCAAGTGGCTGTACCAGGCATTGCAAATTGCGCTCATGCAATTCATGCATATGTGTTATACGTACATATACATATATGCTTGCATGGATGTATATAGAGGCGCAATGTATACTGCGACTGGGCGTGGTTCGCATGCTGCTGGTGCACCGGCTGTTTCGGCAGCTTCAGAGGCTGCAATGTCCTCGAGTATATGCAAAGAGCTGTGCATGCATTGCCAAAATACCCTGCATGGAAGTTACATGCATGCATGCTATATTTGAATTGCCATGCATGCATGCATGCATGATTACATCGATGCATACGCATGCCGAGATCATGCATGCATTTTGCCATCCATGCATGCATGTATAAATCTTGTACCAACATATTCATGCATCATGCATGTGGTCAAAATTGCTCCATGCATGCATGATCATATCGCCGTTCAGAGATTGACATTCATGCATGCATGCATGCTTCAGGCAGAAGCCGCACCAACTCTGCCTGACACTGTGCCTGGTTTTGAAGAAATGGAAATGGAACACCAAGTCCTATCCCAAAAGAAGAAGGCACTGGAAGAGTTGGAAAGAAAGATTGCTGAATGTGAAGCACAAGCGGCTGAAGAAACAACCAGGTGCCGCATGTTTGAGGGGGCACATGATGCCTATGTGACCCAGTGCCAGGTGGAAAAAACACGTGAATTGAAATCTGAACTGGAAAGATTGACAGAGCAAGTGGATCGTGCCACAGAAGCTGCTTGCACTTCTGAGGGGTGCTCGATTGAAACACAAGAGATGTTGAACCGAACAGCTGAAGATTTGATAGCTGAGCAAGAGAGGTTGATGTTTCGATTTCGATCAGCAGAACAATCAGAACGGGACAAATATGCTGCCCTGCAGAAAGCACGTGATGAAGCAACAGATGCTTTGAAAGCAGACAAGGTGGCCAAACATGCATTGCCTCCAGAAGACCAAGAACTGTTGAACCAGCTAGATAAGCAAGCTCAAATTCGGGCACTAAGAAGTGAAGCGCTGGAAGAGATACATGCTAGCAAGGAAGCAGAGAGAGAAGCTGAACAAAAGAAGAACGAAGAAGAACTGAAACGCTTGGCAGCAGCCTTGAGGAAGGCCCAGGAGAGAGAAGAGGCATTGCAAAAACGCAAAGCGGAAGAAGAACAGAAGAAGATTGAAGAAGAGAAGAAGAGAATTGAAGAAGAGAAGCAGAGAATGGAAAAGAAGAGAATTGAAGAAGAAAACAGGTTGAAACAAGAAGCTGCTTTGAAAAAGGCAAAAAAAGAAGAAGACGCCAGAAAGGCTGCAGGGGCTGATGCTGCCAGAAAGGCTGCAGAGAGAGAAGAAGAGAAAAAGAAAGCTGCAGCAGATGCTGAAATTGCAAAAACGTTGAGAGCAGCTGCAGAGAAAGACAAAGAGGAAAAACTGAAAGCAGCTGAGGAAGCTAAGAAGGCACTTGAGTCAAAGCGGTTGGCCCAACAACTTGCCCTCAAAAAGGCGCAAGAGGATGTGCAGAAGAAAATGCAGGAATTGGAAGACCTGAACAAACAACAAGATCTGGACAGGATGCATGCAGAAGCTTTGGCTGCAAGTGAAGTGGCTTCAAACCAAGAAGAAATCATGCAAAAGGCCAACATAGAGCGGGATAGGCGTATCCAAGAGGATGCAGCAAAGGTCCGCTTGGAAAGGGAACAAGAGAAAGCAAGGTTCCGAGCTGAGCAAGAAAGGATTAAGAAAGGTTCGGAGAGTGCGAGCCCGGAGAGTGTAGATGAGAACATGGTTACCCAGCTCATGCAAAACATGAACATCAGCAGGGAAGATGCTGAAGGACTCGTGGCTCTGCAGAACATGCAGAAAATGAACAAGACACGTTTCCCTCCACCTGAGTCAAGAACTGCCAGTGGGACCACTGATGGCAAGAGTGATATTGAAAATGCGAAACGGAAGATTGGAGAAATTGAAGAGCGTACTGCAAGAGCAAAGAAAAGATTGCAAATGACGAAAGAACGTGAGGCTGAGATGAAATTAAGGAATGGGGCAAGGGCCTTGGAAGAAGGTACCTCTGCGACCGAAGCTAGTGCTGCTGACGGGATGAATGGTGAAGCGACCGAAGGTACCTCTGCGAGGCCATGTTGAGCCCATGCATGTTAACATGATTCTGAAGTATACGTATATCACAAACATGCCATGCATGCATGCTGTCGCAAACATGAACGTATTTCAGAGGCATGCTGTCGAGCCAGAGGGCATGACTCCGCCCCAGGAGGAGAGCTTTACCATCGATCGCGTATTTAAATTTATAGCCGCACACAAAGCCATGCATGTTGTACATAGCAGGCTGCAAATACTGCCATGGTTGGGGCCTCGCTTTCATGACATCTTTTGCAATAAATTTAATGCATGCTATATTGCATGAATGTGCATGCTTTCAGGTTCCTGCCGATAAAGGTCTCAAGCCGAAGATGGACTCTGATGACTGGAAGTTTGATGCTTAATCATGCATGCATAAATGTCATGATTGCAGCCCATGTGTGGGAGTTTCTCTTAGGATTCGAAGGTATGTCACAAATGTGAAGCGATCCTCTGAAGAGGTTCAGAAAATGTACAATGGTGATGCCACCCAACGTGCCTTTGGCTTGATGAAATTTGACATGCATCCATTGAATGCATGCATCCATGCATGTGCCTTTACATACATGCATGCATGACCCCACATGCATGAATGTGTTTCTTCCACGTCAAATTGAATATGTCCAAGTTGCATAGTTTTAGCAGGTTATACATATGCATGCATGATTGTGAATCATTTGCATCATGCATGCCATGTGTGCATGAATACACGCATGCACATCTTCAGGAGCGGAGCTGAAAAAGATGTTCTTGGAGTCTGGGGGCAACTTCGAGTTGGTAGAGATTCAGGTGAAGAAGTGGGTCACCAACAGGGCCAGCAAAGAAGAAACAAACAGTCGTGTGACCAAACGGATGTTGAAAGAGAAGTACTTCTGGGATGAGCCTGCAACTTAAAACATGCATGTCTTGTTTTTTTGTTGGAACATACGTTTTTTTTTGCACATGCTCATGCATGCCTGCTTATGCATGCATGGTGAACTAAGTTCTATGATCGAAAACACCTGGAAATGGGCTGCAGAAAACAACAAGATCATTAAACACCCCATCAGTGGTATGAAGAAGGGGCGAACATGACCCAACAAACTGGTGGTGTGTACCAGGCCCTGAGTGGTCGACACATGCATAAATTGATCGAGTTTTTGGTTCATTTTTTTCATGCATGATATGCAGGACACCAGTGGATCTTTGCTGGACCTTCCAGAAACAAGATGTGCACCAGGGAGCACCAAAGATCCGCCTGCGTTGCCTCCAGTTGCGATTCTGAGCTGCCAGTTTTTCTGCATGCATGCATATGTATTGTGAAGGCTAGCTATTTTAGATGCAACTTCATGACCTTGAAAAATTTGCTGCATGCATTCATGCATGATCACTCGTGTTCACAGCCCCCACAGCCATTCATGTTAAGGACCAAGGGTCCTTCGGAGCGAATTACATTCCCTACCTGCAGTCAGACAACAGACCCCTTCCAGCTACTGCCGTCATTCCTACTTATTCTCGGCAAGAAGATGGACGGCGCATCTGCTGTCCAGGACTTTCATGCATACACTGCATGCATAGTTACATAGTCTGCAAGATATATATAAAACTTAGCTGTGATGGCTTACATGCATGGTAGGACAAGTTGGAGCCATATGTTGGATCAAATGCACGTGCTAAGGAGCTGGGGCCTCAAAATGTAGCTATGGTCCATGCATACAATTTGCTACTGCCTGTGATTTATCTAATTCCAAAAATGCATGCATGATTTATATATAATATATTAAGGCTGTACGATGGCATTGAGAAGCCGTTGGTGGTGTTGAAAGAGAAGAACAAGAACTTGATTGACATGCAATCAAATTGTATGGCTGAAGTGCCCAAAAAGTACGTGAACACATGCAATTGCAATGTGCTCATCGATCATATATATCTCGATGCATTGATATATATATATATATACATGCACAAAACAATGTCAGGGAAGATCGAGATGCTTTGCTACAGAGATTTGTGGACGTTACAAAAGCAGACTGCGAGATGAATCTCTATCTTGTCCGTGCAAAGTGATGGCCTCAAATTTGGATAAATACATGCACGACTATTTAAATGCATATGGCCTTCTTTATAACCAAAATTTGCATTTGTACATGTGCCAAGGGCTTGGAAGGTCCCTGAAACAGCGGAAGAGAAAGCTCAAAAAGCAAAGGACCGTATGGAGAAACAGAAGGCAAAAAAGGACAAGAAGCGAAAGGACGAAGTGAAATCCGAGCATGATTCGGATGATTCGGACGAAGAGAAATCGAAGCTCCTAGACTAGCACCATCTCATTCATGCATGCAATTGTGTACTGGGCCTGTCATGCCACATGGCTGTGGTCACACAAATGTCTAAGGAAGAAGACCAAAAAGGAGAAAAAGTGAAGTGCTTGAAACAATGGCACTCATGATGTACGCATGGCATGCATGTAGCTAGCTGGAGTCATTCATGAAAACGTGTGGCCAGTTGGTATATATGCTTAGGAAGCTTGCGTGTTTTTGATCCAGACCTGCAGCGCTGAAGATGGATGGTGTGGAAAAAAAACATGCAGTAATAGTGCAAGAATTGCAAGATGCCTGCCTGCAATGCTTGGTTAACACATGTGTTGATCTTGAAGGATCATGCATGCATGCATGCTATATAATGTCCTTCTCTGCAAGTGTGGAGGCTTGATGGACTCACCCAAGCCCAAAGGCTGGATTAATATATTGGAGTACCTCAGCATGTACGGAACCTATGGACCTGTTCAACACATGTATGCATGGAGTTTGCGGGTGCAAACCTGCAGGCTCGAAAAGAAAAAGAAAATCCAAGTCCCGCGGAAGAAGGAAAAAACATGCAACTGAGACTGCGCCATCACGATCCCATGATCCAGCAGAAGAATCTGAGCATCGTTTCTTGCTTAATTCATGCATGCATGCATGCATGTTGTACATTTTTTCCAAACACGCATGCATGCATATTAAGCAGGTATTGACTTGGCTACCCCCAGACGAGATGATCTCGGCGAAGAATTTGACCGTGCCATTATGGATGCCCTCCTGGAAGGGTTTGACACGGGGGCCCAAACCTGAGCTTGGAAGTGAACACCCTGAAATTTATAAGTACATAGATGGCTGAGGCTGACTCTGCTAGGAATGTTGTCTCTATGGGCCATGTGTTCTCCAACTTCAAGACACCGCATGGTGGTTTTTGCCTTAGACCTGGATGAGTATTATTCCAAATTCCACGCAACATGCACGCATTGCCTTGAGGCTATAGTGATGTTCTTACACAAATGGGGTCATGGAGAGATCCTGCACACTGGTCCCGCAATTTGCATAGGCTTATTTATCGTTTTGGCTTGACGCTCATGGTTGAAATGACTATGTTGGAAGTGCCGGTGTTGTGTAATGATGCAGAAGTACTTCTACCTTGGCCCGTTTTGAAGTTCAGCAGTTGGTTGAAGTTGATCTTCATACGGACGGAGGGCCAACCAGTGCTGGCCGGGCACAAGCTTGCAGGTATAGATTCATGGCATGGAATGTTTCGAACTTTTTGGAAGAAATATGCATTAGCATTTCCTGGCCATAAGGTGTTTGAACAGAAGGACGCATCAACACTGGCCCAATGCGTGCCGGTGCTGTTGCACGGAGACGAAGGACGTGGAAAATTAAAGAGAGCTGTTATGGCAACTAGCATCCAGCCTCTATTGAAAGCTCGACGTGGAAAAACTCATGGTCACAGTTTCCTGAGCAGATTCCTCTATGGTATTCTGCCAGGTGAAAAATATTGTTCTGGACTAGGTGGCTCCCTTGAAACCATGCAAGATGCCCTTGTAGAAGATCTGAAAGACCTTTACGAAAACGGAATTCAGGCGATGTGTTTTTACATGCATGCAGCATGCATGTTTTGCAAATGCATGTGCACATCATATAAATCACGCATGATATATTATCACTCGGCAGGTGACCTTGCCTGATGGTTCCAGCACTATTCTGTACGTGGTATTGTGTGGTGTAAAGGGTGACTGGCCATATTTAAGTATCTCAGAAGCATTGGGTCCACGCATGCATGTGTCTGTGCTCCATGCATTTTTTTTGTTCCTCGAACTGTCAGGAAAATGCCATTCGCTATGGACAGGCTTCACAAGCCTGAGAAAGTGCCACTATTGTAAATCCTCTGAATCTCTCACGCACTCATGTGCTAAGTTGGCCGTGTACATGCATGCGCATGACCTTGCTGTTCAATTGTTTGCCCAGGATTGGTATAATGTGAAAACTTCAGCACAGTGGAGATCTGAGCGACCTTCAAATGAAAATCCCGTGCGTGACCCTCCACCTCTCATGCATACACTTCCTGGAGGGGGCCCATGCGAAAGCCCCCCTGACCAGATGCATACATGGCACCATGGTGTTGGACGAGAATTTGTGGCTTCTTGTATAGTTTCTTTTCAAGCATTCAGGTGTCATGCATGCTGGGTGCATGCATGTGGCTGACCATGCGTGGGTTTTGTTTCATGAGGTTCTTTTGGCGTGCCGCTTCAAAATCTGGGGCGGTTCCAATATAGAAGAAAGACTACAAAGATCGCACGCGTCGTTCAATTCATGGCGGATTGCCAACAAAGTGGTTACATCACTGACCAAATTCGAACTCAAAACATTCAAAATGACCTCGTGCCTTAGCTGCATGCATTTTTTCCATATCGATCATTTCTGTTTAAAGTGCATGTTTGCATGCATTTGATAGGTACCTAGGCTGTAGACCTGCATAGATCTGATCAGGCTGCAATGCCAAGCACGGGGATGTGGAAAAGCTCATGACACGACAGTGTTATCACGATGGCTCTTGGCTGTGTTGACAAATGATGTCATGCATGAAGAACATGCCCCTTGATTTCATTTAGATGGATGCGTTTGATTTTGCACTTGGGTGCGCTCATAAGCACCATGTCATTCATGCATGCACGCATGAGGTTGCTCCATCAAATGTCGTGTCCCTATTGAAATTCACACTGCAAAATGTGGAAGCATACTTTACTAGCATCGGTGGCAAAAACATCGGCGGCGCCGAGGTGCTTCATATGCAATATATATTTTTTTCATTTCTCGAGTGTATTTTAAATTTGCATATACATGATGCAGTCAGCCATGCATATAGATGCGCATTCCATAACCCATGGAGGTGTGGATAGCAAGGAAGGAAGCTTTGGTTTGCATCCAAAGCTGCCAAAACTTCACAGTGCCTCATCTGAGTTCTTTTCCAACATGCATGCTTTTCTTTGTAGGGCATTGGAACTGTCACGCCCATTGCTGAAGATATGTGTTTGAGGAAGGGCTGGGAGCTCTTGGTGCTTACTGCAAAGGAAAGAAGTGGGCACTTTTTACACCACGGCCCAAGCTGCACATGCAACAGGAAATCATGAATCTTTGATGCACCTGCTTCACGTGGCTACGGCTTCTTTAGTTAATATGCATGCATGCATGCAACGCTCATTTTGGTAAGGATGTGGATGCAAGACCAGATAGACAATGGTGCTGAGTTCGTCTTGTCGCCGAACTGTCACGAGCCAAGCGTGAAAACATGAGCATGCATGACACGCATGCATGCATGATACGGTGTGCTGGCATATACATGCATGTCTTGGTGTGGGCTACATAACCGACAGTACACAAGCCATGCATCATGCATATGATTTAAACATGCATGCATGTGCTGCACACAAGGCACACATGGCAATGTGCATGCATGGCAAGCATCATCTCCATAGCATGCATGCATGGCCAATATCGATGACATGCATGACATGCATGAAGCCCAAAATATGCATGCATGTAGTGCAAATGCATGCATCACATGGCATGCAGCATTCATGGCACCATCTAGGTTATGCGACATGGATGGATGAAGATTGGATTGGCAGAGTGCCCACTTCATGCAGTACTCTCGCCATGATCTATATGTGCAATTACATATTGGCAGGTATGCCGTGTGACCCGTAGATGCCATGCATTTGGAGTGGCAGTTAGAACAACACAAAGATGTTTAGGCCACTACCGAAGATTATGGACCCGTCAAGGTTGGATTGGATGAACTTTTGCTAGCGAGGAAAAAAAACCGAGCGCTTTTTTTTGGGGGGAGGGCAATCGAGCAGAAAAAAATAAATCGAACAAAAATAAATCGAGCACTTTTTTTTGCTCCTTCGGGGGGTTCAGGAATGCCGAAATGGTGCAGAAATTGTTGATGACAGCTGGAATTCTGCACCAGTTGAGGATGTTCATATATCCCATTGCGTACTGGGCATTTAAATCATATTGTATATCATCCATTCTTTCGGAGTTGCAGGATGCAAATGCCGTGAACAGTCCCTAAAATAACATCCAAACACCTTTTGAGGAGATATTTGAACCCCCAAACGTCTCCTAAAGAGGCTTTTAGGGGTTCCAAACACCTTCTCACCAGGTATTGGCTGGAGTTTGGATGTCTAGGGAGTATGACACTGGCATCGACACCTGCCTTGCGCGAACGTCCGACGAAGGTAAGGTTTTTTGGAATATTGCTCACATGGACTCACAGGTGGTTTATAACTGAGGTATATGACCAACTTCTGATATACGGGTAATTATGTGGTGGTTAGAGCTACTTAGAGGCATCATCCAAGGGACATGTCCCTTTTAATCACTAAGGCCGAAGGCACTTCTGATACCCAAAGTCATGGGTATGCGATGCCGCAGTCTTCGTTCCTTGGACATCTTCAATGTGTTGAACGGATAGAGGTCCAAAAAAGGTTTATCAACGATAAGATCATGGAAAAAAACGTAACACTACTCACTACTCTGTCGCTGTTGGATGTTTTATTGGACATTTGTTGGATGTTTATTGGCCATTTTAATTTGAACACTTTGGAATCTAAACATGTCCAATAATAGATCGACATAATGCATGCCAAAAAGAGCTAGTCTACCAGTTGCCTGAGGAACATGTACGGTTCTTTCGGGCAATGCTTGAGAAGAGAAAACGTTGCATAGATAGTGGGACTGGTAGCTCAGCAGTGCTATGTGTTCGAAATATTCTCCTTAAGAACCCATCATATCCAGAGAAGAACATCAATGAGAACAAGCGAAATGGTACCAATTCGGAATGGATGAGAGTTCTCGGTAGGAATCACGTGGAATGAAGGTGGAGGAAGTCATCATCATCACTATTTCGATGGTTGGGAAGACCTTTCCATGTCAGTAGCATTCATAAAATCGAGAGTGAATCTGACCTCAAAATCAACAATTGGATGAAGGAGAGCGGACTCACCCATCCAACTTGAGAGTTGTGCTAAACTGATAGAAATCATCACATATGTTGACGAAAAACACTCAAACAACTGAATGTGGATTTGGACCACGTGAGAAGGGGCAAGTCAAACGCATCAACAGTTTCTTCTTTTAAGGCATCTCTGTGTTCAAGTATTGGTTAATTGGTGGTTTGGGGCCCGGTGGTTTGGATTCCCGGGATCCCCCTTATGCAGGGGATTGTTACTTAGGGGCACCCCAATTGAATTCCAAACCATCCATTGACCATCAGTCAATGTGTATCAGACTTTAAAAACAAACTGGTTGCTGGTTTCAAACCCTGTGAAACATACTACGAGTAAATAGTATTTGAGTTACCACCACCAACAAAAAATGCGCCATCTCCAATTATACTGGTTGGTTAGTAGGGATCCTTACAAAGGCTTATTAAAAATCCCTATATAACTGAGTAGGATTTCATCCCCTATGTAACCCAACCAACCAGGGTGAAATCATCACTGCTGCGTACTGAGGTTTAGCACTCATAGGACTCGACTCTTCCTGCAACGTTTTCGAAGGGTGTCGACTCGAGATATCCTCAACTTGTCGTCTCAGAACGTCTTATATGAAAAATAAAGTATATACTGCTATAGATACACCCAGGAAATTTGACATAGATACCCAAAATTATGGTTTGGAAAAATGTGCCGTATCTTCTTTCAATGGCTATTTTGGGTATCTGTGTTAACTTTCAGGGGGGCAATCACTTCTAACTTCAAAACCAAGTAGTTTCAAACAAGTTTTGTTCACAGATGTTGTTGAGCAATTCTGTTCAATGGGGTCTTGTGTTCCTTTTATGCGCCTCTGGTAAACTGACATAGCAACAAAAAATCCCCATTTACGGTGGAAAATACATCTTCAGTCCGGGTTCAGTGTCCATTGCCAGCCATGTTAGTCTTCAGGGGTGTGCTTGAAGGATCATCCCAATATGGATGTTTCCGAAAAAAGTGGTACCCCCAAATCATCCATTTTAATAGGGTTTTCCATTATAAACCATCCATTTTGGGGTACCCCTATTTTTGGAAACATCCATATCCCAATTAGTAAGTAGTAAGTAAACCCCATTTATAAGCCATTTAAGCCAAATATTTGGAACGGGTTCCACAACCCTATAACTTCGGGCGCCTGGCCTCATGAACTTCCATCTCTGCCTCTGTACTTTCCGAAAGATCCTGCGGAGAAAACGTGGTCGCTTGCCCGAGGGGATCAACCCCGGGGGAAGGGGGCTTTAACAAAAACTGCACGGGTTTGAAAAACCAGCTCTAAAGAATTCAATTGGAGAAACCTTCCAACCAACTTGAGAAACCAAACTTCACTTGACAGAAAAATCCTCAAAAACAGGGAAATTTCATCTTCCAAGAACCAATTTTCAGGGCAAAGCTGTTGGTTGTAGTCAGGGTAAACATGAAAAAAACCTTCAAAAATCCACCAGCTTTAAAATTTCAATTTGGGCCCCTAGTTATAAATGGAGTTATAACCCCTATAAATGGCCGAAAATAAATGGGTTTCCCTGAGGTTATTTCACCCCTTTTTGAGTGGAGTTATGGGCCCCTACTTAGAACTGGATCCGGGTACCCACATTGTGTTTCCAAGACTTTTCAACTCCCAAAGCCACCTCGACCGCTTGATTCTCAGAGTCTTCTTTGGTTGATCCTGGCAAATCGAAATTCCCCAAGGGTTGTTGGTTGCAGTGTGAATTGAACGTAGATATTTTACTGGTAAACGATTAGCAAAATCATGCAAAATATATCAATAGACTCAATAGATCGGCTATTTAGATATCTCATGGTATGTACAAATCTCTATTTACATATGGGTAGCCAAATGATGTACTGTAAACCCTCCTGGAAACTGGAAAATGATATATCCCCTTGTAGTAAGGTTTGGAATATTGAACATGACTTTCCTTTGTTGCAGGGTCAGATATGCTAGCTCCCTAGTGTGCGTGTATCTAGGCCGTCCACATTCCAAACATCACCGTGTACCATGAACTTATGGCCCATCTTTGATGCCATCAAACTCACAAATGGTGATTAAAAATGGTGATGCCTGCCATGGAATCCGTGACAAAATCATCAAGAAAGCAAATCCAAATAAACAGACGGGAAGTTCATCCGGGATCAAGAAACCCAATCAACAAGCAGGTATACCCGGGAAAACAAGCATCGGGTAAAAAAACACCACCAACAAAAAACACATGGAATGTCTTGAGCCTTCCAAAAATCAGTCGTTTATGTATATATATATATATGTATTATATCTACCCAGCAAAAGAAAAAACTGGTATGCGTCCTCCCCCTATCCTGTCACTTCTCCTTCAAAACCCGAAAAAAACTGTTTGGGCTTCCAGGCTGGACGACAAGGAGTAGCTACATTTCATGGAACCTAAGGTGCCTCCGTCCGCGGTGGCGGGACGAGGCGGTCCCATTGAGTAGAGCCCCGAAAAATGCCAGGATTTGTACGTCGATTTTTTTGGGGGGATAGGGGAACATATATAAAACATGTGTTTGTCTTTTCCGATTCGTGTCGATGTTTAGATAGGGAAAACAAGAAGCTGTGTTTTGTTCTTTTTCTTCACAAGAGGTTGTGATATTTGAAATTAAGTAATGTACAAGACGATGATTTTTTGTTGGATCAACGGTAGCAGCTGCTAGCCAAGTTTATTCTGTTCAGGACACTAGGAAGAATCTCTTGGAACCGATCTCAGGTACTTAGAGTAGTGTATGTGGAAATCCTTTGATTTGGAGGTCAAGTCATCTTTCAACGTTCAAAAGAAATCGTTGTGACTTACACATCTTGCACACCCGGTGTGTCTAGCAAGACATCTCACATTTGTAAGCTTTCAAATTCCACCTACCTACCTTTAATTGACTTATCTTCTAACACCCAGTCTTGCAGGTTCTTACGTTGATGGCTCATCAACGCTTCGGTGTGTTCCAGTTGATAGTAGCAAGTCTCCAGTATGGAATGGCCAAAGTCACCACAGTAAATATGCCTTTGGATGCAACAACCCTTCCCAGTATCCGTGGAAAGTGAGGGTGTCAATCATACGGATCCTCTACTCAAGATAGAATGATGCTGGTGGTGTCTGTTGCTGGGAGGATGGGCATCCCAAAGTATGTCCTATGTATAACCTGGTGAAATAAGCAAATCAATATTCGTTGATCCAACTGGATCTATTCCTGATCCTGTCAGATCTGTCTCCAATGATACTTGTTGAGTGCGTTCCAGAAACAAGAAAAATGAAACTGTTTGGCCCTGTTCATGTAGGGAATGGCATCCACAATAAAGCTTGAAAATCAAAGTTCTTAGATTACTAATAGGAACTATGATATCACATGTTCAACATTGTGCTACCGTATTAAAAAAATCCACGAGGTTTTAAAATAGTTTCTGCCATTTCTGGATCATTCCTCCTCCTGAACTACTTGAATGAAGTTCCGTTACCGTTGGTGACCTGTTTTGGTTGCAATATTGTTCATCAATAAGGCCGTTCAAGCAACAATGAAACCTCACCATACTTATCTTTGGGGAAATACTTGACCTCCTTAAGGGACTACCCTCTGGGGAACGAGTCCATATGCCACGATTGTTCCAAACGAAAATCAGTTTGAGGGGGATTAAATTGTTGGTTCCCAAAAAGGTGTTCATTTAGATGCTTTTTCTGAATTAACCTGTGTGGATCGTGTGGGTGCAATTAAAACTTATGCCATCAAAATTCACCACCGTGGACCCCACAAAAGCACATTGAGCCTGGGATTGAAGAAGATTCCAATCCTGTGCAAACGGCAAAGATAAAGGACAGTAATCTTCTGGTTGGTGGTTTCAACCCATTTGAAAAATATTAGTCAAAATGGGAATCTTCCCCAAGTAGGGATGAACATAAAACATGTTTGAAACCACCAGCCAGTCTTGGATTTACTTCCTGAAGGGCTGGAAATAGTAACACATATTCCCAAAAATACTGACTGACAATACACTCATGAATCCTATGGTAGAAAGGACAGAATCATCTTAAGCAAATCCGGAACCAGTTCAAAGGATTCCCCAAAAGGTCACAGAATGGTGATGGAATGGTGATGTATCCCATGGTAGAAAGGACCATAAACATCGCCAAAAGAAAAACAAATCCAAGCAATTCTGGCAACAAGAATGGCCGCCTACGTCATCCTTGAGCCACCCATCTTGAAAGCTATGTGCATACAAAGAATCAGCGTATCAAATCAACCAACGATGTATACGTTCTGTTTAGAGTAAATTTGGTTGTACTTCACCAACCTGGATTTCCCTGAAATTGCTGGGTATTTCCGTCATTACTTATTAGCTACTGTATTCCTTACTTACAAGCACTTCACCAAACGTAACACAGCTGATGACGAACGAGGTTGCCCAACATTAACCATCCACTTTGGTGAGATGGAGCGAGGTGAAAAAAAACAGTTTGATGAGAAGATCCCAGAAGTATCGATTGGTTGGTTGGTTTCAACCTCATTCAATCAGATGTATTGACTATGGACTATAGTTGGTTTGAAAAGACAGTAAATGCTGATTAATATATGCAAAATTCAAGCTTCTCATTCAAGCTATTAAAACATTTGCTATCACCAACCGAAGGTTATTTGATGCTGTGCAGGCCACCAACCGAAACAACCAGTTTATGTTAGTCAGTACTTGGTTCTTCCATTTGAAAAAAAAGCCTAAATGGACATGTTTGCGAAATACTAGCCTTCTGCATGAGTGCCCAGCGAAGTTGGAAAGTCATGCCAGTTCGAAAATATTGTCAAACTGATTCGTCATCTCTGACTTTAGGCAAGGAAATCAACATCTTTTATTCCCCCCACTTGTCACAACAAAGCCTGCATGTATTATATACAAATAATATACAATACATAATACAAATATTTCAAAGAGAAAAACAGATTCATATATTATATCCATGTCAAGGTACCATATATATGTAATACATAGGGACCATTCAATTCCCACCACCTGTCTCTCTTTGACGTCCTGCGCCCAATGACCCAACGTCCATGGCCGCATTGAGTGGAAAAAGCGGCACCTCATCGCGGTGTACAAGGGGCCTCCCCCAAAAAAGACATGGTGACATATGCACATCCGCACATGTGCAAAAACTCTCCATGGAGTGTACGACATATATATATATATATATTTACCCAAAAATACATTTTGTTTGTTCATCTTTATGGATGGTGAATGTATTTTTTTCGGTAAATTTACCGTACATTGAGTGTCTGGCATTTGAAGTTTCAAATGTACCCCAAGCAAAAACACCCCTGAAATTTAACAGTTTCGCTCCCTGAATATAGGCAAACTTTTGCTCCGAAAAGGAAAGGATAGTTGTCCAAGCCATCATTTTTCAGGGGCAAACAAGTGACCTAAAAGTCAGACTTTTAAATCGGAAGTAGCCTTGGGGTTCTGAATTCACGAGTCCATCGGAGGTAGAGTAACTCCAACTCCTTGCATATCGCAATTTTGGAATTTTGATACTGTCAAAGATCCCTCCCAACCAAACCCCAAGGAGAAAAAGCAAAAAACCGTCGGTTTGAAAACATCCCGTTGGTCGTTGGTCATCCAAATAACTCCTGACAACTGCACGCGTTTGGAAAATGATTTTGGGGTGATATCACAAACAACTCAAGGCTACATTGAAAAACAGGTTACTAGAGTGCTATTTGATAGAGTTTTTTCCAGGTTAATGGCTCAAAGAAACACTCAAATGAACCACTTACCCAAACGTCATGAACTTGATCCAGCAAACATGGAGGTAAATCATTGATTGGCATTCAAACGAAAAGAAAAAACACGGAAACACAACATAGCTCCTTGACATTCTAAAGACATCAAACACAACCTTACCTTGGTATTTCAAACATAACTAAATGATTATACATAAACATATATAAGTAAATAAACATATGTATATGTACATTACACAACTATACACAACTCATCATAGTTTGCTTCTCCCATCTAGACACAAGTCACAGTGTCTGATCAACATCTATCATTGGCCCTAACGGACCTTCCGCCAAAAGATGAAAAAAATACCACCCCGAATAAACAACATGAAAATCCCCAGGAATTGAAAGGAAACGTCATCTTCCAACCAAACCTCCATCCTCCATGTTTGGATTCAAAATGTTCGGGGTTCTTAAGTCGATTTCGGGGCCCACACCTGCCCAAAGTGCCCTAAAGCCGATGATTCCAGCGGTAGCCTGGGACAACATGGGACAACAAGGGGTCCATGGCTGCCCCGGATGTTGAGGATCCATTTTTGTCGGTTTACATGGGTTCAGCTTAAATTATTTCATGTCACACAAAAAAAAGAAGGCTTTTGCTTCAAATCCCTTCCAAACATCACTTTAAAAAAGGATGATTGATTCATCGTCCTTTGCAACTTTGGGTGACACTGGACCCTGGAGATGTGGGCCTCTAAATGGCCATATGCATGGGGTTGTAACCCTGTAAATCGGCCCAAAAAAATGGTAGGTGGGGTTATATAACTCCAGATCCTGAAATCGAAGAAGCTCCTGTCACCTCCATTGTCAAACAATTCATGAAAGTTTGCCACGATAGTTCCTTAGAACAAACCGTAAAACTACTAATTCAAATTTCATATTTGCCATTTTTGTTGCCTACGTTGACCGTTGGATTCTTTTTCAGAGGGTAAACGGGTAAAGGTAGTGAAATAATGGTGATCAATGCACTATACATGATCCGTGGGTGGTCCGGGATATGGATATTGAGGCTTGCCTATTCCCATTCGCAAGAATAAATTTCTTTAGAGCCATAATGGCATATGTTTTGGACTTTTTCTTATTGTGTAAGCAATCATCTTAGGCACAAGGCATGTCACTTTAAGTCATGTTTTGGACTCTCGGGTGGTAAAACCCTCCTGCGGTTTTTGGGCTTTCCCCCCCGGTCACTCTCACCAGATCTGTTGGACTCTCCCACCGAAAGGGTCCATCTTCGATCTTGGAGCGGCGTGGCCAACCTGGAGTTTAAAAAGGCGGGGAACATTTGGCGGGGAATTTTCACCCCAGAAATCGAACGAATTGGATACCAAACATTGCCATGTTTAAAAGGGACTTTCCTTTTCCAAGGCCCATCATTTTAGGTATTCAGCCGTCAGATTTCAGGAGCGTGTGATATTGCACCCTGGAAAACTAACATGACCAATGGAACACCAACCTTTGGCAAGCCTCAAAATTTGTTTTAAAAAAAATGACTCTCAAAAAATCCTCCCTCCAACCAACAGCAAAAGCCCCTGAAAATGGATGCTTGGAAGACTACTTTCCTTTTAGAAAGGCACCTGCAAAATGGATGGCTCTCCACGTCTTGATTTATCACTTAATTTATCCTTGCCAACTTGTGCCATCTAGAAGTAGCATCATCTGCATCATGACCCTGTAGCCAAACTAATCTAATATCTCAGCCACCATACTAACCTGGGAGATAACCCCAAACCCAAATCACCAACATTATGTGAAAAGAAAACATGTATCTATATTGGATATATGGGGGTTTGCTAAAATGGTGGGTTTCCCCAACAACTATTGGCTTTCCTACTAAAAATGATCATCATTTTGGGGTGTGTTTTGGGGGGAAAACCCACCATTTAAGGAAACACCCGGGGGTGGGAGGCCTGGAAGCCTCAACTGGACGTTTTTCATCATTGAAACTACCTGAAGGTCCAGGACGGACTCACCTGGGACCTGCCGGGAAGGCATTTGTTTCCATCGTAAGGGTTCAGGTGATGCATGCACATGCAGGAGAAAACCCGGCTGCAGTTGATAGTTCAGAACTTCAGCAAGTTTCCATGTCTTGATACTTCTCCGTTATCCTAAATATATGGGGAAAAAATACTGCAAGCTTAACAACTTCCCCAACCTCTACAATCCTGCACCATCAATCCCTTCCCCTCAGCTGGCTGCCTCTGGCAAGCGGTAAACAAGCCTCTGCTCCGAAGACCTGGTTGTTGGATGGGAAGATCAATGGAGAATGCTGCGAAGTGATTGGCTACATGGCCGACACCTCACAAGTTCTTTTCCGTTGTTCTGCTATTGCGTGGTTTGCGTGTAAATATGCATATATTATATATATATATATTGTAATAGAGTTGTGAATGTACACATGCGCTACTATTTGATGTGCAGAAACACTTATTGTAGAACAAGGTGATGCTGCAGTCAGTGCTATTCAAGATTGTATGGAAGCTGGAAGCTGGAAGCTGTTGATACTCACCTATACAAGCTGTACAGATTAGGCTTATGAAGGGAAAACTGACTCCCAAAATAGCCGTATAAGGCTCAGTACCGTCGTTTGTTTGGTATAGTAGCTGAAACTTTTGGTGATACCCTCCAGGGAAACAAGTCCATATTCCATATCCCACCAAACGAGAAAAGGGAGCCAAATCATCGACTTAAAAGTGCCGGCTGGGATGGGATATGTCAGTTTCCAGGAGGCTATCTATTGAAAATTGCAACTTGCATCATGGGATAAGCAGCCTATCAACTGGTGCATGATTTCTTCCATCGACTTAGTAATGCATTTCCATATCTAGTTGGTGGTTTCAACCAACCAATCTGAAAAAATATCAGAATCGTCAAATTGGGCTTCATCTTCCCTAAATTTTCGGGATGAAAATTTCCAAAAAATCTTTGAGTTGCCACCCCCTAGATATGCATTCGTCAATGCCAGCCTCCTTTGGATCAGCCGAATCTCGAGCATCTCGGCGCTTCAGAAAGACCTTTTCGGGTGGTTGAGGCGAAGGGCTGGTTATGGCTGGTTGAGTCGATTTTTTAAGTAATATCCCTTTTAAAGTGATCATCGCGTTTACAAAAAACATCTAAAGTGGTGGTTGAAGATGTTGAACCAACCCCTTTGTCCAAAATATGCGTAAGTCAAAATTGGATCATGTTCACCAAGTATCGGTGCAAAGAAACAATCTTTGAAACCACCACCCAGAATTCCTAGCATAGATAAAAGAAAAACCACTAACCCACTATCTGGGATTGGCACCGCGATGACCTTGGAAAACTCTTTAAAGTTTAAACTGTTTGCACCTGTCTCCTTGTTCATAGATGGGTAGTAGAACCAGAATGAAAATCAGCTTAATGTATGAACCATCTGTTTTGGAACAGTCCATATTTTGACTTTGCTCATATTTACAGTCATAGGATCTTGGTCACTTGAGGGAGGTCCATATTATGCAGAAACAAAAGCTGAGTCTTGACGAATGCCCTTTGTGCATATAGAAAGATACTGCCGGGTTCTTCAAAGTGAGATCGTTTGGCAATCGTTTGGACCCATAAGTACCTTTTCAGGGTTTGAGTGACCTCCATCTAAGGGGAATCAACGGGTCACTTTCAAGAAGCTGGTAGGAACGGTGCGACTTGCTTCCTCAAGTATCGTTCACATGAAACTCATCTTCAGTCTGATCAAATCATTATGATTGTCTATGAAATGACCAACCTGGAATTCCCTGAAACAGCCAACCATTTCGCATACTCTTCACTAACCCCTTTATTTTTGGAGGGGGTGGGGACCCCATGATCTATCGGATACGACGGTGTCAAAGGGTGTCAACTTGGCGAATTCATCACTGAGACTCGGCGCTTGTATCTGCAGCAATGCTGATGCCTTGGCTTGGAAAGCGCAGCCAACGAAAACCTTGAAGTTTAGCCACCTCAAAATGGCAGAATTCAATGAGAAGTTTAGCCACCTTAAACATTGATGGTTCTGAAAATGACATTTCCTTTTGGGATGGTCCCTTTTTAGGTGACATGTTCAGTTTCGAAGCAGCTTATACGAAAAAAAAAGCTCGGTGACAAAAGTTGAAGTTCTCTCTTGACTTAAATTTCAAGCATTGTTAAACTCCCCCAAACTCCGTGAGTAATTGGCGGGTCCGGTACTGTTGAGAACACGCACTGTCATAAACACCATGAAACATATCTGCTGGTCATTCAGTGCAACCATACTTCAGACACAAAAGTCAATGATACCACGTTGTTCCGTGCAGGTTCATATCATTTGTATCAACGCTAGATGTTTCAGCTGGTCGCCCAGCCAATAAAACCTGTTTGATGCTCCTTCCATGCAAGCCAAACTGCTAAAACTCCTCCGCTTGCAGCTAATCACTGTGCAATGAACAAATGGCATCTAAAGTGATAGTTATAGTTGTCCTGAACTCCTTAAAGTCCACCGTGGCAAAAAGCCACTAAGCGTTCACAGTGTTCGCCAAAACTACCTGGAAAATGAGTAGCCAAACACATCTCTTTTACTCGACTGAAAAATCCCACTGACTGAAAGGAGCTAAGTGTTTCACCCTCTCGGATTTTCGGAAATCCTCATAGGCTCTCAATTCATCCATCTTCACCAGTTCTTGTTACCTCACCGTACTTCTATGTAATCATTATTTATCTATATATAACTATGTACACAACCCCAAGAAACCCTACTTACCATTAGTCGCAAATGGACGCAAGTGAAACTAAGGGTACAGCAATTGGGGGCCCTATATTGTTGTTGGTAGATCAACTGCTGCGACTGAGATGTGCACGCAACATGCTGGAAGATCAAGGTCAAACGTGTACGTCCTGCAGCTTTGATGACGCGGTCCCTTGATGATACCCAATGCTTTTAGGAACGGGACTTGTCCCAATCATCTTTGTCATCACCATCATCATCATCATCATCATCATCATCATCATCATCATCATCATCATCATCATCTATCTTTTCATCGTCATCATCATCATCATCATCATCATCATCATCATCATCATCATCATCATCATCACACCATCATCACACATCATCATCNNAAATCATCATCATCATCATCATCATCATCATCATCATCATCATCATCATCATCATCATCTTTTCATCGTCATCATCATCATCATCATCATCATCATCATCATCATCATCATCATCATCATCACAACCATCATCACAACCATCATCATCTTCATCACAATCATTAAAGTAGAAACAGTACATACATCAAAATACCAACTCCACAACCCAAATGCACATCTTTCTGTTTCTTCCGCAAGGCTGGAACTTTCAAATCAATCAAAATCAAATGGCCCGTAGGCTACTAGGCATTTGGTGCATGTTGGGTGATAAGCTCCAAATTTACCCACCTTTTAGCTTTCAGCCCAAAGGATACCGTGTGTTTCTTTTCACTGATTGGTTCCTCCAGAATCGGTTGGGAGTCTATGATTGAGTTGATCTTAATGTTTTTTTTTCCAGGCTGAAGAGAATCTGAAAGCATGGGTGAAATTTGGTGAAATGCTACAATGTCTTGAGTTGGAACGCATTGAAAAACACATTGTGCTTTGTAGCTATGTTTAGTTATAGTTGATGATTTCTTTCTGGTGTTTTTCTTCAGGTGTCCCTAATCTTGGGAACCATTTTGGCAAACCGCAGCAGCTTACCTGGTTTGGCCAAGCTATTAGAGATTTTCCAGTTAACATTGGGAGTGCAAGTGAGTTGGTGTACCCCATTCAGTTTTGGCATGGCGGCATACCCAAGAAACTGATGTTTTTACTATGGTGATTGATTGTTTTTCTTTATACACTTTTCTTCAGGTTGAGCTGGGAAATCTACTTACAAAAATTGAAAGCCAGATATTCGGCAAGGAACATTTTGGGGGAGGATTTTCTAAAGCAACCCAGCAAAAAGCCTCATTGAGGACGGGTAGTAATCCGTCCTTGGATGTTGAATGCACGCCTCGGCTTTTTTCTAGAGGTCAAGACGAAAAGAGGTCATTCTTTAACGTGCTCGAAACACCCAAAGGATCCATGTATGGTATATTTACCTACATTTACCATAAAAATCAACCAAATGTAGGTAAATATACCATACATGGATCCTATGGGACATACTGTTGATGGAAGAAATCCTGCACCATCTGAGATGTATATAAAACCCTGAAAATAATGGGATAAACTACCAACCTCAACTGGTGCAGGAGGATTTTTGTCCATTAAACAGTAGGATGACTACATAGCTGATTATGATTCACATTTTTCTCAAAATTTCTGGAAGAGATGGAACATGTTCAAGTTGAAAGATGATGTTACATACCCAAACACTCAATTGTGTACCCTCAAACTTACCCAAATGGAGGCACATACACGTCAGTAAATACCCCCATCCCTCGAGTGTCTTGGGATATCATCCACCAAATTCCCGACCAAAACAGTGAAACCATGGTGCCGTATAAGTATATATATTCGGAAATTGGAACTCGCAAACACCTCAATGGTCTTCTACCTGACCTATGAGAAAAGCAAATGTCTCGATCTGTGTATACACAAAGATATCAAATAAAAATCCAGATAAACATATATATTTATATATTGCAAATTGTATTCACCTTGATCTCCCAACACATCCTTACTTTTTGAATCTCCTTGTCTCTTTTATGTTTCATGTTTTTTTCCGAAAGAAACCAACTTGAAAAAAGACAATCTCATGGTACGAACAAACATGTCATTTGCATTCAACCACCTTTTGTCGATTCAAGTTCGCATGAGGTTCACCACTGAATTCAACCCTAAGAAGATTTCCCGAAGAAATGGGTGGACCAGGAACCATAGCAGCCAGCATGTGTCATATCTTTGCTTTTTTAAAGGCATCAAACAGAACTATACCTATAGCCTCTACCGATACATACAGAAAATGGTTTTTCTTGGCGACCAAGAAAGAAAGGTCGATAAAATATGCTACCGTAATGCTACCCTTCAAGATTACCAGGGTATTAACATCACCAATCTGAGTATGGGCAAATCGCCCAAAATTACTTACATCCTACATCTGTATGATTTGATTCCCCAAATACGGGAGGCATTTATTTCATGACCTTTGTCCTTCCTCACTTTCCTCCAATTGCCGCTTAGTCATGCCATTTTCGGCTGGGTACTGAGATCTTGACTTTGCCATCTGGAGCTGCATAGATTTCATGCCATTTGCTGCTGACCTGTCTATTGGCGGGAAATGGTCACTTGACGTTCTCTCAACTTTGAAACTTGTTTACATATGGGCATCCCAATACATGTGTAAATCTGAACATCAAACAACTAATCTAGTTGTCCAATAAACGGAAGTAGTGGTCCTTTCAAGACGGTCTTTTCCCATTTATCATATATGACAATTTTCATGGAAGCATGATTGTAGGACGAAAAGCAATCACATCGTTGGGCTTTTCGGCAAATGGTTGCAAATTGGAAACATTTCTCCCACCAGAGTGGGGTAGAATAGACAGATCTTACCTTACCCCTGAAGGTATAAGGGAAAGGACAGGATTTCTATATTAATTCTGTCTATCCCCACAGTGTCCCATTTTACTGTTAGGGATTCCCCTTGTGGGCTGTAATCACTCTCATTGAGGGGAGTATACTTTCCAGGGAAGTAACATCTCCCACCAGTCTGGAAGTTCACAACACAACTCATCTTGGGAAATCACCAAACAGGACTAGTTGGTGGTTTCAACCCATTGAAAAATATTAGTCAAAATGGGAATCTTCCCCAAAAAGGGATGAAAGTAAAAAATCTTTGAAACCACCACCTAGAGGAGGGGACCTGGTGACAGCGGGAGGGGTATATAATTCTTCTATCAGCTCCCATATCCAAGAATTTCAGTCACCACCAGGATGACATGAACACATTTTTGGCCAATGGGAAGCCCCCCAAGCTAAAACCTTCATTTTTCAACGGGCATCCTGGCAGTGAAACTTCACATGCCAACTTACACCCCTGAAAACTTGCATGAAAAAAGACAATCATAATTTTTAATAGGAAATACATCTTCATTCCTGGGTGTTTTTTTCCATGTCATGCTAGTTTTCGGAGGTGTATATGGGTGTTTCCTTAAATGGTGGTACCCCCAAAATCATCCATGTTCATAGGGTTTTCCATATGAACCCATCCATTTTGGGGTACCACCATTTAGGAAACACCCATGTATCATATATCAACCAACCAAGGGGGCCCTTTGTTTGAACCAATCCCCGATCTTCCCAGCCTCTGCTATATCCCCATCTTCCAAGATCACCTGGGAGGACATATCCAATGTTTTTACACACATCTGATGCCTACACATATGGCCACAATTTAGGTCAACATAAGATAGAAAACAACAAACATGGTGTATGATTTCTTGAGAAAGATCTCCAAATTCAGGTGTAACAACATACCATGAAGCTATTCAATTGCAGTAGACAATCAAGGATGGATTATAAAGACAAGTCAACATGGGGCATGACTTCGCATTGATTTGAGAAACGACATCCTCATCTGCAAAGAGTTTACAGTATATCCGGGGATGCACTTGAACAAAATTCATGACTCCCCTTCCGACTATCATGGTTGAGTGGGAATTATAGTCGATGGGAGTTGAGTTTGGTCTGCAAAAATGCCCTCCAGTGAAGCATGATTGTTGGACAAATAAGTTTACAGTAGTGAAAGTAGTGAACACGTGAAATAAATATACTGGAAATGCCCATAGCAATCAATAATCATTTCAATCATTGTACTGACAGGAAAACCGAAGTAAACACGATACGACACAGGTTTTATCATTTGGCAGATTACGTTTGATCCCAAAAAACGTAAAATCACATCCAATGCTAACCGTAAAAACAAATCTATACTGGGCACTTATTTGCCTGTATATACAGGTATATAATAAAATTCTAGTTGGTAGTTCAACCCATTTGAAAAGTATTAGTCAAATTTTAAATCTTCCCAAAGTAGGGGTGAAAATTAAAAATAGTTGAAACCACCACCCAAGATATGATGTTCAATACATTTTCTCCCTCGAAACCTTCATGCACACGTGTCTGTGGTGCAACTGAACCGAGGAACGAGTTCATCCACATCTCCGCGTGCCTCAGAAACGGTGCATTCATCCTCCTATGGTAGGATTGATAACACTAAACAAACACATAAGAAAATGCAACTTCAACAAAATTGAATGTCATCCCCAAAAAGGGTTCTATAGCAATGAACTAATTACAAATTGCAGACTCATATAGTGATGGAACCATCCCTCTCCCCGAAGACAAAGTGGAAAAGTTCAAATTCTTTCAGTAGTTATGGTAGAAGTTACCTCTATGTTCTATCTAGTTCTTCAATGAAGCTGATACTTTTCTGATTTTTTGCTTGGAGCCAACAAACTTTCCCTCCGCTGACCTTGTCTGAACAACGGTTACAGAAGGAGACATCACACGATAATTTTTTTCTCCCAAACTTCAACTAATGGTTAATTGGTGGTTTGGATTCCTAGGATCTCCATTAACGAAAGGGATTCTTACTTAGGGGTACAGTATATTCTTTTTTCCAGAGCACTACTTCAGATGGTGGAAATTTCTCACAAACAAACTGCCATTGTTTTTTTCAACTTGGAACTGGCGGTAAAGCTGCTTGACGGGAACGTTTGAAGGGACGGCCGCCTTCAACTCCTGCCATGTTTCTATGTCTGCCAATGTGCGAGAATCTCAATCCCCAGTGATTTTTCGCCAAGGAGCTTCTATTCGAAATTGAAGATCCAGCAGCAAATCATCCACACAAAGACCCTGCAAATCGGACAACAAATGACATATTGCTCCAAAAAAATCTTGGATAATTTTTGGGTTATAACCTCCACGAAACGATCACATAGCCCACCAAACTCCAGGTCCCAAGGAGCCAAAAATCATCGACTCAAGGTTTTCGTGCCTTTTTTGGGGTGATACGACGTTGATGGTTAAGAAATCCTGCTATGTAACCACCTGGGATGTATAAAACCCTGTAAATAATGGGAAAAACTACTTAGCAACTGGTGCAGGAGGATTTTTGTCCATCAACAGTAGGATGGCTACATAGCTGATTATGATTCACGTTTTTCCTCAAAATTTCTGGAAGAGATGGAACATGTTCAAGTTAAAAGATGATGTTACATACCCAAACACTCAATTGTGTACCCTCAAACTTACCCAAACACTCATGGATAAACTAACTATCAACTGGTGCAGGATTTCTTCCATCAACAGGATGTTAGTTCCCAGGAGGGTATCTCTTGAAATTGCAACTTTATAATGAACCACCGATTTTAACTGTTCGACTCTCCTGAACAAACCTCAAACAAGATTTTTGAGACATCGAACTAATACTCATAAAAAGGTGCCCTAAATCTACGAAAAACTGCTAAAGACTCGCGTTTTCAGAGAATAATTTCAAGGATCACCTCAAGCTGAGTAAGAATTTGCAGCTATCCACACACACTTCCCTAATCTTAAAAGATCACAATTACTGGTCATTTGGGAGGTAAATAATATATACAAGATTTCATATACTGTATGTAAATATTGCATATTTATATATACATATATTATGAAGCTTATGGGTAACCCACCGCCTTCAGAGGTGGTTTGAACTGTTTCTTTGGATGGTTGCATCACCAAATCTGCCACACCTTCCAAGCAATCTCAAGGTCCTTGAGAGCAACCTCGTTGCGCCAAGCGGCACGAAAAAAGGCATTGTCGTTCATCTTCTACAAAGTGGGCCCCTACAATCGTTATAAATGGAGTGATGGGACCCTACACTTACGACTGGTCACGGGGCCCACTCTGCATGAACGTTGGGAAATCAGATCTGCACAGTTTTCGGTTGGTCTTCAACCAGTCAGGAGAGTGTGTCCAATCCCCCAACGTTAAGATTTAACCCTCCCCCCTTCGCCCACCATCGTTGCCTAAGGCTCCGGGCTAAGGTAAACTCTAAGCAACTCCTTTTCGGGAGAGGTTTCACCTTGTTGGCGTCAATTGGTGACTATGGCAGGTTACCCGGTGACCCCAAAATCTAACACATGACCGGCTCGGAAAATCATAAATTGTTAAATAGGAGATACGAATCTTACCTCAAATGGTGGAGTATACTGGTGAGGGTGATCCAAATTTTGAAAATCATCTTAGGCTCCGGGGAGTGTACCCCCAAATGCTTTAATTTGGGTGTGGAAGGGGCGAGTTACAGTTTCTCAGGATATCCAACCCACTGGGATGTCCATGGTGGTACTTATAGTAACTGGATTATATAACCCCATATATAAGAAGGTTGTATACGTCTCCTCAACAAAAAAAATATAAACCAACGTACTTTTACTAGCTAGTTACTGGGTGTTTCCAAAATAGGGGTTCCCCTAAATGATCCATTTTAATGAGTCTCCCATTATAAACCATCCATCTTGGGGTACCCTTATTTTGGGAAACACCCTACTAACCTCCATGGACACCCTAGTATGGTGTGATGTTGGGGGCTAACAAACCCACTAGTTTGGATGATCTCCATCATCGCCATGTTCCAAACCTCAGCTTGACAGTCCAGAAATCTGTGAAGGGTTTCCCCACCCCAAACGAAACATGGCCAAAAAAACATGTCTTATCCTCTGGAAAACTAAGATAGCTTTGGAATATCCCCTTTTTCAATAGGAAATATATACTTCTTCAAAGGATCCATGTTCAATTGCTATTTTAGTCTACCAGCAGATTTTTGTTGGACCATTTTGGACCGGGAGTTCTTACTGAAACACATTAAAGGTGTCTATAGATTTTTCCAAGTGCATCTTGTTGCAACTCGGGAAGGTTTTGGAATCCTGCTGGCCTGCCGATTGCAGATATATTTGCCCTGCACCCTGATGCTTACAAAGCTATGAAAATGGACAAACCTTCAAAAACCCACCAGGAAAAAATCCTGTCAGGTCTTTACTACTACTACAAAAAATGAAGTACCTTTTTGTGGCATACGTAGATTGCTAAAATCCCACAGTATAGACACAAAGCAGCTAGCGCAAGGTCACAAGATTGGAGGAAATGTTCCTTCAACATATTGCCCTTTCAACCCAAAATCATCCAACAATGATAGCCACAGCCAGTTCAAAGTCCAACTGCCTGCTCCAGTCTTTGAGGAGAAATCACAGGCCTGAGATCGCCAGTTGCATGAGAGGGCTTAACAGGAACTTGCGGCTCGACTCTGGAAATGCTGGAAATGGAAGAAAGTCATCTATAGTTATAAAAACCCTCAGGTTTAAGGTTCCATGCTAGTTTTCCTGAGTGTAAACACCCACCCCAAAAGAAGATCCCATGGTGGAACGTGAAGCGTTCCAAATAATAGGGATCCTGGACTAAACTCCAACAGTTGGTAGGTTGCTACTATAGCTACTTCGAGTAGCAAGACCCTACCAACAAAATACAACTTAACAAATTGCAAATTTGCTTTTGGATGGATGTTCAAGAGATTTGAGAACACCTGGAAATTTAACATCGTTTTTTTGCCTATATCTGCATGTTTATTATCTTAAGTCCTGCCCAGCAGAGAGTTGGGGTTGATAAAGGTCCTTCATCAAAACTGTGCTGAAATTTTCCCACGGAAAACAGGCTTTGGGTATGCCCCAATATACAGTATATGTATGTATATGTTATATGTCATTATTGTACAATCATCCTGGTGTGGATATAGAATCACAACTACTATGCTGCTATGATATGTTGCAAGGTTTTTGATTCCCCTTCCTTTTAGTTCAACAAACCACATCCTCTATCCACTTCAAGATGGCTTTTGTGTTGGAATCCCACATACCCTTTCACAGTTTTGGCCCCAAAAATATCTGTCCGTTTTGCACTGAGTCTCCGTGTTATGATCCAATGATAGACTCTTGACCCGAGAACTAGCAAAGAGCAGTTGATATTTACATATCCGGATATTCCATCCAAGGTTAGTAGTTGGGATGGCAAAAAATCATCACTTGAACCTCGCAAGTGAAGCTGAGAATCAGCTAACAAGCTCTTTGCGAGACCAACGAATAAAATCGGTTGTTTCAGTAACAAAGTCTTGGAGCCCCCAAACTGATTCTACCTTCACCTTCACTCAGGCTATAGTTTTGACAAGCAGGATTCCAAAATTCTCCGCATGAAAATTCAGAACACATACTGTTGATGGTTCAGAAATCCGGCTAACCACCAGGGATGTATCAAACTACCAACCACAACTGGTGAGTGGATCCCGGATTTCAGCCTAGCCTTCAACCGTGTATGGAAGCGGGCGACAAAATGATGTTTTTTGGGTTCTGATGTGCCAAGCAAACCACAGGGGACACGTGACCCACCTGTTCCAAGGTAGGTCCCCAGCTGGGTTGGTGGTGTCAACCCGTTAAAAATAAAACATGCGAATCAAATTGGAAAATAACAAACCCTCAATTTTGGACGTGAACATTCCAACAGTTGAAACCGCCACCCAAAGTAGATTCGCAATTAATTTGAGTTAAACTGAATTAATTCACATTTCATTGAAACCAAAAAGCAAAACATTAAAAGAACAGGGTGTTTTTCTGACTCTTCCCCAAATCTTTTCCCGACCTTGTCTTATCTTTTCCTGACCTTCTCTTCAGCTTTTCAGGGATTGCTTGTTACATCCCCCTTCAACATCACTAGACAAGTTTGAACGAAACCTTCATTTTTACGCCCGCTTTTTTTGGGTGATGTACAGCCAACAACCCCCATCTCAACAAACACTCATCCAAAATTCTGACCTTTTTCCTAGCCAAAAGACTTGACAAGACTGCTCCAGGGCACGATGATTTTCGTCATCCTGAAGTCAACCCCAATGGAGGTTCGAGATTAAAAAAAACCGTGGGGAGTCTTACTGATCTAAAAATATGACCCTTTGACTTCAAAGATATGCTGAAGGGAAAATCATGGAACATCCTTTTGTTATGGGAACTCCCAATGCCATAACCCTGCCAAGAAAGAAGGCCTTATTAGGTGAGAATGGTTGTTAATAACCCCTAAAATTACGCCTGATGTCCTAAGCAGGTGGCATTTTGCTGGCAGCCTAAAATTCCCCTGATTTTAGGCTCCAGGTATAATTCTTTAAAAAAACATGGGAAAATGGTGAAACCGTTCAAAAATACTCGGAGATTTGCTGGTTTGCTAGGTTTGAAGGGTGGGTATATATGGCTAGGATAATATGGTTTCTACTTGTTTCGAAAAACTCATGGAAAGAGGAGGAATACAGCTCTGATCATCTGAACTCTGCAAGAGAATGTATCTACAAAAAGATATCATCCAACATACTGCGGGTAGGATTTCATCACACATAGGATCCATGTATGGTATATTTACCTACATTTAGTTGATATTTATCGTAAATGTAGGTAAATATACCAATCCCATGGATGGTATGGGTACTTAGAGGTTCAGGCTACTTAGTAACTGGTTATATGTAGGTTTATAAGCCTGGTTAGGGGACATATAACCCACTTTTTAGAGGTGATAACCCTGGTTACTATCCACTTACTAAGTATCCTGAACCCCTAAGTAATGAAACCTACTGTAAATCAACCAACCACCCGACCAAACGGCCCTTTTCGTTGCTGCCCCGGACCAGTCTGCTTCTGGTACCCCATCCGCTGGTGCCACGACGTAGAGGCCCATATGGAGCTGCGAAGCTGGGAGGAAATGGAGGAAACAATAGCTGGGAGTTGATCATCCCGCTATATTTACAATGTTTTGTATATAAACATGGTGAAAACGAAGACAAACATTTAAAAATGTTGAGTTTTGTAATCACACTCTTTGTGGGGATAGTGGTGTTTTCTTTTTGATTCCATATTGTTTTGCAAGGGATGTGTATTAAGTCTTGGAGCTACCCTATGATGGGATCCGCATCACCATCACTGATGTCCCAACCACTTAGTGGCTCCACCGTGACTTGCTGAAACAGCAGGTGTCTTCCAAGACGACTCTTTTGTCATATATCACGGCATCGCCTCTTAGATCTACTATTCATTCAAGCTGATGGGATTTCATGAAGAGTTGTATAGATCCAAAAAGGTGGTGAACACCGGATTTCTCAACTATCAATAGATATGGCCTTACTAAGCTGTATGCTTTCACAGAAAACTTGATAGCATCGAACATTGTTCCTCTGGTGGTTGGATATTTTTGTACCACTTGGCTCTACCTTTTTGTTAGAGAAGTTGATTTTTGTTTGTACCGAATGTAAATCACCTGCGGAGCGGGCTATGGAAACTAGTCAAATTTGAGAGACTTCTGACAAACACCCTTATAGAAGTGAGGGTTCAATGACAAAGCAGACAGTTCACCGCACCCTCAAGGCCTTTCCATGGAAGCGTTTAACTTCTTAATCTTGGTGCCTCCCCTTCACCATCATAATCATTGTTGCTTGTTCCGGTTCCGGAAAACGGTGGGCGAATAGGATCATATAAAGCAAAATGCACCCGGTATACAAGTGATATATATATATATTTGTACACAGAATGATACAAATATAACTATATATACACACCGTCTATAATATATCTAAACCGCCGACCAAAACTGATGTTATGCTACCACCTTTTACCAAAACCAACAGAAAAGGAATGGTTCTTCTTCCCAGCCTCAATGGGGCCGTTACTCACACGTCCCTCGGACGAGTCGACAGTTCCACGAGAACTTCGCTTCAAAGGCAATCGCAAACTTGGATGGACATGGCCTCAAAGGTTGACCAAAAATTTTGGCTAAGAAGTTGCAAAACAGTTTTCCATGGGATCTATGCTGCTGGTATATCTACATATATCTACCACATTGTTTGTTGATCTTTATGGTAAATGCTATATATATATATACACGTACATTGATCCTATCGGTTTAGTACAGTGCTCTACGCCCTTGAAAACCAACATGCCACCAAAAGATGATGATTTCCAAAAGGAATCTCAAATCTTGTGTTCAAGGATTCGTTCCACTACGGTGTGCTTTTGAGACCCCAAGAACTTTCCATGACCGCAGAACACCGAAAGAGGCCAACAAAAAATCTCATATTATGCAGCTTTTTGGAGGATTCTGGAGCTCTTTGCCCCATTTACTAAGAACATACACCAGCACAAGCTCCAAGTAGAGTCATCAAACCAATGGTCAGTTACTTAGTACATTATGAAGACGATAAACAAATTACAGTCACCCACGGCTTAAATAGCAGCATCTCGGAACCACAGAACAACCAACATGACTAATCTTGAAGTAAATAACAACTTCTAACCAGAACATGAGTTGCCCGATATATGTTTGAATAATCCTATAAACACTAACCAGATTGAAGTGAACCACAACCATGATAGTACAGGATTCAATAATCGCCAAACAAACATCGATTGTTGGCTAAAACCCCCTTCATGCTCATTTGCTCCCATCCCCTCAATTCATCAAGACCACCCCTCAACTCTCATAGGGGCCCTCAATTCAAAGGGAATATATACCCGATACATATATAGTATATGATATGTATATCTATATGCAAAGAGGGAGAAACATACACATTCTGTATCAGCCAACCAACAATTTTGCTTCCACAATTCTTCCTACTATAGATGTAGCCCAAAGGCCTGGACAGCAATGCAGTGATGTCAGTTTCACAGCTCCTGAAGGGGATCTCCCGGAATTTTCTGGGTGGAATTTTCTATGACAAAAATGAAGCTGTCTTAATGGCACAGATCATGTGTTACATGTTTATATATACACCTAGAATGGGTCCCATTGTTTCAAATGAATTGACTCATAAAATGGTGAAGTGCAACTCCTCCAAATGGACTTCGACTGTTGGGTTCTAGGTGTAAACACAGTATATGATACTTCAGGGCAGGGTAAGCACAAACAAAAAGATAGCCTTCATTGCAGCACTCCAAGCAACAAATTGTTTGAGACTTCATTCTATTTTTACCTACTACCCCGCGAATCAAGATGTCTATATTTGATATACATTCTGTTGAAACAAAATTACCTTAACATCTGCTCTTCACTATGCTTTCAACGACACATCAAATCCATGTCTCGCAAAGCTTTGCAGTGATTCACTAAGAGAAACCGCATTTGGCTGGGCAAATTCCAATATATCATATTTCACCAACCTTCGGACTTCCCTGAAATAAAGGGGTCCCATTTCCCTTCCTAATAAACCACGAATTTGGGGGGCCCATCCAAAACTCAGTGTTTAAGCGGTCGCGAGGTCCCATCCCTTCTCCTGAAGCCACGGGTCTTTCAACTTCACCTGGTTTACCGCTGAATTGAAGCGCCATGGATACCCCAATTTGCAGCCACATTTGAAAGGGAGGTCAACATCTAAAAAAACCCGTCCTTTTTAAGGTATGTATTAGTTAAATTTCGGAGGTGGGGGGGATGGGGTATCTATACCTATATAAACAAGCCTAAAATATAGAAACTGTAAATTGGGCATGTAAGTATCAAAATGATGGGGTATGGTAACCAACTACCATCAAACACAAAGGGGTAGAACATCCTAGCTTTCTTTGCATAATATGTCTATATATATAAGAATATATATATACTTTACAAACAGCAAATATCTATCAGTCAATATCATAACATATAGCTTCATTTGCTGGGCATGATTTACACAAATTGTATCTGGCACCTATGATTCCCCTAAAATATCAGCTTCCAATACGTCACTACACTCCCCAAATCTAACATGAAATGGAACCTAAAAAATGATGGCTTCCAAAAGGAATGTCCTATTCCAGGTTGTCATTTCCAGGTGAAACATGTTAAACTTTGGGAGGTAAAGGCATTGAACACACATGACACTTACAGATTCAAGTTAAACCTGTTTGCTACTTAAAGGTGTAATCCCCAAACGTTTCAAAATCGAGCCTAAATTGGCAGAGATGACAGGTCCTACGAAACCGGTAACCTCCTGGTATATCTTCCTAAGAGTGACCTGCCCAAGATTATCAACCTCTTAGCATTGAGGATCCCTATCATCGATTCACCTTGAGCAGGGTGACGTGTTGAACCAATAAGCCTGGCACAAAAACACCAACATACAAATGGGACCTTTCTTAAATCTGCCTAAATCTGCCAAACATAAGAAACACCATGAAAATACCATATATTCACCAACAAGGCAAAACTCGTAATAATTATTCTATCGTGCCACATTCCTATCTTAGATTCTTCATCATGAAATCAAAACAATTTCCTTCGTTGTTCAAAGTGACCACGTTTGGACCCATAAATGATCTTTTCAGGGCTTGTTGCTGACCTCCATTTGGGGAATCAAATAGTCACGAATTGAAGAAGCTAGCAGTAGAGTTCCAGGTGTTTTAGTGCCGTGCTTTTTTTTGCTTTGAAAGAAATCCATGGAACTACTGGGGATGGAAGAAATCCTGCACCACCTGGCATATATAAACCTTGTGCTCTGATCCCACCCAGTGCCTAGCCAGCCACTTTCAAGACTTAACACCTGGAGCGAATTCAGCGAATTTCTTCAACTGAAAAGATGAATTCCTGGGTTCAATATATGGCTTGTTGATTCAACGTTGTAAATGGTTTGTCGATTCAACATTATAAACCTGACATAAACCTGTAGCCTCATTTGTACACCAGCAAAATCCGGAGAGTTTCGGTCAATTCGTAGGTCTGTATCCTACATTACCGGGGATGGTTGGGCAAAATTCCTGCAACAACTTCTTGGGGCTTACTGATCTATCAAATTGTAACTTTCTCTCCTTCTCTTTTTAATACACCCTGGAATATTAACGGCTGGTTCACCTACAAATTACCCATTTAGAAAGGAAAATGATCGGAACCAAACCTCCATGATTATGTTCCAGCCGTTAATCTTCAGGACATGGTGAATTCAAAGAGTAACATCACAGACGGCCAAAAAAGGAAACCAATGAAATTCAATGAACCGATAGACCATGCCATGCTGTCTCTTTTTCGGGCTTCACCACATAAGTTTAAGACTGTAAACTGTCATGTGCATGTGTTTACAAATAATATGCACACAAGACAAAAGTACATATGTCATATGTGATATACATAGTTTTATGTTGATTGAAATCCATCCGTCCTTCACAAACCCACAAAAAATACATAAACATAGCATATTCATATATATTCATACTACATCGTATCAACCTAGACAAAGCAAACATACAGGTGCCATCCTCCTCATCATCATCAGCAATAGTCATGATTATCAATCATTGTTCAACATCTACATGACTATCCACTATCTTATCCATCTTCAACAATCATTCCCTACTTGTAAAAATCAAAGACAAAACAAACAACATAGACATCCCCTTTCCCTTTTCCCCGATCATGTTTTCAAAAGCCACCTCGAAGCGCAACATGGCATCTTGAAAGTCTTGGGCCTGGCAAATTGGTGGTTTCACTCCCAAACAAGGCCTAAACTCCAATCAAAAGAAGGGTCATTTGGGTTCCAGGTAGATACTACCTACTAGTTGGTGGCTTCTAGTTTCAAACCCATCTCAAAAATATGCGTAAGTCAAATTGGATCATTTTTTTTCAAGGACCGAGGTGGAACCAGGACCTAGCATGACATTCCTTTTCGACCGCTAGCTCTAGAAATGTACAGAAAGCAGCACAAATACCTAAACTGCAGTTTTTTTTTGATGACACAAAACTCTAAACTAAGTAAACTATCTAAACTGACAGCCGCCTTTCCCTGCCGAATTTGGGATGAGTTGAAGGTAGATGAGTTAAAGGTACAAGAGAACAATGCAACTCAACTCGCTAATGTGTTGGAGAAGTTTCCTACTCGTCGAGCGATGCCCATCCACTCCGACTGAGCAACCCAGGCAGTTAGGTCCAAGCAAATGCTAAACTCCTGGACAGCACAAAATTCCAACCATGTTTTCCATTGTGCAGAAGCAAACATAAATTGTGTAAATGTTTCATTCCACCAAAAAAACTAGATGTTCAGTTGTTTGAATGTAGGATGTCTCATTAGCCATACTAGCCACCAAAATAGAAAATCTATTGATTCATATCACTGAGGAATCGAAGCCGCATAATATGCACCACGGTCTCACCAAGCTAAAGGTTGAAAAAACCCTAAGATAGCTTTAAAAAAATGGAGGTATCTTCGGGGAGAATCTACCATGCAACCAAGTGAAGGTCAAGGAAACTATTCGCAAACCATGTAACACGTTGCTGGAGTTTTCTGAGTGTTACAGGAATATCTTGAAATACCAGGATTTACCAATGGTCACCAGGATTTCAAAACTGATCATTGAGACCGTTGAAAGTGTACCCCCACCAATAAAAAATAAACGGTAACAGCATGGCCACAAAAAAACGTCATGGTGTCGCCCAAAACCTTCTCGTCAGAAAGGGTACAATCTAACATGTAGTTATATCAAGTTGTATCCAAAATCTCATGAGATTTAAAGTAAGACAAAGTCCCACAGGATTCTGCAAGGTTTGCAGTGGAACTTCAAACTTAAAGTTGAATATATCTAGGATGTAGTTAGAATCCTGTACCAATTTCGCAGGGATTTCATTGGTTCATCAAAAAAACACACCTCATCCCAAATGCAAGCGCCATGTCCAATGTCGAACCTGCGGTTCGATGCGGGTGAAATCTCCAACGGTTTCGAAGTTTGATTCGGGTAGTGTTTCTTTTCACAACCTGAAAACAATGAAGTTTACAAAGGTAAGGCAAAAAAGGCACACACCATGTACATATACATAAATAAGTATAATAGATTATATATAAATCATATACATAATGCACATTGCCAGCTTTCACATTGTAACAAACATGTTGGAATATCCTGAACTATCTTTGTGTCTGCACCCAGACTTCAAACATGAGAAGCTTCCCTCTACTAGTGCTGCCATTCGCGTCATCACCAAATGGTACCAATGTCTGGTGGCTCTTTTATTGGGGAATCTAAATGGCTCTGATGTATTTAACACCACCACCACCACCACAACAACCAGCACCACCACCAGCAACAAAACAACAACTACCACTACTAGTGGTACTACAAAAAATGCTAATAATACTACTACTACGACTACGACTACGACTGCGACTACGACTACGACTACTACGACTACGACTACGACTACGACTACGACTACGACTACTACTATTATCATTATCATTATCATTATTACTACTACTTCTACTACTACTACTACTACTACTACTACGACTACTACTACTACAATTACTACTACTACTACTACTACTACTACTACTACTACTACTACTACTACTACTACTACTACTACTAGTACTAATGGTACTACGTACTAGTCCTACTAGGACTACTACCACTACAACCACAGAAGAGCCTCAAAAGGAAGCATGCACCTTGAAACCCCCATTGTTTTCAATCCCAAGCAAATGTCACATCAAAATCAAATTTCCTACTGCTTCCCGAAAATATCCGAAAATCACGTTTTTTTTGGGACAGTCACGTTTGAACAAAATAAGTCACAAGGACCTCTCGAGTTGTTCATTTTGAAAACATCAGGTCTAGGTTTACAGTTCAAACACAAATGACAAGCTTTTTGGCTGGGTCACACTTCGAGTCACATGTACAGTACAGCAATTTCTCTTACTTTCAACCCAAAGACACTCTGGCAATATCAAACATTCTAGAAAAAAACAAACCTGAGGAACTTCTGTTTTTTCTTCATTCCTTTCGTAATCGACCCACCAACTTTGTACTTTCTGACCTTCCAGGTTCGGTTTGGACGACTTGTCCACCATGTGCAGGGTAACAGCGAAGGACCTTTGGATGGAACTTTCAAGTCATCCTCCCATGCAGAGACTACAAGAGTTGCTGGTGTTTTTTTACCAAATTGTTTAAACAATATGCTCATGTAAGAATTGTTTCATCTTGCCAACGGGATGAGTTGGTGTCTTTTTGCCACTTGTACAAATGGATTCATCTTGCGCAATTTTGGGATGAACATCAACACAAACAAACATAAAACCACCACCTATAGCCTATAACGGTACGGTACACCTTTCACCTGTAACTGCTTTCGCTTCCACACCTCTTTCGTGCACCTTTTCCGACGCCCACCCCGACGCGTCCCGCTCACAGCAGTATTTCAGGGTAAGGCATGGCGTAGGACTAGGGTTTCAACACTTTCCAAATAATGAAATGCTGGCACACTCTGAAACAATCCATCTACCCGGATCAAATGCTTGCAAATAGCCAAAAACATCTACTGTAAACAAATTATAGATTCAAAACCTCCTAATTGGCATGATCAATAAGTCCTGCAAAATCTGCTCCATGTAATTTGTGAATAAATGATTTTGAATTATGGTTCCATTTTGCAACTTGTTGAAACCTGCCCATCTCCCCTTTTTGGTTGTGGGGGTCCACCCCCCCACTCTTGGAGATGCTAAGGTGGTGCCATGTCGCCACCCAAGATGGGTGTGCCCTGTGGCGGCTTGGCAGATTCTTCCCACAAGCGTCGTTCCAAAGGAACGAAGGCATTCAGGCGTTCCCACTCCACACCCATTGCACGGGTCTCAGTTGTGGCTGCTGCTTGGAAGGCCATCCCAGCTTAGTAAGTAGTTAGTTATAAGCCATGAAACGGCCATTTGGAAGGGGAACAACCCCAGTTAGGGGACTTACGAACAATCATCAGTGATGGTTGCTGCTATTCAAATTGTTTTATTGTCCCTATAGTGTTCAAAAAGACATCGAATACCTTGTTTTCATGAATCAAAGAACACCACCACCACCACCACCACCACCACCACCACCACCACCACCACCACCACCACCACACCACCACCACCACCACCACCACCACCACCACCACCACCACCACCACCTACCACCACCACCACCACACACACACACACACACACACACACACACACACACACAACAGACAGACAGACAGACAGACAGACAGACAACGACAACACAACAACAACAACAACAACAACAACAACAACACAACAACAACACACGACAACTAACNCACGACACCACAACACACACACTACACACACACACACACACCACACACCACACCACACCACACCACACACACACCTACCACCACCACCACCACCACCACCACCACCACCACCACCACCACCACCACCACCACCACCACCACCACCCCAGCCAGCAGCAGCAGCAGCAGCAGCAGCAGCAACAACAACAACAACAACAACAACAACAACAACAACAACAACAACAACAGCAATAAACAACAATAAAGCACAACAACATGTTATGACAAACAATAAATCCTGCCATTGCATTGTTCAATCACAATACCCTCTGACTGTCATCCATATCCACGCTATTCACAGTGACTTACGTCTGAGTTATGTGTCAAGGAACCGTCAGTACGGATGTTAGTATGATGGACATCTAGCTTCTAGCCGACGTTGATATACATAGATTGACAATGCTTCATATCAAAATAATATAATGATATCTACCGTATATCTACAAACAATGCCACAAGTAACTGCAAGTATACAGTAACAAACAAATGACAACCAGCAAAATCACCCCCCAAAGAAAACTTCCTCCATTTCTCAGGCAAATGACTTTCTGACAATCCTGAATGGCCACATTTTCCATTGGCACTGGCAAGCGATCCAAGCATAATTCAAAGGTTCGTCGTCGACCATTGTCACCCCAGGTTAAAGGACTTTGAATCCAACCAGGATCTTCCAGGTATGCGAACCTCATTTTTGTCGAAAGTCCCCGTGGTGTGTGGTTGCGGGGGGGGGAGATCAAACAGGAAATGTTCTTGGAGATGGATAAGGGTGGGGCATGATGTATGACCCGAAGCTCAAGAAATGGCAGTGTCAACTTTGAGTTGCAAAAAAAAAAAAATGGTTTCCAATTCAACCAGATCATTTGACCACCTTGGGGGCAGGAATCCGTACATAATTTTGAGGTTAGGATGTTTCAGAGCTAAGAAAAGGTTGAGCCAAAAAGGGATACTCGTGGTCCATGAGAATCAAAGCTGCGTAGGCGGACTTTATCAAGGTTAGACAATAAACAAACGTACATAGAACCACTGCTAGGTTTTAAAATGCACTACATACATGCGTTTATTTGTTGAAAATATGAAGTTGCAACAGGTTTAACATAAAGAATACTGGCAGCAAATACAATAAACATTGATTAGATGTAACACAAGCGCAAGATAGCGTAAAGAAAGGATAATGAATAGATTCCTGAACAATCAACAGCGCTATGAGTTTTCCATCTACTTGGGTGTATCACCCCAAGCCAGACCCCATGTGGAAAACTTGGCATTTGTTTTTGCTGCTGAAACAATGACTTGGATATCTTAGAACAAACAGATGTTTTGAAAACACAAAATGAACAAAGAGGTTTCTTGAACAGACTCTGTAATGCACCTGCACCGAATCTATCAAAACTCAGTGATACTTCCAAAAAAACAGATAAGAACACCTTCAACAAAAATTTGCTCCACCAGCATCCACCAATCACAATGGCGCCAAGGCACTTTTGTGGTTGATTCACCCGACCCGTGTGACACGGATATAGAATGGGCTTGTGTTCACCACCAGCATCGATACATAACTTTGACGCCTCGTGCTGTATTTGGGTCACAGGAGGTCCAGGCCCTTGAGCTGTGCTCTTGATACGCCAGCGTTGTTGATGAGTGCACCTGGGCTGATCCCCAAAACCCGCCGAAAATGCAAGAATGTCGACCCTTTTCAAAGGGACTGTTTTGTAAGGGCATTTCATCTTCCACTCATCATTTTTTTTGCCGGGGATATGTTAGTTTTCATACCATGGCAAAAGTGATCAAATGGGACAACACAAAGCTGCAACAAACCTGGAAGTTCACTAGTTTTGGATTAGCAAATTAGCCTTTGTTGTGAATATGACATTCCAGCAGTACTTTCGGAAGGAAACACGCCATCATCTATTCCAATCCATCCTGTCCTTTCTATTTCTTTATACAAACACATCCAAGACACTCAGAGAGGCCAAGCACATTCCCTGACAACGCCGAAAGACAACCTCCGTCGCATGTTCTTTTAAAAGGACACGCAAAACGGAGAACTGACGACAGCCGTCCAAATCAAGAGGTGCCGAAAAGAATCACTGAACATACAAGAACCAAATAAATGTTGTGGCATGGTTCAACTAGTTGTTACCATGTATGGAATATATACATATAAAAATCATATAAACTGGCAAAGGGACAACTTGACAAAACAATAGACGACCGCAACATTTTGCGGCGAAACAACACTGTGGACCCAAGGAACCACCCGACCATTTGAAACATCCACGACTGGAAGAACCATCAATGAATGAATTTGATTGGATATTACTATTACCATCCGTTAAACTAACATAGCAATGGAAAACCACCATTTTCAATAGGAGATACATCTTCAAATGGTGGATTTCCCATTGCTAGGTTAAATTACCGGAGTGTACCCTGGAAAAAACCGGTAGAACAAAGTGACAAATGCAACACCTCCAAACTCGAATGATATCCAGGTTTCAATAGCTTGGGATGTTCGGTATCCTTGACATGTACTGCCATCTTAGTGAATCCGATGGGGAGCATCCCATATCTAGTGATAGGTGATAGTCCATTGCAGAAACGAAAAGTAGTTTATCACTGTAAATGGAAAGCTTCTAGCATCTTCTGATAAGTTCAACAAACTGCACAGGTGTAAACTCGGCAGTAACTTTGAGAAAAGACGGATGTACTATACTGAATGTATCGTTGAAACAAAGAAGTCATCCAAATCAACAAAAAAATATCCACACAAAATTCCATTTTTTGTTTTCTCTCCAAACAAGCTCAATTCAATTCGATTTTTGTCAAACTCCAAGCAACGGCCATCATCTTGATCCTTTAAGAAAAAGGTATCTCTGGAATCAACATCCTCACGTTTCAATCGTTGACCTGGTTTAGGTGCACAGGTCACAAGGCGATATTCACCTTGTGGAGGCGTCACCTGGTGTCGAAACGTGGGATTGGTTGGCTTCAAACAAAGGGGTTGCCTGTTGTTGGTTTGTTGGGAGTTTAAACTAAAACAATTCGCTCATGATTTTGGGGGTGACATTTATCTTCAATACAATTTTGCTTCTTATCTTTTATCGGTTGACATTTATGAATGTTCAGTCAGTTTTTTTGTTAAGTTGAAGTTTGATAAATATTGTTAATTGAACTTCAAGTTTCAATTGTTTCAAGGGTTTAGTTTCATGCTTTTCTTCGCCATACCTCTGAGCAGCGTAAAGTGACGAATTGGTGAGTTGGTAGGTAGCAAGTTGGTTCCCCCTCTGAGCATCTCAATCCTGAAGATGGTGATATTCCTGACATGGTTTCCCATTAAGAAGCATTCTCATGTTCGGAGAAATATATTATATACACATATGATGATGATGATGATGATGATGATGATGATGATGATGATGATGATGATGATGATGATGATGATGATGATGATGATGATGATTGTATATCAGCACTGTCTATATGTGTATATATATAATCAGTATTCATTATATCTAATGATATTGTTCTGTCATCTCACAATTTGCATCCCCAAGAAATAAACACATGTTCCATTCCGGTATTCCAGCCCCACAAGTTCTCCCAGTCATCAAAACGCCGGATCCAAGCTCCGCCTTCTCTTTGATCATCTTTGAATCAACGCAAATGGGATTTCCCGTGGATGATTCCCACCTCAACCGGCTGGGAAAATCCAACCGCACTCCTAAAAACCTGCCGAATAACTGAAAAAATGTACTGTATAATAGAAAAAACTGGTTGTTGTATGTTGTTGTTAGCTTGTTATGATGTGTTTGTTGATGATTTCGGACTAATGATACTCAATCAACTTTTCCAGGTAGATGATAGATGATAAATGAGTATGTTGGACCCTGCTCCCCCCCACCCAGCAGGTAATATGGGCCAAAGGTTCAGATTACCTATGTGTGTGTGCTCGTCCTGGTGCTCACGGACTTTGGTGACATGTAAGCTACACCAACGAAGACTAATATGGGACCCAAAAATGATGGTGTTGAACATGAATTTTCTTTTCAAAGGGATGATTTTCAGGTTTCATGTTAGTTTTCGGAGGTGTATGTTCAATTCAAAATCTAATTGAACAGTGTCAAAACCCGTGGTCACCTTCCATTCTACTGATCGGTTCACATGATATATGGATCCTTCTAATGATTCTAGTGGTTCAAGTAATTTCCATGCCATCTAGTTGGTGGTGTCAACTTGATTTTCAAAAACACATGCTTGCATTTCTTGTCAATATTGGATTCATGTTCCCCCAATTTTAGGGGGTACACAAAAACATATCTGAAACCACCACGTGTGTTTCAAATCATCATCAAATTTCTTGGGCCATGTTGGAACTAAATATTTCCTCGCTGATTCCTTACGATACATATCAATGATCTAAGATTTTCAAGTTGTGGAATTTTCCCCAAGAAAGATCATACTATATCAATAGAACTGGAAACTCATATACAAACCCGATATGATTATATAAATATATGATTATATTTATGTATACATTGCATCATATCTAGGCAAAAGCCTTCAATTAGTGAGTTACATTTTAAAAAAAACACCACATTTTTGTTGGGGCTATGGGTCTTTAAAGGACTACCGGACCACCAAAGATTTGCCAAAACATACATCCCAAAAGGTCATAGACCGAGGCACAGTAGCCGCGCGGCTCGTATCTTCCAAAGCTGATTCATGTTATGGGCCTTCTCGTCATAACAAGGATATACTAACACCTTAGAGATTTTGTTTGTTGGTTATGTTGGTTTGTTTGTTTGGTTTATTGGTTAAAGAAAAAAACAACAATCATTATGTGTTTTCTACTACTAAGGCTGGAAGAAATGAGCTGAATCAAGCCTCTGATTATGACTTCAGTTTGCTCAGTAAAATAGTGAGCGTACAGGCAAAGAATAGAAAGTCAATGGTCATGCAGCTACTTTTTCTGCAGAAACTTTACCCCACCAAACGTGCAATAATCCAGGAGATCTGAAACTCTTTACAACGATTTCAGACTGATTTACGGTTCTTAGGAACATAGGCTCAGAAAACCCACGTGTTTTGACCCACCTCTATTTGGGGGAGACAAAAACATCAAATGAAATCGTCCCATTTCAAAGCATGGTGCAAATTCCAGAAACAGTCTCAATCTCGTGCCGTAACGCACACACACAAACATGATGTCGGGGCATCTGAAAATGAAGAACAATAATAAACTAGAGCAACAATTCCTACAGCAGTCAATAAATCCACCAAATCGTTCACAACTTGTGAGCCTCTCCAATCTTGAGACACACCCAAATCAAATTGATTCACAACTCACCCCCAAGCCATAAAAAACAAAAAAAGAGACCACTGCCATGCCCAAGCTACTTGAGTGCCACCACCACTATCCTTAGATTTGCGACTGGGCACGATGCTTGGAAAAAGTGGCCCAAACATATTCTCCCAAAATGGTGGTTTAAAGTTTAATGGCGATGAATCCCATGGGATAAAAACATCCGTGAAAATTCACCAACTAAACAAATCCAGGCTTAAGAATCCTCAAGGATCCCTAAGAATGCACCAAGAATCCCCAAGGATCCTAGATAGTGAAAATACACCAACTAAACAAATCCAAGTATCTAAGCAATAATCTGTGTCTCCTGCTCGAATTTCAAAGCCACCAACTCGAGGACGTGTCTTGAAGACTTGTGCAGTGTCTTGGGCATCACAGGGACGAAAATGTAACTCCTTAGGCCGGCAAGGCAATACACATAAACCTACACTTACAGACTATCCCCACAACAAAATGAACAAAAAAACAAACACACAAAAACAACGTGTGGGTGTTTCCAAAAATAGGGGTACCCCAAAATGGATGGTTTATAATGGAAAACCCTATTAAAATGGATGATTTGGGGGTATACCCCTATTTTCGGAAACATCCATATCAAAAACAATATCTTTCAACATAAAAAGTCACTGACCTCTGATAAAAAACATTAGAACTGACATACTTCAAGTATATCATCGATCTTACTTTACATCCATGGATCCATATTGGAAGCACTTTCTCCACTGGTTTCCTTGGTTCCTGCAGCTGCACAACCACCACCAACTTCACGACTCTTCAAATGAAAGGCGGATGGTACTGGAACACCTGAGTCACCTGTTCGTGGAAACATCTCGTCGTCTCACAGTTTTCTGGGCTTCCCAGATGCTCAATGGGGCTGGCCTATTTACCTACAAAACTGGGTAGTTTTGGGGGTAAATGTCGGTAAATATACCATACATTGAGCATCTGGGATGGTGAATGTGTAAGTTGAAATAAGTTACGGGATTTTCAGACAAAAAATATAATGACTGGTTGGTGGTTGAACCTCAACCCATCTGCAAAATATGCGCAAGTCAAATTGGATCATGTCCCCAAGTAGGGATGAAAATAAAAAATATTTCAAACCACCACCCAAATCATGACTGGTCAACCTATCCCCCCCGCAACTATACCCCTCTCAGGTGTTACAAGGGTTTTGTGATGTGAACTCAAAAATTGGAGTAGCAGATTTGGTCATACTGCATCATTCAGAAATGTTTGATTTGTTTGTGACACCCATGTTGCAAACGCAAACAAATGAGGTAGGCTTGGAACCCACAGAGATCAAGAAACAATTGGCCAGTGGGTTGTTTCTTGTTTGTGTGCTTGGGGTGTTGGGGAGATTTAGGGGCAGTTTGGGTGGCTACATGTACCGTTAGGCTACATGCACCGTTAGGCACATCCCCTAAGACCCTACAGCTTCCAAAAATGCCCACTCTTGAAAGCTCATTCCACCTGCATGAAAAGACTGGATGCCGCTTCTCGTATGAATGGTGGCTGAATCCCAGGTATCCGAGCAAGCCAAACAAATCATGTATAAGATACAGTATGTTCTGCATATTTTACCTATCATTTCAGCCACCAACTAGGAGTGTCTCAATTATTTTCCGGGCCCAACATGGTGCATCTTGAAAGCACTTTGAGGGGTCCCCCAATTTTCATACAGACCCAACTCACCTAAGGGGATAAATAATTCATCAAATTCACTCAGCTCCAACTGACTCAAATCACTTCAAACTGCTTCCATCCCACTCACCACAACAACAACAACAACAACAACAACAACAAACACAAACACAAAAACAAACAACAACAGTCAACAAACACCAACCACCAACCACCAACCACCCACCCCACCACAATAATCACCACAATTGCTCGTCAGCCTGGGTAGGTGCTTTCGCCAATAGCTTCTACCATAGCACCACAAAGGTCTGGACTTGTGACGATGGCAAGGCCCACCTGTGGAAACGTGACTGTCTTGGCAGAAGGCTGGGTCTTGTTGGGAAGAAAGAGAATCAGGAATTTGCACAAGGCCAGGTGCATTTTCTCCGTTGGGAACTTGAGAAAAATCATAACTAAACAAATATCTTCAGCATGACCTGAGCTTTTAGTCGGTTTTAGAGGAGCAATTTGGCTTTGCGAAAGCTTTCGTGGTACAGGGGTTCGGTGGTTTGGAATCGCAGGAACCAAACGAGCAATTAACTTTTTTTATAAGGGCACTTGAAGACTTCAAGTCACAAACCAAAAAACAACTAAGTAACCTTTGTTGAAAGTTGGGCGTTTTGGCGAAACTTGCACCAGATTTGTTTAAGCCATACAAATCAGCCACCTTCACTTGCATCAGCTAAGCCAGTGACACAAACTCGACTTTTTTCGAATCCCCGGACAAGAAAAAAAACATGCGCTTCAAGGTGGGCCCCTGCCGGTTAGAAACCCCAGTTACCCATCTATTTTCGTCCATTTATATATACAGTAGGGGTTATAATCCCATACATAGCTGGTCATCGGACCCACCTTGTTTGAAGAAATCACCTGATAAAAGCCTTACCCGGCTGCATAGGAATATGTTTTATTCAAGAATTGAGAAATTTTCAACGTTTCTTTTGGGATTATAAATCAGTCCAGCTGACATGAATTCCTACTTTTTGTATAAGTGTATATACCCTCCCTCAAACCACCCCAACGCCCCTGAAAACAAGCCGAATCCCAACAAATTTCATCTTGAGGGAGAGTACTATCCAACCAATCTAACCACTGGATTTCTCCCTTGGTCCATTTTCTTTCGTGACTCTTGTGTTTATCATCTCCTTGAAATTTCCCCAATCCATCCCATCAAACCCCATCCCTTCCGGACCTTTGGAGCTTGTGGTGCAAAACAGCCCTGGGCACCTGCAACAAACATCCGAGAGAATGTGTGGCTTGTTTGTCGTAAGATAGGCGTGGTGTGTATGGTATATGCATGTCTAGGTATTGTATGGATAAACTGAGATGTAAATATGTACATATAAGTGCATATGTCATTTATGTATGCAATACAAACCTGTGTATAGAAATATTTACAGGAATTATACGTCAATTCAAATATGTAGTTTATGTATGAATCGAGGTATGGTATGTATATATATACACAAATATATTATATATATATATATAGACAGTCCAACTTCAGTCACAAGCACTTTACCTTGTTCAAACCTACAACCTCCGTGTTTATACCCCAGCTTACAATCATCACAGTCAGCTTGATGTACGCAAATGCTCTTCTATAACTTGTTTGAAATGTTTCTTTTCCTTGCAAAAATGCTAGTCAAGGTGAAGCAAGATACCTCCGGACTGAAAGAGATAGATCTTTGAAACACGGTATTTCCCACGCGCCCCTCGAGTAGATAAACTTCAACAACTTGCCACAAAAAAAACATCTTACTGGATTTAACAGGATCATGTACAATCTGAGTCTAAACAGCTCTCAATGATTGGCAATGCATATCCCCATAGGATCCATGTATGGTATATTTATCAGTACCTACGTTTACCATGAAGCAACCAAATGTGTATCCCACACATAGGATCCATGTGACTGGTATATTTGCCTACATTTGGTTGTGTTTTGTAAAAAGGTAAATATGTAAATATACCAGTCCCATGGATCCCCCTGTTTCAAGCTCCGTCGTAGCGTTTCCTTGCCTGACCATGCGCCTTTCCAGTTCCATAATAATTGCCCCTCTTCGGACAGCCGTACGTTTTGATGTGCGGAACTACCACCAATCTCACACCTTCGAAAGGAGACTTGGATTTGCGACTCTTTGATGCTTGGAACAACTTCCAAAAATATTCTCCCAAATGGTGGTTTGATGGTGATGAAACATATGCTACAAAGCAAAACATCTAACAAATCCCAGTAGATGTGGCACAGAATCCATCTTAAGGTGTCTTGTTAGTGTCCCCCAAGAAATTACAAAATGTTGTATAGTTGCAGGTTTTCCCTGACCCTAATTGGTTTTCTAAATCTACTTATTAGGTATACTTTCAGTGGATCGAATTGGGGAATTTAGTATCAATCATTACTAGCCAGCAGCCAATATAAATTGCATCCTACTATATAAGTAACCCACCAAGCCCCTTGTGATGCAAATTAAATCAGAACAAGTGAGTTTGCGTGAGAAAAAAACACACCACCTTCGGCTAGGTTCATTTGGATAAGCCAACATCATCTACTTTGACCAGGGGATATCTACCTACTACCTGGAGAAATCCTCATGCCACATGAATGAAGACATGTCACCCGTTGGGAATTACATATGTCTACAGTTTGATCAAAAAACCTGATTCGTTTCAAAATCTACATGCTTGGGACCAAGTAGATCTTGCAAATGCCAAAGTTGTGAAATATGTCTCTCATCCTGATTCCTACAGGTTCATCACTCCTTAACCTGACTGATCATCTATTCCGTGTCCCTGCTTGCACTCTGAAGTCTTCGGATGATTTCTTAGGCAAAAAATGGCTTGCTTCCTACGATCAAGTAGGTTTAAGTCTATTAAGGTAAATCCTGATACCCCCAATATAACGAGATTATACAATATATTCTATATACAATGTAAAATATGATCAACATCAAAATCATTCCTAGTGAAGTCTGTTGATGTCATCATCTTCCAACGTGTCAGTATCTTTCATTATCATCCTTTAACCCCTTCAGGGTACTCCGACATTTCTCGGGAGAATCCACCAGAGCCAGGCAAAAACAGGCAAACTATATAACATTTCTACATGATCAATGTATACGTACGTATATATCTAAATGCATGCTGACTCTATCTATGTACTGTACAGACTGTGCATTAATAATTATGTATAGTATCTTTATGAATTTATTTTTTCAAATGTATTTACAGTAAAAGAACGGTCGCCTCTATATCCCTGCAAAAAAAACACATTTTTACCAAGACCTATACCTTTTCATCACCAAGAAACTCGAAGGTGGACACACCCATACCGACACGTTGTGCATCCAGGCATTGTAAAAAGTTCCAATGCATAATGCCACTGCAACAAGGTTTGCCACGTTTGGAAGCATCACGGTTTCCACGATGAAACAACCTCAACTCAAAGAGGTTCCAAAAGGTGTCGATGCGGAAAACTGAATGGGTGGTGTTACAACAAGCCTTCTGCCGTTCGTGAACACTACGCGTTCGTAACATTTGGCAGGTGATATGTGAAATCATACCACTGGATGAATTCATAAGGAGTGCTGGTGAGAATCCCGCCCAGTCAGGGTTCTAGTTGGCGCTCTCAACCTATACTTGGATTTGCTTCCAACATGGTGGTTTAATGGTGATGAATCCCATGGTACAAAGTAAAGCAAGAAGCAAATCCAAGTATAGAACTATGTAACTAAGATACAAACAACGATATTTCTGAACATCTCCCCCAACTTTGTCAACTGTTTCAGATTTAACTAATCAGAACTACTTAGTTTTTAACATATCCTACCCATCAGGTTTCATAGGCTGAAGCACCAACATTAACCAAAATTCTCATCGTTGCCTGATGCAAGTCTCTCTCGTTTCAAAAATATTCATGAGGACTTTTATGAGTACCCTCCAGGGAACTAACATATCCCCCAAAAATGGCAATTTGAAGATAGTTTCCTTTTCCCAAGGTGGGATATGTTAATTCCCTGGAGGTAAGTTAAATGGATGACCACCCTGCATGTTTCCTGCTTTTTGACCATGGCACTCACTATCATCCAATGGACATTGAATAAACGCCTGTTAAACAAACGGAATATAATCCATATCAACCCGTCCATGAAAATTATGACGAACTGAGAGTCCTAGAACATTCAACAAAAACACCAATCAACCAACCAACCACCAACCAACCACCAACTAGTCAATTGTCATTTGGAAGACAATTATCCGTTTATGAAATGTCATCTTTTCAAAAAAAACATCTCTTGGTTTTGATATGTTTTGACAAATCTACTCATCACTTCCTCACCCATCCCCGGCATTTCGTGGTTGTTAGTTAGAGGCACTGCAATTCAGATGATTGGTGCAAGTCGTGATGTCCAGCACAGGCTGCGAGGACGATGTTATGGGGTGGACGATCATTTCGTTTGACATGCCTGAAGCTTTTTCCGCTTTTTGAGAGGATGTTCCTGGGAAACGTTGTGATCAAACATCACTGCCTCATCAAAAATGCTGGTTGCAAGTTGTATTTCAAATACGGATGGTTAAGGTACAGAGATTGGCTACAGTATTGCGAATGGTATATCAAATTTCAGTCCTACAAAAAATCATTTCTTTCAATACAGGTTCGTAGCTTTTAATGCAACTCGCAACAAAAATCATGGTATTATGTATAGATTCTGATGTAATGAAATCCCAACCTGATGTGGGGGATATATGATATAAGGAAGCTTCTAGCAGCTTGTTTTCATTCATCTTTTAGATACCACCAGGTGGTCACTTCATTTTGTTCGAGGTGCCCGAGGCTGGAATTTTAGCAAATATCATATCGGATATAGGTAGGGAAAGTATCAGCCTTAATCTCAAAGGTGGTGGCAGTTGCGATCCCTGAGCAATCCTGCTGTAATCAATGTAAATAAACACATAGATCATATCATATAAGTCTCAAAACATCATTCATGATTGCCGATTCCCAAAGGCTTTAAGTAAAATCCCTCATGATTCCCAGACATTTCAGGAATTCACCAATCTTTTTCATTATGCGAATCTAAGGGTACCCCCCAAATGCCCCCCACCCCAGAAAATAAGGCCTTATTTCTAGGGTCCCGGGTGGCACGGGGGGGATGGGACCCTTAGATCCCAACGATTTCAAAACGTGTCAAGTTGCAAACAAAGTCCTGTCTTCTTCTCCCTCAGTTGAAAGACCTGGTCTGGAATCAGACCACCATCCAGGTAGATGTAGGAGAAACGATCCAAGTAACCTGTGCGTTGTTTGTTTTCCAAAACAATGACGATACGGTTGATGGAAGAAATCCTGCACCAGTTGATAGGTAGTTTTTCCCATTAGTTAAAGGGTTCTATAGATCTCAGGTGGTGCAGGATTTGAGAATAAACATGATTCTATAAAGTTGAGATTCTCCATTGCAAACAAACACCTCCACAACAATAAAGGTTGAAAATTGTTGTACTATGTTGTACTATGATGTGCTATGAAGAATCTTGAATTGTTGTAAGTGGGGTTTCAAAGCTCAACCGGTGCTCACCGGATTGATCTGGCTTAATTTGATCATACTTGTGGATTCAACCTGGATGTTTCTGTTCCTAAATTTGATTCCTCCAGACTCTAATCATAAACCATTTGAGAATTGAGTTTGACTGAAACTCATCCAGCAATCAAAACAACAACAAAAGATATTCCAAAATCATTCAATGACCAAATTAGGTCGCTATACCTTGCCGCCTTGCCTAGATTGAATGTTGAGGATTTGATCACGTTAATCTTTTGCTGGATTTTCTATATGTTTAGAGATGTGTTGAATGTCCAATGCGTGGCCATGTCATCCTGGAAAATGATATGAAATCTCCTGCCCCTCGTCCAAGTGGCTCGTAAAGGGCGCACATGACAAGCGTTCCTTCAATTGAGTAAACTCACTCATATCCCCGATACTCTCTCCATTCCTGGGCATGGATTTTTTATTTTGTTTGTTTGTTTGTGTGTTTTTTTGAACCGGCGAAACAAGTTTGGTGGGCATTTACGGAAACATGTTGGTGGCCCGGAGACCAAGGAAATAATAGTTCGGGTATAACTTGTGTGTACCTCTACTGACTCTAGGCAGCATCCGGCCCTTTGGCAGTACCTTAACAAACAGGATTGCTTCTTCAAAATCTTCAAATGTTTTTCAACCCAACCTATACCTGTATAGTAAAAGCTCTCCAAACATGATCAACATCCAACAAAACATCATGTCGAACTGATCCACATCCAGTCCACGTGAATTTTCGTCGCAGCTCATCACAGCTGCGAATGATTGCGGTACACGTCCCGTTTTAATTGTGGCTGCTGCTTCGGAATGACGTCCCACCCTTACATGGAAATGAATGAACCTATATTTGATTCTTAATTTGGGATTCATAGCCTCCCTACTTTCATCACACATATCGTTTCAAAAAACCAACCAAACAAAATAACGGTTCAACCCACCTCTAAGAATCCACAACCCCTCTCTGGAGTAGGATTGATGGTTTTCCAACATCCCATCCCCAGGCCATAGGATTATAGGCTAATTACAATTCTGATTATGGGGGAAATCCGGATTCTTGGGACATATCTGGATCCTTATAGAGCACCATTTCAACCATCCACCCGGGCGTCTTCGTGAACATCTCGTATTCCGGGAAGGTCATCACTTTCTCGGTGAAGTCACCAAACCACGCCGTGGCAGCACGCGCTTTGTTGCGCATGACATCTTTGGTCGGAATGGGATATCTCAAAACCTCAGCTAAATAAATGGTTAAGCCATCCGGATATTGAAAAATATGTGAGTATAAACAACTAAACATGGAAATTCTCCGAGTTTCGGGTGAAAATAGAAATGTTTGAAATTTGAAGCCACCACCTAGTGAGAGATTGGGCACTGTGTATAACTTGTGGTTTGTCGTTGTGTGTTTTTCCTTTTCTCTAATATAACCTAGGCTCAAAAAAACAGGAATCTATTCACAAAAAATACCGCAAAAATGATAATATGTTATATATATTGTATGATGCATGCGAATGATACATTATCTGAGATAGGAAATAAAATTCATCATCACACTCCAAAGCTGGAAGGTAGTAACCTGAACGATGGGATTTTGAGACGTTTGATCTTAGGGCCAGTGGCAATTGTTAGGTTACAAGCCACTTCTACTTTGCGTATGTGGTCCCACAACCCTGACAAACAAACGGCTGGAACCCCCCAACAAAATATGTGTAGGTTTGGTTCAGATGATCTTCTTTTTCATGTTGGGTTGGTGATTTTCAGGTTCTAAAGCCACTACATCCACTACACATTATAGCTTCAATACATATATAAATTGTTCAGGTCCTTGTCTCTATCCAACCGTTTCCTCGTTTGTGAAGTGTCGTTTCTCTGACTCCAACCGAGCGACTGTCTTGGGATTCTTGGGATCCCTCCACATATGAGCAACATATGCTCCATCAGCCACTTCAATCCGACCACCACACAACCACGAACGAAGGGATTGATCAATATTTTCACCACCCCAAGCAACCATCTTGGTATCATAACCACCTGTTTCTTCCCACCAACGTCGACTTAATGCTAACAAACCTCCACTCATCAATGGAGCATCTCTTCCTGATGGGATGGTACTTTTGCATATTTTTGCATATGGTCCAGCATGCGCAACACAACAAACATGTGATTTTCAGTACACCAACCAAGGATACTTCCTACTCGCAAAGGTCTTTAACTTTTACACGAAACAGCCAGTGGACCCTTTGTGTTTTAGCAACTCTTCCACCCTCAAACAAATCAACTACGGTTGCCTAACAAAAAAAAACATAGGACACACACACTTGTGTTTACCAAGCCTCTCCTTTTCCTATTGGCCATTCGTTTCTATTTTTCATACAATCTAAAATATAAAACTCAAAGATATGAACCAGAATTAACTCTCCCCAGTTGTTTGGTATTTCCAGAAACCCTCAGGTAAATATTTGCCACCCAACCAAGGCAATGAATATAGGCAAACTCTTTTACCCACAATTCGGTTAAACAAATACATCCCGGAAATTTAACATAGCCCCTAAAAATTGGCCTTTCCAAAAGGAAAGTAGTCTTCCAACCACCATTTTTCAGGGGCTATGTTAAATTTTGGGGGTGTAGTATCCAACGGTCTTCCTCCATTTCTATGGTCGTTTCAACTCCCTCCAAGTCCTGGGTTGTAGAGCCAGGTAAAGTCATTGTTCCATAGGATGAAGCACACCTTCCCACCTCCACCACCTGCCCAGACGTTGGGGAGCATGTGAAAATCCATGCGAATCATCCATGAATTTCAAAACAACCCAAACTACCAGCAAGCCAATGGGTTCAGGTGAATATCAATGAGTAATCAAGTAAAATACTGAAACAACAAAATGGCCAGCAAAAGAAACACATGGTGTGTTTCAATTTCATGCAGGTTGTTGGCTGTGTTAAGTTCATCATGTGTAATTTGTGAATTTCTCCAATCAAGTCTGAATACAGCAGAAAACTAAGTACAGGTGTGCATATGCCTGCAAGCTTTTGGGAACCTAAGCACCAGATTGGCATTGATTGTGATTCTAGAGAAGAGGCAAAACCTCAAAAAAAATGGAGGTTCAAATGGTCCGGAATACAATCCCAAAGTAGATACAGTAAAAACAACGGCTTATGTGTCCCGGCGGGGGTGAACATGCTCTATCCCTGGAACTTGTATCAAACTTGTATCATATTACATAAATTACATTTATCTTATTGTATTGAAATGTATAATATAAAAGAGCAACACATGGCTACAATTTGCAATCAGTTACCAAGTTGGTATCAAACCCTAAAAAAAAACATGGTGCCTGGAATCTCTTTCCAGGTGTCAGGATTTAAGGAAGTAATGGTCGGCACAACAATGGTACGATGGTCTTGTTTCCTCCTCATCTGCTTGAGAAAAGCCATCTCCCATCCTTAACCAAGTCGTTTTTGGTCGTTTTTGTTTTTTTTTCACTTTTGGCCTGGTATATATCTTAGATGATGTGCTCTGAATTCAGAGAAAAGGAAAGAAAAAACATCAATCATCTCGGTGAACTACCATGAAAACAGATGTTGTTTTTTAGTTCGACGTTGTCAATCGCATCTTTGGCTGCTAGTTGTGGGAAGACGTACATTGAGTCATCTTATGAATCAGGAATATGTACCAAGTCTCCAAGGGTGCTTTATTGATCATCAGTGAAGGCCAGCAGTATATCTTTGTGCCAAAATGAGTCATCTTTTGATGTCACTTCACCATCCACAACCAAGCTCACAGGTTCAAAAACAACAACACAATTGACAAAACTGCCGATGTTTTTGGGAGATCTTTTACAACCAAAACAGCTATCTTGTATTAACAAACAAATAATTGACAAAATTGCCGTTTTCTTATCTATTTTTTGTTCGACCAGATTCCTTTCCTTGGACTCACATGACAATCAAAGAAGACAATGACATCTCCTGTGGCAGCATCACCTCCTGCGTCCCGTTGATGGCGCCGAGTTTTTGACATTGTTGAACTCTAAAACAAACAAAAACAAAGGGACAGTGAGTTTACTGGTATAGAACAACACCCGAAATAAGATGCTTGGAAGACATACCTTTCCTTTTTGGTGGGTTTTGGGTAACTCTTCAGGTGCAAGGTGTTAAGCTTTCTAGGGTGTTATCATAGCTGGCGTGGGAAAAATCCAACTGTTGGGCATTTTCCGGAAGCTATCTCAATTCATGGGAGGACATAGAGCTTGGGAGTCTGGCCCTGCTTTCAATCCCATAGGGTCAAGGTATAGTGTATATAGTACTTACCTACATTTAGCATAAGAATCAACTATATAAATCTATAGGTAAATATAATATCAATTGATCCTATAGCAATGGCCAACAAAAAAACAACAACCATTGATGTCCAGAACACTTGTTTCAAATAAATGCCATGTATGGAACCTTGCCTCATATGAGAATGATTCATATCACCGAAAACATTTAGCCTTCAAGCAAGCATATTTAATACGTGCGCCGTGCGCCAGTTTAGTCCTCGTAGTTTTCCCAGAAAAGATCTAAAAACTACCACAAAACACCCTAACGAATTGTCACAGCCACGATCCACCCACTCCCCCATATGCTCCATATACGGAAACATTTACCTACATTTGACTACAATTTGATGGTTTTCATGTAGGTAAACACCTTCCATAGATGGAGCCGGACTTGAGTCCTGATTTCTTTGCTGAGATCAAACCCAATGTATGTTCGTGTCGCACAATCTTCATTTTAGGAACTCCAGGACCTCCGGTGAGTAATTGTTCTGACATAATCTTTCGCAAAGGTGGTCTGCTGCCATCATCCACCACAATGATTTCCTTTAACACATTCTTGTCCTTGGGAATGCAATGGTCATTGGTTTCATTGTCTATTTGTGTTTTTTGTTGCTGGTTAGTTGAGATTACATGATCATTGGTTTCATTGGGTCCTGCAAATTCCTGTCGGTTTTTCTGGTTGCAGCCACAAAGCACTGAAACTTTGTGTGCAGTGGGAGGTCTTTGTTGACGCTCCATTAAGCTCCATTAAAATAGTCAGGAAAGAGTTTACTTTCGAATCCCCCTAAAATTACAGTAATGGAACAAAAAATGCATGAAGCTGAGAAAAGGGGAAGATTGAAAAACGCATCCTACGGGGATGAACATTATACTTATAGTAACTGGACTATAACCCCTATATAAGTATACGTTGTAAGTCCCCTAAATAGCTTTTAAACCTTACAAACTGGTTACTAACTTCCATGGACACCCCAGTATATCTAGTATAGATTCCCTTATTGACCACCATTGGTTTTGCGTGTTTCGCCTTTACAGTGACGAGGTCTCGTTAACAAATGTTCAGAGCAGTGGAGCTCAAGAAAGGGTGTTTCTTGTGTATGGCTTCCCATGTGAATGGTTGAGATATATGTTTTCTTTCAAACAAATGATGTAAACCTCAAACTTCAACAAATCACATAAATTGCGAGAGTCGTGTTTTCTGACAATGAAATGCCATTTCTGCAGTATACAATAATATTGTTTTTGCAATTCAGGTCCAATTCATTCAATCTTCCGCAATAACAAATCTTTTAGACAAAGATCAGTGCACTTACGTGCTTAGATTACTTTCATACCCACATGCTCCATGTATGGAATGTTTGCCTTCATTTACCATGAATTTAGGCCAAATGTAGGTAAATATTCCATAAATGGAGCACCTAGGATATGATCAAGAAACCTTAAATTTGAGGTAAAATGCACTGGAACCGGAGTCTTGGCAGCTGCTAATTCTACTCAGTGCATACCAACTTTGTACCACCTTCAACTATACTATACTGCTCAGCAGTTAATATCATCATCAACCCTCAAATCCTAAATCCTTCCAGTGATCTTGATGATTCTATATAATTACAAGTAGGTTCCAATTTAGGATCCAAAACAAACTATCATCCCTCAATCGCTCTAAATCTCAATTTAGAAGTAGTGATGCACCTAATACAAGGAAGGAGCCCGCCTGCCGAAATGGTCTAAATGGACATGTTCTTTACAACTGGTGGTAACTTTCATTTTCGCAAAGGTACAAATAATGTATCTTTTGAAATGTCCCCTTCCAGTAAAAGCTAGTTTTTCTTCTCTCCAAATTCACCTTCAGATCCAAAATGCACCTCCCCAAGATGTTCTTTGTTTCCATTTCCAAAACCATGGTGCTGTGTTTTCCCAAACGGCCCACACGGTCTTCTCCGCGAACTCACCCTCAAAGGCACAAGGTAAAACCACGCTGAAGCTGGACATTTCTACTGGAGCTTCCACCTGGCTGGGAAACAGAGGAAACATTGGTTTCACGAAAAAACATGTCCAGCTTCTCGCCTTTCCAGGACACTTACACCCCAGAAATCCAACATGGATACCCCCAAAAAATTGCCTTTGTTTAAAGGGTCCCGTTACCTTTTCCAAGGCCCATCATTTTGTGTATCCGTGTTACTTTTCGGGGGTGTACAACACACACACACAACCTAGGCAATTCCCCGAACCAACTAAGGAATCCCGAATTGATAGGTTTTCGCCTGCAGGGTGAAGGTTTTAAGGTGTTCCTTCCAGTGCGGTGTGCTGAAACGATCACACCCGAAACCCTGGTTGGTTGGAGGACTTGCGGATATCCGAGTTGTTTGCTCTCAAAGCAGTCTCGATTTGGTTTTGGTTAGGTTGAAATAAAAAAGTATACGACTGTGTATATGCATGAGAGCATAATGATGGACATGCATAAATCTATGCAATAACATGTATGCATGTATGCATGCACAAAGAAAACTACTGTACATATACATGCCTACATGTACTTGGTAAACCTGAAGTATCCATTTCAAAAAGGTCCAACTTTTGGTGGGCCACAATTGAGATCTCACTAAACTCAAAAGAAGCTAAGGCCCCCAAAATAGTGCAGACTTCAGCAATAAAACAGTTTGCCAAAGTATATATGTATGTACATATATATATATAATACATCTTTAACTATGATAAAAAATCCCTGCTGCATGATGACCGTCCGGGAACATCAACTTCAATTTTGCGCACCTTAGGTGGTGCTGGGCGCCACCGAAAGGCTGCAACCCGCTCCGCCGCGTCACGCTTCCGCGCCACCGGATCCGCCACCGGACCGTCTCCGGCGATGATCGGATCCGCCGCCACCGGCGGCATCCGCGGCGAAACCGGGATCCGGGCGGAGGAGGCGGAAGGCTCGTTCAAGGAACCAAGGTGTTCATGTAAAACCTCAGAAAGCTCCCAACAAAAACGTGAAAAAGTGAAGGACATGTGGTGATCATCTTTTGTGAAAGATGGACATGATGCCAGCTGCTACATATATTGGTTTATTGGTGTGGGTAAAAAGTGAATGTATAGTAAACTGGAAAAATCTAAGTCATAATTTTGAGCTCCGCAATGTTAAATCCAGTTCCTCCAGAAGGTGGGAGATGTCATTTCAAACAGTGGTTTCTCATCAAATGTTGAGAGAGTTGTTGAAGTCCAAAGTTGAGAGAGTCGTTGACATATATGTCATCAAGCGCATCTACATCATCATCTACATCATCATCATCATCATCATCATCATCATCATCATCATCATCATCATCATCATCATCATCATCATCATCATCAGCAGCATCAGCATCAGCATCATCATCATCATCATCATCATCATCATCATCATCATCATCATCATCATCATCATCATCAGCAGCAGCAGCAGCAGCAGCAGCCAATACAAGGCATCGACAACCAACACAAGGCCCTCTGTACCAACTCTCTACCGATCAGCCACTCTAGAGTCCTTCTTGACTCAAACCGCGCAGAACCACCTTTCCACCCAATCAGTCACAATTAACTCCATGACGGTACTTTTTGTCACTACACTTCACCACCGGCTTACTATGAATGAATACCAGCATCCGTCCACCCAACCCTGAAAAAAGGCCCAAGTGATTCCCCCGGCCTCAGTATAGCTGACGCTCAACAGCAGCACCGTTACAATGGCCACGGCCAAAATGGCGAAACGCAGTGAAGGCACCGCGGCAGAAATCACCGCGCCGCAGGCCGCGGAGGCAAAAACCATTTTCCAGTAGCCACCGCTGCCCCCATCGGGGTGCAAAATACCCACCAGCAAAGGCAATAGAACCTGGAAACTTCGAAAGGATAAAAAATCAAGGAGCAAATGCGGTGTTGATGTTGTATACAGACATGTATGTATCTATAAATACATATACATGCATTTGAAAAATGAACCAATACATATACTAGTAGATAGATCTGCAAATGGGAAGTAACATTGTTAAAACATGATGTTATATATGTTATGTCACTCAAGGATTTTTAAATAAACCTCACCGGTTTTAGTAGAGGGATGCAATGATCATTGAAACATTATAATGTCAACAAAATACCAGAGCTAGCACTACACATGTGCAAACATGTTTGAGCTGAGAAATTATCAGTTGGGCATGTTTAAGGGGAGAATGGTGAACATTGAACTTCTCATTTCCCAAACAACATCAACCTATTCATCATCAAAGCACTACACCATAAAAAAACAGCTTCGTTGTGGCTTGGAAGACCATAATGAAAATAGCTTCCCTCATTTATGTGCAAAAGTCAAGGAGCCAAAGGCAGGATTCGTAGTAAGATAGTCACTACCAGATTTCTGCTTGAAGCTTTTCGCTTCATGGCTCTCCAAAGACCACGAAAACCGCATTCGGTTTTTGCGGGAAAAAAAGGGTTCGGCCGTGGTCGTTTTTTCTTGAGGCTCAAAAATGCTCAGTTGAAAGGATGTATGCAGCTGTTTCAGTGGCTTGTAAGCATACTGACTGTACAGTTGTATTTCTACTAAGCAACCGGAAAACAAAATAATCGCTTCTCTATTGGGTGAAAAAGACAACCTTTATATTTTGGGTAAGCTCAGGCTGTTATTTTGACAACATACAGTAACATACTAAGCCAGTAAGCATCTATTGATTATTCAAGAAACCTTCCAAGTTGAGATGCTCATGGGGAATATTGGAGTACCTTGGGAGGATCCTTATACAAGATTTGTATATATATATATATAGATATACACAGGGCGGTTATGCCAGGCAGTATAAGGTAACAACAAGATAACCTGACATGTCAGATCAAATTGGACTATTTACATGTATATTTATATAAGATGTAAATCGACCATGCGTAGAGCATTTAGAATTTTCCTTTTGATGGGTCCTTTACATGGGCATGTCTTAAAATTGTTGGACATGTGGGAATCAGGGAATGATTCTTGTCAGGAGACCAATGTGTCTTTTAGACCCTCTAATTTTTGGACACAACAAATGCTCAATAGCTAACACATATATAATATATATATATATAATCTAAAATAATATAATACTCCTTGTACTGATTATGATTACAGAAAAGTGGATTGCATTACACACACGAAGGCATTGACTACGGGCAGTGTTTATTCTCTTTTAGTTGATATACCTGTTATACACTATGAGACTATCTTACCTCCTCACAGGTACTGTAAGTACGTACTTAGGCTATGTTGGTTTGCAAGACTTCATAGATTTATAGCTTCACTATTTTTCCGGGTCTATGGTCAAACCACACAGTATTACTCTTGATAGACTTCCAAGCTACAGCCCTTCAAGGGACAAGCGCTTGAGCACCCAGCCACTTTCTCCAAAGACTGCGGTAGATTCAATGCCTCTCTCAGGGAAGAACAAAAAACATGTCCAAGTCAACCATGTCTTCACACCCAACCTTTCCTTTTATCCAAGTTTTACTTCTACTGTTCACCACCCTCAAGTATTGTGCCGAGTATCAAGTGCCGCGTCTATATCTTCTGTTGATTTCTGACTGTGTTGCTAAGAAACCTGTGGACTTCGCCTAAAATCTCCAAGATCTATGGTTTACTTTGACTTCAATTGGCCACATTCCAAGCTTCAGGAAAGATGTGATACGATTCATATATAACTACAAGGATAGTACATCTGAAGAGTTGCTACTTTTGGAGAGTTGCAACTCCAGAATGATCTAAAACGATCAGGTCAAAACCACCCAAAGACATGGAAACAAGTCCGGTTAACAATGGATAATATATGTGATTACGTGCATGTGACTATATAGATTGTATATAATATGTCTTGCATCTTTAGATAAACACACAAGCATCATGTTTACCAAGAAATACCTTCAACACTAAAGGATCCCTACTTACACCATGTCTTACCAAAACCTTCAATGAATCCCCATCCAATTTGAGCCTCAAACAGAGGACTGCTCTCCCAATGATGACATGAGATGAGTGGTCAAACAATCGACGTGCCGGCAATGAAAGGATGAAGTATCTGAGTGCTGGTAAAGCCCTGTCCAATTGCTTTTTTTGGATCATCTTTTAGTATGGAAAGCTGATCGAATATTCCCGATAGTTCGAAGGTACAACCCCGGCCAGGCTCCTTCGTTTGCCCCGGAGTGTAGAATTCCCTTAAGGGTGCAATTGAAGCATTAACCCCCAAACCAATCCCAAACAGTTAGAACCTCAATCGTGGAATGTACTATGATTTGAACCCCCAAAAATCATTAAACAAATCCCTTTATTTGAAACCCTAAACGATGAATGAATACTGTTGGGTCTGTGGTTCAGTAGCAGGGGATGCATTGTGTGGGGCAAACGAAGGCACCTGTGGGTACAACACCAAACTCGGTAAACTCTACGAAGGCTTTTGCTGCAAGGATCATACAAGGTACCACCCGCAGTGCACTCAGTAAACCCACCAAGGCTGTGAGGGTATCATGTCTGACCCTCCTATTAATAGTCAATACAAATATCTTCAGAGGATTGAGTAACAGTGAGAAACCCTCACACACACAAAGTGATACATCTTATGAAAACAACTGTCACAGGGTGAGGGCCTCCAAACGGGTCCCTTCACATCCGATGGCCTCCGCCAGAAATCCTCCAACTGCATAGGGCATGGGCAACCGGTCACCAAAACCCCGTCTGCTATCCACCTGTACAACAACCAACGTGGAGAGATTCCACCGGTTCCAGTCTCCCTGAAATCGATGAAAATTGGACCTGTTAAAGTTGTAAGTTGGCGTCAGAATGCGTTAAGAAAAGCATCAAAAAACATCGTCTATCAAGGTGAACCGAGCTCCATTTTGTATATAAAGGTTTCTCCTTAAACACAAGCATCTGGTCATGTTTCAAGCTGTTTCAATAAACATGTCTACATTGAACATCTGAGAAGGGTATAAAGATGTCATCAATCAATCGAAACCACGGGATCCCCGAAGATGTTACTCTGGGGTTTCCTATCCCAATCATAGAAAAAATATGGGGATGCTGCGGGATGCCTATCTCATACACGAATGAACCAGGTTTACACCCCTGAAAAGTAACATGACTGGCTGGAAAATCTCTATTTTCAATAGGAAATGCATCGACTCGTTCATGGTTCGTTTTTGGGGAGTGGTACCTTTGGACCTGTCAGCGACTCATGGATCTCATCTGGAGAAGTTGGGAATTCCAAACCCTCAACTGCTTGGTCCAATTCAGCCAAGCTCCAAGGTCATGGATAGGAAACTCGAAAAAAAACATGTATATAACCATTCCCTTGACTTCCAAACACCTGCTGTCTCGAAGGTATGGATGGATCCTCCCAAAAATATCTCTAAGGACCCAATGCCTTTCATATCTTTCATTCTTTAAGGTGTCATGACATGTGATTTTGAGAGACTTTTTTTACTACTAGTACCCACCCTGAAGTTTAACAGCGAGTTTACCCCTGAAAAGTTCCCGGGCCCCAAAAGGACAGGATCGTCTTCCAACCACCATTTTTCAGGCGCTATGTTAAACTTCGGGGGTGTATAACCATTGATACACTACCTCAAGTTGGTAGTTTCAACCCTTTTGATAGATAAATAGGCTCGTCGAATTGGGTATCAAGAATCAAAATATTTGAAACTACCACCTAGACCTTTTGAGATGATTGCCACATTAGAAATTGCATCAGAAACAGAAAGATCTGGAGTTGTATAAGAGTTGCATCATGCTCAGTTTCAGCAGGCACTTTGCCCGTGGAATGATAAGTTTTTATAGTTCTATGCACTGTGCCAGGTAAAACTCAATTTCATCCGATATTTGATTAGAGGCGCGTTTCATAGTTTGACTTATGTTGAACAACACTTTAAAAACACTTCAAAATATCGGCAGAACTGCAGTCTAAATGTATACACAACTCATCACAGGCTAAGCTAACTTCCACCCTGATACATCTAGGATATAACATTTCTTCATGACATCTGAGCTCTTTTTAAGGTATAGAAGTCAAGATACCTTTGGTGTGGATGTTTACCACAAATGCCAGTGACAACCAGGATGCCTAAGCAGCAGTTTTTGTGACTTCGTGAATCCAAACTTACCAGCTACTCTTCTTTTCCCTCAAAGATGCCCGCTTACCAAACTAAGCCCACAAACCACACATATCAGAACACATATTCCTAATAAAACCTATGAAACCCACGACAATAAAACCGTGAACTCACCCCCCGAACCCCAACGCCTCCCTCCTTCCGGTTGCACCCTTCGCGCCACTAGCATACGCTGAAAAAATGACGGGTTTGGAGCCGACGAGTTGGCGGAAAATGAAAGGCTTTAGGTTGGAATCCCCCATTCACCTAAAACTCGTTGGTGGTTTGATTCAACCCATCTGAAAAATATGCATACGTCAAATTGGTTTCATCTTCCTCAAATAATAGGGGTGAAAATAAAAAATATGGAAAAAACCACCACCTAGTAAAACTTCAACTTGAGATGATGTCATCCTGGGTGGGAAGGGTGAACATTTCAAGTCAGAACTGGAAGCTCAAGTTCTAACATTCTCAACAAATGGATTAATTGCTCCCAGATGCTCAAGGTATGACATATTTACCTACAAAACTGGGTAGTTTTGGGAGTAAATGTAGGTAAATTATACCGTGTACCATACATTGAGTGTCTGGGATAGATACCAAAAATGATGGTTTGGATAAAGTATTTCCTTTGCATGGGTACATGTCTAAGCATTTCTCGAGTTTTTGTTAGCAGGTCCTGAACTCTATACCGGTCCCCAACCACAGCAAAGGTACACCGAAGGATATGCTCGTCAACATCTCCCCAAAAAAAGTGTGAAGATTACAAAAAAAACATTGAAACTAAAACACCTAAAACACTAAAGCAAAAACTCAACTTATACCACCAGTGGCCGCCATGTTCTACCCCCACATGGGTGTTTCCTAAAATGGTGGTACCCAACAACCATTGGTTTCCTACTAAAAATGCTCATTTTGGGGTGTTTTGGGGGTACCACCATTTAAGGAAGCACCCACATGGTGACCCTTAACGCCCCCAGGTGCCGGCCCTTGGCCGCCGGCCCCTTCTTTTTGTTGGTCGGTTTCTGCTCAGAGCTGCCGTAGGAAGACCGCGCCGGTACTGCCTACTTTGGTGGCCCATCCTTGGTGATGTTTTGAAAAAAGACACATGCTATAAAGAGATAGGTGTAGATGTAAAATTGTAAATATTTTTTGTATGTGGTTATGTAGAAATAACAAGGTAGAAGTAAATATATCATATATATATATGTAGAATCATATACAATATATGTTTCTTTTGTGCACACAAAGACATTTGATGGATGCAGCAGGTCCCATTGATAAACATGTTTGGTGTAAAGAAGGAATCCAACTGAAAAAGTTTTGTTAGTATGTATTACTAGGCTTATGTATCTTGTGGATTGGCAAATGACTTATGAAAACCTTACAGAAAATATTGGAAATATACACCTTTAATTGGACATATATGAAAACCTTGGGAAACATCAACCTTACATTACATATGACTCCACCTTTCCAGTAACATACTCTACTCAAAGGAACCAAATTCTGATGAGATTCCTTAACTTGTTTGTTTTTCACCACCTTAAATCATATGTGCAAGTCAATGTGTTCATCATTTAGGATCGGGAATAAAATTAAAAAATGTTTGAAACAACCCAAAAGAAAGTCTTCCAAATTCCAGTGGGAAAGAAATCGTTTTTATTTTGTTTTTTTATTTTTTTGCGGTTGGGATCATTGCCTCAAACTTGTAAAAGTCATCACTGGTGACTGGAATGCTGGAGAATTCCGTTTGCAAGGTTTATGTCCTGTATAATATATAAACATGACAAACAACAGGGTTGGGATCTTCTTCATTTTGAGCCCTTTATAGTTATGTCTATAGCTCCCCAAGAGCCTCGGACATTGATGGTTTAGACCCTATGGGGCCAACAGAAAAACCTTGGAACATCTCCAATCGAACATCGGGTTCCAGGAACCCACTTGGCCATCGCTTTGCGCTCGTACTCTGGCTCGAAGTCCAGAAACCTGGAAGATGATAACAGGTTTCTAGTGTGTTCAGGGATGGTTCTGTGGATGATGATGATGATGATGATGATGATGATGATGATGATGATGATGATGATGATGATGATGAACATGAACATGAACAATCATAAGAACACCATGCGTTGATGGTTATGATAGATCTGAAAGCATTGATGATCATGTCCATAAAGAAAACAAGAGTCATCTTATCACCTTAAATTTCTTCACATTTGGTGGGGTATCTAATCCTGCAACAGTTAATGGGTTTCATATATCCCATTCTTCACATGGTTTTATATACATCCTCAAGTCATGCAAACTTGTTTGGGGCATCAAGACTATCAACCAATGGTTGCTCACTTGGTGGAGTTTGCATTGCCTTGATTGCTGAAAAGATGTTTTTGTTGATTCTTTCTGCCATTCTTGAAGTCAATAAATAAATCAACCCTTGTAATTTTTTACTGCTTCCAATCATCTTCTAAAGGAACAAAACAAGTACGTGGTGAGATAGACTACCAGCCTTCATTGCTTCTCGCCAGTTCAACCATCAACAGTATTGCATCTCTGAAAACGAACAAACCTGAACCTGAAAATGTTCCGAAAGGACCATGCATCATCTACTTGGTGGTTTCCACACATCCGAAAAAGAGTCAAAATGGCAATCTTCCCGAAAGTACAGATAAAACATACACAAAATGTTTTAATTAAACAACCATCTATAGTCATCCATATTTTTGAGGGAATCTCCATGTTTCGTTTCGAAACGGCCGTGGTGCATATCCTCCCCAGTGCGGCCGATGCCAATCTCGTGCCTCGTCCATGGATTCTTCACCCATGATGTCTAACAGCTCTCCGACCCGTAAAGGCCTCAACACATCCTGCCGGGGGTTGGGGGTGATTTTGCCGGTGAAAAGGAGAGAAAGTCAGTTAGAAACAAACACTGCACACCTGGAACTTCCAGTTTGGGTGCCAAATGGTTCCTGAAGGGTGTCAAATCACCATCCCTTAGGGATCCAATTTGGCACCCCTTGGAAGGTGCTGGTAGTTGATTCATTTGTATGGTAGAGGAAACATGAATCGATCCGTGTATATTAAGCATGATTAAACTTGGATATGTACAACTTAAGACTTGAAAATGCTTATGAAGCCAATTGAACGTCCTAAATACACGGAAGCCGTTGATGCTCGACTGTGCAAACAAATCCTGGCGACAACAAAAAACCTTCTACTGAAGCATGGCCAGAAACCTCTGCGATGCATAAACACGACGTCCGATTTTGATACCTAGAAAACAAGTTGTTCTTAATTACCATCAACTTTACCCATAAAACCAGTCACAGTTTCCAGCAAAAAAGTGGTACACTAGTTTTTTTTGCAGAGCTAGTTGATGATACTTGCTTAAATTACTGTAGTTTGAAGAAAACAACGACATTCCGAATGGGGGGAGACAAACAGTTACTAAGACGCCTGAGAAGTTGCACTCCCAGAGAAAACAACCGTCGGTAACATATCCTGGTCTTCCAAAATTGGCCAAAATTATTGACAGAAAAAAAAGGACGATATTTAGTAGCTGGTGATATAATGTACTATTCCAGTTGGTTGTTTTCTTGCCACCCCAAAAATGAAAAATATGCACAGTCATCATCTTGGATCATATCCCCATGGATCGGGAAGGAAAAAAACATGTTTGAAAGCACGGACCCAAAGGCCATATCTCTGATGCAGTGCTTGAGGGTCCAAACACCTCACAACTGACAACTACAAATAAAATTTCTACTACATCAGTGCATCCTTTTGGCAAACTGTTCATCTCCAAAATCTTCACCCATTACAGTAACCCCTTTCTTGTCCTGGCCACTGATGGAAACAGACTCTGTCAAGGAGGTTTCCTGTGGAAGGCAATTTGCTGCCAAACCGCTTCACTGATACACATGAAATTACATTCTGGCTCAACAAAAACAACTTATTCACACAAACAAAATCCGATGGTTGTTCCCTATACCCTCCTGGGAACTAACATATCATATATCCCCTACCAATGGTGGTTTTGAGTCGATGATGTTTCCGTGGACACGTTGCAATACGGTTGATGGTTCAGAAATCCGAAACAACCACCGAAAGGATGTTTCAAAAACCTTGCAAATAATGGGATAAACTACCAACCTCAACTGGTGCAGGATTTCTTCCATCAACTGTACCTCCTTAGGTTCGGTGTTTTATGATGTTTTAGGTATTTTTTTGGTGGTCCAAATAGCTTCTCAGAAAATGTTTGGATGTCTAGGGATGATGTCTCCGGTATCCATGTATCCAGTAGACAAACATGGATGTCTCCAGTAGTACTTTCCACTTAGCACTTCAGTTTTCCGGAATTGCCATGGGCCTTTTTTTTGCTGAAAAACGATACGTGTGAACATGCTTCCCCTTTGTTTATATTCTTCACTGTGCTTTGAAGGCTTCCCTGTGGACAAATATAATATAATATAATTGTTGCATTTGTAGTAAAATATCTACTCTGCGTAGTCATAGCCGCAGAGCCGTAGTCAAGTCTATACAAAGTCGAACACCCTAGACACAATGAGCAAATATCTGGTCAACACACACATCACTGTCCTTCCTAGATTTGCCACAACAATTCGAATCACTACAACGCACATCATTTGACCCATGACTCATACTTCATATAATGTTCAACGCATCTGATCTATAACTTCAATATAAGACCAGTTGGTGGTTTTAACATACAGTATTGGAAAAACGCTAGTCAAATTGGATCATCTCCCCTAATATTAGAGGTAAAAATGAAAACTAATTCAAACCACTACACCCCCGAAAACTAACATGGATACCCCAAAGGATGGTTTGGAAAAGGAATCTCCTATAAAATATGGTCATTTTTGAGTATCTATGTTAGTTTTCAGGGAGTGTAATTAACTAGAAGTTTTGCCAGTGCCAGAAAACCTCCAAACCTCAAGCTCCTGGCTACACCACCCAACTTCCCCCCCCCACCGGGTCGGGTCTTGCGCCTTGACCACGGCCAAACGATCACCACCCAGCTGCAGAAAAACGCTTTGAGCGTTACCTCTCACCGTCACCTTGGTTGGGACGGACGGAAGAAAAAAACATCCAGGGAACTACTGTTGATGGTTCAGAAATCCAGCGTTCACCAGTTGAGGTTGGTAGTTTATCCCAATTATTTACAGGGTTTTTATACATCCCAGGTGGTTGTTTGGGACTTCTTCCACCAACAGTATGTCACACCTTATCCCAGAAAAAAACAGGGAAAAAGAACCGAACAAATCATCAGCTCCAAAAGTAGCTTTTGTTGTTTTAAGGGTGATATATGACTTCGTTTTTGTTGGTGGGTAACTTGAAGTCATTGAAATTCCAAGTTAAATATGTTGTAGAGCTGCTTAGAGGTCCTGAAGGATGCCCCAAGTGAGTTTACAGTGTAAAGTTAAGATATAGGCAAGTCTTCGTTGACCCTAAGTGGATTCAAATTGGATTAATTCATCCCGAACTTTCTACTGCCCCAATGCTTCCGACGTATCTTTTGAGTGATTGGGATATGATTTCTATACTGGATAAGCAAAGCAACAAATATTCTCAGGCATACGGCATAGGCTGTACCCATACATATCAGGCATCACTAACTTGTATATATCATGGCTATTCAATGTACCCTTCAAAAATCGCCGGCCAGAAAAATGGCCTTCAAAAGGGGTATAGTGATGAAGGCCATCATTTTCCCTGAATAAGAAATATGGCCTTTCAAGCCTTGAAATTTTGGAGACCAGGTAATTAAGGCTGTTTTTTTCGCTGAAGGACCATGCATATATTCTGTTGTTGTAAACATTTGTATATATTATATATATATTAATGTATATATCATATCATATATATGTATATGTATATGTATATCAATGTTCATTATCTATATATATCTATATATACACAGCTTTCTGGGGCTCTTTCGCCCAGTTGGAGGACGGGCACACTCCTGAACACCTTAGTGTAAATGGACTCAATATAATAATCCCTTTCACCCACTTGTCCGGAAATATGGTTTACCCCAGGGCATAACAAATACTTGTACGTATAAGTTAAGTATCGGCCCCGGGCCCTGAAAAAAAAACAAATCAAATTACATGCTCCTTGTATTTGCTAATGATAAACCCTTACAAAACAAAAAGTTTCGAATCCAAAAATCCATTCAACAAAACCTATAATATACCGTTTTGTTTTGAACATCCACGCTGTGTGTGTTGTCCCCCTTTCCTCATGGCTTTTTTGGTTCATTGTCTTGGGTTATTGCTTGGTCGTTGCTAGGAAAAAGTTCCAGTGACACAGTCTCCCAAATTTCGAAAAAAATGGTGGTGACTCTCATTGTGATTTTCATCCCATGGTAGAATCAGAATCCCTAAAAAAATCACCAACAAAACAAATGGATGTTTCCGAAAATAGTGGTACCCCCAAATCATCCATGTTAATAGGGTTTTCCATTATAAATCATCCATTTTGGAGTACCCTTTTTTTTGGAAACACCCAAATCCAAGTTGTCACGGTTTTCCATTGGGATTTCCAGACCCATCCCTCTTGTCCATCTTTCAATCGTCGAGCGCGGATCCGATGAAGATCCAACTCCTGACAGCAAAACGTCCCGGCCGAAATAGGCCGAAAACGCCAGAAAGGAAAGGATCTTCTTCAAAACAACAACTCATTTTCAGGTGCAAACTCGCTGTTAGTTGCAGGGCGGGTATTAATATCATGTACAACTGAATCTTTTAAGGTGATTCAGGATCGTCTTCCAACTTTCCATTTTTCAGAGGCTAATTCTGTCATTTTTCAGGGTGGGTAAGGTGATTTTTCCAGGAAATTCTGGAGACTGGAAAGTCTGGAGGTTTTCCAACAAATATGAAGGTCGAATTTATTTGGGGCAGTTCGGGGAATCCTTAATGTTTGAGACAAAAACCAACCATCTTTAAAACCATGGTGATCATATACGATACACATTCATTATCATGAATGATACTTAAGCCAATGAACACTTGAAAAAAAACTAAACACAATTTTGGATGTCTATCTTCTATACTACTACGTGCTAATTACAACCACTCGTCATACCCCAAAACATCCTTTAAAGGTTCTGGATTCGACTATCAATTTAGGTGGTCAACACATACATCATACACCTCTCAAACAACGACCGTTTCAGCGCTTCGGTTGGTATCCTCAGTAGCTTCCAAGGTCTCATCGCCAATGAGCTCTAAGACCTTCCAAAATAAGATTGAGATCCAAGAAGATGTCTGGTAAACTACCCCCCCCAAAATCTAACAGCAAAAGCCCCTGAAAATGGGCCCTCCTAAAAAGGAAAGTAGCTTCCCAACTAACATTTTTCAGAAGCGATCTGTTAGATTTTGGGAGTGTAAGATGGGCTAGGAATATCTATAAGAAATCACAGATCTTCATGATCTCCAAATACAGGCCAAAGTTTAAAAGCGGCCATGTTATAGTTGTTTGTCTGTGTCCTGATAAAGGAATCCATCCAAGGAAATCCTGGTTGATTACGTACGGGGGGTTCCTTTTCATGGGCAAAACTTAGAAATTTTTGGGTAGGAATTTATCCCACAATTAAAGGGTGATAGTTTGTCCCACCATTTGTTTAGATCAACATGCTTGGACAAAAAGTACATCATGTTCTTGAGCTAGTCACCTGAGAACGAAAATCACCAATCACTGATAAAGAAATGATTTGTTTCACCTTTTTCTCTATATCCTTCAGGGGACATGAAATCTTACCAAACCCAAAGAATGCACAAATATTAGAAGGGAATCCCTCAAATTTATCATACATCAAAAACCATCTAAGCATCAATAATGTGTATGATATGTAACTTAATCATCCGGGTCCTTTGGGTTTTTAAATTATAACTGCCATCACATCAGTTTTTTTCACAGAACATCTCGATGCCTCGCCAACTTCTAAGGTTGCCAAAGAGGTGCTCTCCTGGTTTAACAAACACATTGTGGGCGGAAACACCTTTTGTTTGTTAAAAAACGACAAGGTTGGAAGATGGTTGGATTAACTGAGAAGATTGGGGGTAAGATGATTGGAAATGATGATTGGAAGATGGTTGGAAGATGGTTGGAAATCTTTGTTTCTTAAAGAACAAATGATGATTGGAAAATGATGCTGATAAAAAATTGAAATGGCAAGGCTTCACGGGTGGGCAGTTTGTCTTGTTGACTTTTGAGGGTGTCAGTAATCATCTAAGATGTTGCCATATAACTTTGGATGTCTGCCATATAACTTCACAGGAAGCTAGTAGATTTTGCAAGCCAGGCTCAAGGGTGACTTTCTCAAGACCGTGACAAACAGTAAAATTGAAGTTGAGTGTTGGACATGGGCGCGAATGCTATTGTACTTGTTGCTTGGTATAAGTGCCCAGAATTTAGTTGGTTTTTGTTAATACCATTTGCTGGTAAAAACCTACAGTTGGTTGATTCATTTTGGGGGCCAGTAAATCATGCATATTCAGAGATAATCATGAACATATCATTGGACAAATACATCTATATAATCCATCCATACTGGGTAGTCGTTTCATGCTGTTTCACCTTTAATTTCATGTTAATCTCTTCAACGAAATCACCAGCGGTTTAAATCCCATAGGATCCCCAAAGATCCAGGTTCTTCTAAACCTACATTTGGCTTTGTTCTTTATGGTTTACATGTAAACAAAAATATCCATACATGGATCCTATCTGGGCAGTACAATTCCCGGATTCCAATCACCAGCATTTGGTAGGTGACGACAAACGGCGGTCCATGACGCTGACGTCAGTCGTCAGTACCGTGGAGTTCACCACCTGCCAAGTCGTGAATGATCACCCTGCAGGGGTGGCAAAAGTCAAATTTGGTGATCCTAACTGTATATTATATATATATATATGCATATAGAAAAATATATGTATAAAGATTGACTATATATATATATATCTATAGGTATGTGATATGTATGTATAAAGGTAGCTTGTGTACTTCCTGGACACTAATGGTACGACTACCAGTAGTGGGTGTCACTGAGGAAAACTCCGATTCAAAGGGACCACTGGCATGGACGGCCCTGATATGGGTCCGCATTTCAGTGTATGTTTAGTTCGTAGCCTCCATTTATAAGCCATGTTTTTTGCCATTTGGAAGGGGTCCCACAACCCCAGTTAGGGGACATACGATCAGCATGGCTATTAACCACTTACTAAATGGGATGATCCTCCAAGTACACCTCTGATTTGGCTCAATCATTCCAGTTCCACCTTGTAGCATACCCGGATCAGAATCCAAAGTTCCTCGCGCGTGAGGATCCTGGGTCTTGCTGGTTGAACCCTGACATTCATGAAACATGAGAATGACAACAGTGGTAGATACAACAACAACAACAACAACAACAACAACAACAACAACAACAACAACCACAACAACAACAACAACAACAACAACCACTACCACCACAACAACAACAACAACAACAAGAAGAAGAAGAAGAACAACAAGAACAACCACCACAACCACAACCTCATGAAACAAATCATCACAAAAGAGACCACGCCGGATTCACAGGTAACTTCCTTGCATCAAGAAGTTTCAATTCCAATCTCCACAGGTGTTGCACTATTTTGAGATGCTGTATGTTTTGATAGCCGTACTTTTTCATGGTGCCATGAACTTTGCATCGACAACATATCGACAATGTGAATCTTGATGAACCTTCGGTGCTTAAGGCTAGAAAAACAAAAACTAGTGGCCTTACTACAGGTGCCCAACTAGTAACTAGCGGCCTCAAAACTTCTAGTTTCCCAACTAGGGCAGGTGCTAACAAAAAAGAATTGAAACACCACCCAGCACTGACTTTAGAAAAAACCATTCACCTCACACAATCCTCACTCAGACGTTTTGGAGACGAGGAATTTCTCATAAAGTCCCTCGGACAATCAATGCCGTCTTTCACCAAGCTGGAGGTTCTTCGCAACTCATAAATCATCCGGCAAAAAAATACGGCGCCCCAAATTATGTTGGAAGCTAAGAATCTCTTTGTATTCGTTGTTCTGTGTCACAAAGTCCAGCCTCGGCGAGCTCGGTACAACGAAGAAGTCCCGCGGCGGTCCAATTGTTTCAACGAGGGTGACCAAACTTGGGGGTGAAATCAGGCCTACGAATGAGTAAAGAACCTTAGAAACAGTGATGTTTATCCCAGACCATCCATGACCATAAAAATCAACCAAATGATACCAAATGTACGTATATATATATACGTACATATATACCATACATGGATGGGTATGTCTTATTCATTGCTTCTGGCAGTGATTTTCACCTTTACTTTCATTCATTTCCTGTTTAGACCCTACCAACATCCCCTTCGTCCTTCCAATCAATCTGCAGCATACAGCCCGGCTGCTTAGGCTCAGCCAACGGATCTTGAAATTAGGTTTTGAACTACACATGTTTATAAAGAGTAAATTATTGACAGCCAATCATCCCCACAAGTTGCCACATGTATCCATTGCGTTCTTCCCTCCACTATAACATCTTTATTTCATCTTCATAACATCCCCACAAAAATCATCTATATTCACTAGTTGGTGGTTTCAACTCATTTGAAAAATATTTGTCAAATTAATTGGATCATTTCCCCAGGTACTAGTAGGGGTGAACATTAAAAAAAAAACACCACCTAGTTCATCATGTCTCCAGTTTTCCTTATCCTTCCTGCACGGCACCGGGGGGTCGTGACCCCCTGTGACAAGACATCGAAATCTCGGTCTTCCCCACCAACTGGACACCAAATCTTCTGGTGCGTCGGGCATCTTAAGCCTGGCGTCGTTGCATGATATCCAACGACCACCTCCCCCACCGAAAATTTGAACCAAAATGGATGTTTCCGAAAATTAGTGGGTTTTCCCCCCAAATCATCCATTAAAAAATAGGGTTTTTCCATTATAAACCATCCATTTTGGGGTTTTCCCCTATTTTTGGAAACACCCAAATAGATTGGATGAATACCCCCAAAAATTGAGATGGGTTCGGCTGGAAATAAAATGTATAGCCAAAAATGGCGTGATTTTTTCGGGTATCTGGCTGGTAAACTTCATTTGGGGGATGCATATTCTATAGGCAAAATGGCTCAAAAATTAGGGTACCAAAAAAAAATGATTTGAGTACTGCTATGTCCCTTTTCCTTGGCAGCCCAATAATTTGGAGACGTAGCTATCATATGCTATCATATAAAAAGTCATGAAATAGGCTCTAGTATCTGCATCAAAAGGCATTTCGAAATGACTGTAGTAAATGATTAGTAACAGTTAGTACGTATCACAAGGATACCTCATGTATATATGTCGCTTATTGTGGTTTCAAATACTGAGTTGCGAACCCATTGCTCCTGACATCCAATAAAATAAGACATCCCACGATTGGGGATGTTCCTGGAACGAAACTAAAAATAACAACTCTTTAGCCAATTTTGCATCTACCCCCCCACCCACCCCAGTAACAGTGGGAAATGAAGGTTTTTTAGGGATCCACCTACCAAAAATCCAATAATCCTGGTGGGGGAGTTAGCATCCTGGGGTTGAGGGGAATAGATCAAAAAGTATATCGTGAGGGTCAGAAGCCAATGGTATATTTTGGGATGACATTGTTTCCAACCCAAGATTCCAATCACCAACCCAAGATTCCAATCTTCCCACCCAAAATTCCAATCACCACCATACATTTACAGTCACCGACAGAATTATGGAAAAAAAAAAGGATTATTTCCAACAGGTCGGCCCGGGCTTACGGAAATCCGAAAAATGATTTACGGAGGAAGATGTTTTTCCATAATTACGTTTTTTTCCATAATTAGTTTTTTTTCCATAATTCTACCGGCAAACAAGAAATAATGCACAGTCCCTCACAAATACCACTGTTTTGATATGTTTTGTGTGAATTCAAACTCTGCCGCCGCTCGCAACTGCTGACATCAGGTACCAAACGCAACAGGGGTTGCAAGGGTGTAAAAGCATAACACAGAGGTATGTAGTAGATGATTTCCTGAAAAGCACAGGCAGAAGCAAAACACACATGACAGTTATGTACCTGTGTACTTATGTATGTGCATGCATGCATAATTACAAATGTACATATGTTTCAGTTGAGGTCAAGCCACAACAGACACAAGAACACGAACACATTAGACTGCCACGCACCAAACCACCTCCAACTCTGAGCCATGCCAACCAAAGGGGTAGATGTTCCAGGTCAAGCGAACATCAGAGAGCCACTTGGGTGCAATTTTCCATAATTTCTTTTCCCTCGACAAAGAACGCACAAAAGCAAACAGACGGGACATAGAAACAATGAAGACAATGCATACATACAGATATTTTTTAGATACTTTTGTGCGTACTTTTGTATACATATCTTTACAGAGGACTGTAAACCTAGCTGATTCCGTTCTGCTCCCCCTTGCAAAATAATTGAGGTACAACAAGCATGTGGCCTACCGCACCAGCAAACAGTGTGGCCGAAACTTTCCATTTGCAGAATGGGATGGAAAAGACAAAGCTTTGGAAATGGCAATACACTTTGAGAAACTTGTGAACAAGATTCTCAATCGGTTTCAGGTAGCTGACAAGTCATGTCGCACAGAGATGCTTGAACAGCACAAGATGAAAGCCAAAAAGACCATTGCGGAGACCCGGGATTCTTTGCATATACACCTATGTGGGGGTTGCTCCCCGTGGATGGAGAAAGAGTTGAATGCATTGAAGTTCGGTACGGCACCTTTGTCTCCATGTTTATTTGTATACATACTTTTACATACTTATTACTAGTACATCTGCATCTCCAGTTCATGATCTCTGCATTCCGCTATGTACGTATGTGCAAATGCATTTTCAAAGGAATAGCATGTTTAGGCACTGGGAAACATGGGCAAAATAATGATGATTTGCTACGATTTGCCAACTTGTTTTTCTAGAATTCTGTTGGTGACCATAATTACCCGGAATGCATACATACATACTTACCTACATACATACATGCATGCATACATGCATACATACCTGTGTAAAAACACACATAACCTGTGTTGCTGACAAGCAAACTGCATGTTGCTGACCAGCAGCTGCATATTGAATAGCAGGGGCTGGTATGCTCAAACATGTTGTTTGCAGGGGTATGAGAATTATGGAAAAACTGAATGTTGCTGACAAGCAACCACATGTTGCTGACCAGCAGCTGCATGCTGAACAGCAGGTGCGTGTACATACATACATACACACATACTTACATACATACATACATACATCCATACATCCATACATCCATGCATAGATACAATTCACTTTCGTTTGCTCCTGTTCGGACAAACATACGTACATACATAACCAGAAGCAGCCAGCTACGAGCCATGCGGCACCTCATGGAGATTGAAGTAGTTGCTTGGCAAGCAATTGTGGGTCCTATCTTGAAGTTTTGCCATGCCTGGGCCATGCCTGCGTACAGATTCACTTACATGCTACATACCTACATGGGCTCCATACCTGGGAATGTACATACATACATACATACATACATACAGACATGCATGCATAATTTCGAGGAAACCACAATTATAGAAAAAAACGACCAAGCTGAGATTTGGTAGTATTTTCGAGCGGCCATGCATGTTTGCATCAACAGGCTCCATTCTTGCAAAGGCTTGCTGACCAGCAATCTGAAGGCATGTATGCACATATGTATCTACATAAACATTGCATGTTGCAGCCTTGTGGTTCAAGGGTGAAAGTCAGTCAGAACAATGGAAACAAATCAACATTACATACATACATACATACCTACCTACGTACATACATACAAACATACATACATACATACATACATACATACATACATACTTTACATACATACATACATTACTACATACATACATACTTTCATACATACATATGTACGTACATACATACATACATACATACATACATACATACATACATACATGTAAAAGTTCTTACATACACGAACCACGAATCTGCCTTCGGGCAATCAACTGAGCCATGGGACAACAGAACCGTGGCAAAGGCAACAAGGGCCAAGATAGGCCGCCCGCATACGATGCACGGCAGATAAGCAGGATTTTCGAGCTGCTCGACACGATGAGGGCTGTGATGAGCATTCTCCTTTGCGTAGCGGAACGAATCGAAGGACGCACGGAGCATCTGGAGCAATACGTCTACAGACTTCTTTACAGCCCGCAAACCTACCGTCACTGGTACAGCATGATGCAGCAAGAACAACAGTTGCAGCAGGGCACGTTGCCAGATGCTGCCTCACAGCAGGCAGCACGAGAAGCCATACAACAGCAGCAACAGCTGCATTGGCAAGAACAATTGCGCCAGCAGCGTTTGCAGCAACAACAGGTACAGCTACAGCGGGAAGCAGAGGAACAGCTGAACCAACAATTGCTGTTTCACGCGCAGCAGCATCAACAACAGCATCCTGCTGGAGAGCAAACACCAGCATGGCAAGCAGCTTCGCCAGCTCAAGGGCAACAGTCAGAAGAACAAACATGGTGGCAGACATCAGGGCCGTGGAGAAACCAGCAGCATCAACAACACCATCTTGCTGAAGAACAAGCACAAGCATGGCAAGCAGAAGCAGCATCGCCAGCTCAATGGCCACAATCAGAAGGACAACACTGGCAGACATCAGGGCCGGGGAGAAACCAGGAAGATCAACACAGGCTCGTTGACAGGGTGGGATGGCCATACATACATATACATGCATGCATGCATACATACATACAAACATATACATACTCGTACATACATATGCATACGTACATACATACATACATGCATGCATGCATGCATGCATACGTACATACATATGTACATTGCTAGTTAGTATTTTGTGATGTTGTTTTCAGGGGAATGATAATTATGGAAAAATGAATGTTGCTGACAAACAACCACATGTTGCTGACCAGCAGCTGCATGTTGAATAGCAGGTGCGTGTACATACATATGTACATACGTATGTACATCCTGACAGGGAAAACACAATTATGGAAAAATTGCAAAGTCATTGACAACTATGCTTGTGCATACATACATACATACATACATACATACATACATACATACATACATGCATAAAGAAGTCTTGCATTGTGTTCCAAACGGTTCCTGTCAGGCCAGATGAAGCAGATGTGAAGGCAAGACAGGCTGCTGCAAGGAGGCAACTGGAACAGTTGCAAGAAGAGAGAGCTGCTCAATCAGCCGGTTCACAGGCACCTGCTGCTGCTGCACAACAGGCAGCACAGAAAGCAGCAGAGGACAAGAAAAGACAAGATGAGGCAGAAAAGAAAGCTGCTGCAGATGAGAAGAGAAGACAAGATGATGAAAGAGCAAAGAAAACCGCAGAGGAGAAGAGACGACGGGATGAGGCAGCACAGAAAGCAGCAGATGAGAAGAAAAGAAGAGATGAGGCAGCAAAGAAAGCTGCTGCAGATGAGAAGAAAAGAAAGATGAGGCAGCAAAGAAAGCAGCAGATGAGAAGAAAAGAAAAGATGAGGCAGCAAAGAAAGCTGCTGCAGATGAGAAGAAAAGACAAGATGAGAGAGCACAGAAAGCAGCTGAAGAGAAGAAAAGAAAAGATGAGGCAGCAAAGAAAGCTGCAGATTTGAAGAGAAGACAGGATGAGGCAGCGCAGAAAGCTGCAGATGAGAAGAAAAGAGAAGATGAGGAGGCAGCAAAGGAAGCTGCAGATGAGAAGAGAAGAAAAGATGAGGAGGCAGCAAAGGCAGCTCCAGATGAGAAGAAAAGACAAGATGAGGCAGCACAGAAAGCTGCTGCAGATGAGAAGAAAAGACAAGATGAGGCAGCACAGAAAACAGCTGAAGAGAAGAAAAGAAAAGATGAGGCAGCGCAGAAGGCTGCAGATGAGAAGACAATAGAAGAGGACGAAGTCATGAGAGACGAAAAGGCATTAACAGAGGCAGCAATGAGATTTGCTTCAGCGAAAGCAAAAAAGCGAAGAATAGAGGCTGGTCCAGCAGAAGCAGCCAAGAAGGATGACGACGGCCCGGAAGAAAGAGACAGAAGGGATGAAAGGAAGAGGAGGAAGGAGTATGAGCAGTCAAGGCAAGACTCAGAGGATAGAAGACTGCAAGAGATAAAGGGGTCGAGGGACCGGCATGGCCACCGACGCAGGAGAAGACGACGCAGTGGTGAGAAATCAGGAGAATCAAAAGAAGAAAAGCAAGGCTGTGACAGGGAGAACCAAAAGAAGGAAAGTCCAAAAGGAGAAGATGATGAGGCACCAGAAATGCAAGCAGAGAAGATGACAAAAGCCGCTGAGCAGAGATTGGTGGAAGCAGAAAGAGTCGAACGGTATGCCAAACAGGCATTCGCCAAAGCAGAACAAATGAAGAGAAAAGCTGCAGAAGATGCTGCGGCAGGAAAGAAGATGCTTGAGGATGCCAAGAAGAAGAGGAAAGAAGAGGAAGAGCCCAGTGCTACCGCACAGCCCAGTGCTCTGATAGGAGCAACGGCAAAGGTAAAACCGAGACCTTGAACACAGGAAGGCTGAAGCGTGTATGTACAGATCCGGCAAACCATGGAGGAGGCAAGTATGAAGGAAAAAGTGCGTGTGCCCGGTGTTTTTGTGCTACACAGTGAATATTTTTTGATGTGGGTTTCAGGGGTCTCTAACAATTATGGAAACATTGAATGTTGCTGACCAGCAACCACGTGTTGCTGACCAGCAGCCACGTGTTGCTGACCAGCAGCTACATGTTGCTGACCAGCAGCTACATGTTCAAGAGCAAGTGCATGTACGTAAATGCATACATGCATACATACATACATACTTACATACATACATCCTGACAAGGAAACTGCAATTATGGAAAAATGAAAGACACGTACACACCACATCACACCACCCTCACATAGACTTTACTACATTGCATTCTTACGTACATACATACATTTTTTACACACATACAAATATGTACATACATAAATTCAAATGTACATGCATAGGCACGTACGTGCATAAGTACATACGCCCCTCTGCACATAGACATGGAAAACTCAGGTTGTGCGCGGTGGCTCGTCGTTTTGGTCAAAGCGCACCCGTGCAGGACCGAACTGGGTTCATACCTCATGTCTGATTGCAGTACATATGTACATACATACAGGCGCGAAAATGGAAAACATGCACACATACATTTACATACACATACATACAAACACACAAACATATGCTTACATATTCATACTTACATACATACATGCATACATATGTACATTGCTAGTTAGTATTTTGTGGTGTTTTTTCAGGGGTATGAGAATTATGGAAAGAAAGTATGTTGCTGACCAGCAACCACATGTTGCTGTCCAGCAGCTGCATGTTGAATAGCATGTGCATGTGCATACATACACATGTACATACATACATTCATACATACATGCGTACATACATACATACATACATACATACATACATACATACATACATACATACATACTGTTTTTGCCTTTTTGGCTCTAAACTTCATTTGGGAGCCTGTGTGAATACATATATACACTCAGGTTTGTAGAAAGTTTGGGCGTGGTCAGCAATGGGAGAGCCAAGCTTGGAACTGCAGCTGTCCTTCGTTTTGGTGATCACTTTTTTGTACTTGGCAATTGTGGTTCCGCTCTGCATATGCCTCACAGAGTTTGTGGATGCTTTCTGGCCTGGTGGAAGAGATGAAACTGCACTACCATTGCCAAGACAAGAAATGATGTCTCCTACAAGACCTGCTGCTACACCTGAAAGTGCCTCTGAGTGGGAAGTTCTGGATTTTAGCCCATCTTCCAGCGGTAGTGACAGGGAGTCTCCCCAGCTTCTTTGGAGCCCTATGGGCATCCGTTCACGACCGTTGCCTAAAAGGGCTAAGTTCAACCATTTCGGGCTTGTGCGAATGCAGCGAGTGGAACCTGAACGTCAGTACATAGCCATTCAAACAAGATAGTTCCACAACCTGCATATGTGACAATGCACAGATACATACATATGACATAGATATTTGCAGATGCACAGGCATTGCAAAAAATTAAGGCTGTTCTTCACATTGGTTCAGGTTGGCAGACACGTTGCATATGCAACGTGACTGCCTGCCTCAACCAGTGAGAGCTTTGTCGTCATGGAGAAAAAGAAGTACATAGCTAAGCTTCATAATTGTGAAAAAACCTGAGTATGTACGACGACCATACAGACAGACAGACATACATACAAACATACAAACATACAAACATACAAACATACAAACATACAAACATACATACATACATACATACATACATACATACATGTTTTGTGATGTTGTTTTCAGGGGTATGAGAATTATGGAAAAAATCATGTTGCTGACCAGCAACGACATGTTGCTGTCCAGCAAATGCATGTTGAATAGCAGGTGCATGTACACACATGATCATGCATACATACATATGTACATACATACATACATACATACATACATACATACATACATACATATGTTTTCTCGTTCAAATTCCCCTTTTGAAAAGTAGTCAAATCATCCACTTTTCATGGTTTGTGTCCCGGAAAGTTCATAAATGCTGTCGAGATGTGTGCAGTATTGTGCATACATGTTGAAAGGCTGCATGCTGAAATGTGGACCAATAAATTTGGGCTCATCAGTCAGTGTTTGTCAGTGACTAAGGCTTGATGTTCCAGCAGATTCCAGCAGCAATGCAATTTACACTTATTATGTATGTGAATATTTCAAAAACTATGTGCAAAACATCCATCACTTAAAAATATAATACATCAAAACTCATCACCAAGAATGCTCTGAAAAATCGATCAAATACATCAAAACATCCATCACTTAAAAATATAATACATGCAAAACGTCCATCACTTATCCAACATGACGATGGATAGTCTTGACCTGGCCCGTCGCTATTTGAAGCTGTACGAGGAGTTGCAGCAGGATGCTGTGACATCACTCTCCCAGTCCTTAAAGAGGTTCCGCTGGTACGCTGACCAGAACCCGAAGCCGCGTGAGTATGTTTATCATTGGCATGGATGGTACCACGAACTTGTGAAGAGACTTGGCTTTGATTCATCAGTGAGTCTAACTTACATAATTAAGACTTCATTTACATATTGTCTCAAAAATGCCAAGTGAACTGTACACTGTTCTTTGTTGACATGTTTCACTTCTTCTGACTGTTTGCCAATTTTTTTTTAGCATGCCTTTGGCCAAGGAGGAAAACATTCATCTCCATTGGGTGCAATCGTTCGTTTACGGAGTGTGGCCAAATGATCTTCCCAATAGAGCTTGAAGACATGAACCTGAGCAACCATGACACAGTTGCTGAATTTATGGAAGCCTGGTGTGCCTTTGTTTCTTGGTTGGATGTGTATACATATACATAGTGGTCTGCCAAGTCTTTTTCACTGGCTTTTGTTTTTTCGGAATTGGTTTCATTTATTTACATAGCATGTTTTGTTTTTGTTTGGTATTATTGCATTCTCTTTTGCTGGCACAGGTCACAGAGTTTGACATCCAAGCCAGTGCCAATGCAATGAAATTTCAGAACTTTGTGAAAGTCAATTGGATGATCAAAACGCACTGGTCGAAAACATCTCCAGTGCCATCATCTAGGCAGGAATTGCAGCTTGTTTGGAAAACACAGCAATGCATTTTTTCGGGTTGCCAGTTTGTATGTTTCAATGTACATGATTTCAAGTTTTGTTGAAATAAATTCACCCATAGATTTTAAGTCCCCAATCTTCAGACCAAAAATCCTCAGGATTGACATGGTGCTGCAAACGGACTTCCTCAATGCTAAAGAAAAACATCAGTGGTTGGAGGAGCTTGGTGCTGGTGCTTCACAAGTTCGGCGCAACCGATGGACGAGACGCTTCAGAGAAGTGGAGGTTTGGACAAAGCCTCTTGAGAGGGGTGGGGTCTGTTATGAAAAATTGGTCCCCTAGGTTCAACAGAAATTTCTCTATGAGATCCTGATTTTATAATTCAAGTCACATGATTTGTTACATCAACTTACAGTTCACCTTGGGGCCACATGCTCGTTGACAAATCTGAAATTTGTCTCAACTGATGCAAGTTTAACTCGCTATCTTTCAGACTGCATGATTTAGACTTGGAAAAGACCCCAACCTCCAAGTGAAGGATCTGACAAACTTTTTGGTTTTGATGGTTTCAAAGAAACCATGGAATTGGAAGCCCAAAATGTGCTTCCTTCTTATTCGAAATTGCTCTGTTCTTGGGAGCCTGGAATGATGGTTTAAAATAAACACAAAATTGATGGAAGCCCAAAATGCGCTTCGTTCTTCCTAGAAATCCACTAGAAATGCTTTGTTTGCCCAAGAACAAATGTGGCAAAAAGAAACGGATGAAAACCATGACGGATCTGAAAGCTTCAGACAAAAAAATGTTGAATAGCATGGGCACGTGCACACATACAAACATATGTACATACATACCTACATACCTACACACCTACATACCTACCTACATACCTACATACCTACATACATACATACATACATGTTTTGTGATGTTGTTTTCAGGGGTATGAGAATTATGGAAAAAATGCATGTTGCTGACCAGCAACCACATGTTGCTGTCCAGCAAATGCATGTTGAATAGCAGGTGCATGTACACACATGCATATGTATGTACATACATACATGCATGCATACATACATATGTACATACAAACCAACATACATACATACATACATACATACATACATACATACATACATACATACATACATACATACATACATACATACATACATACATACATACATATACTCTACATAAGTGCATTTCACGCATACATANTACGCTTTCTGCAGTTGACATAGCTGTTGTTGAGTTTGTCCTCTAAAGCAAATTTGCTTGTTTTGTCGCTTTTGGCACAAGTCAGTTACATAAAGGTGACAGATCCCCCATTCCATCACCAGCATGGAGGTCCCACTGTCTGATCTTGAAGATCTAGCTTCAGTTCTTACCATGGGCATGGAGGAGGCAGAGATTGTTGAGTTCGCAGACGGCGAGTTGGAAGTCATGAAAGAGATCCTTGTGTGGATGCAGCCTTTTCACGAAGAGAACAAACAACAGTCAATGTTGCTTGGCCAGGCCATTTGTGTTTTGGCCACTTTGCGGATGTTTTGGGCGAATGGCATTCAGCTCGAGGCTGCTCCTTATGAAGGCTACAGCAGGTACCAGCCAACAGCCCCAAACATGTGCATGGAGCAGAAGCTGAGTGATTGTTCCACCACAATGCTCACGCACAAGTTTGAAGAGATGGTGGCCCACGTTGCTTGGATCAAGACAAGGATTGATCACTTGAGTGCTTCGTCAGCGTTCGCTGAGTGGTTGTGGCCAGCCCATTGCATGATTCGAGATGACCTAGCACATGTACAACTTGCATTGAAGCTTTCGATCCAGGATGAAATTTCTTGAAGACCTTCTCTAACTTTCGTCTGCCGGAGAAAAAAAAGGAAGCCCGTTTGTGCAGTCTTTGTTGATCTTGTGCTGACCAGCACATACATCAAACACATATGTACAAACAAATTACATACATACACCCAAAGCCCTCAAGACACATTAGTAGTGGGGGAAAACTAATTTTAGAAATATAATCTATTTTTTAGGCAAGGATCCACATACGTACATGCATGCATGCATACATACATACCCACATACATTGCCAGTTTCATAGTATTTTGTGATGTTGGTTTCAGGGTTTTGAGAATTATGGAAAAACTAATGTTGCTGAGCAGCAACCACATGTTGCTTTAGTCACCATTGTCATTGCGCTTTCAGTTCACCGTTTTGATACCAATGACTTCTTACTTTTCGTCACATACATACTTACATACATACATACAGACAGACAGACATACAGACAGACAGACATACATACATAGGTACAGATACAGACACAGATACAGATGCATATGCATTCTCTTTTCTTTACATACATTTTATGTTGTTAGTTGAAGTTGGCAGCTTGGCATGGTTTGAGTTCCATTGCTGTTTGAGCTTCAACCGGCCGCTTTGGGGCCATGCATGGCTGTTGCAGCTGTTTTCGATACCCTCGCGTGGCTTGAGCGTTGGTCCTATAGATGTTGGTACAGAACCGACCGTTTGGATGAGAAGGCACTGAGCTTAGAGAGGGACATAGCGAAGCTGGAGGGCATGGTTTTGGAGCAAGACAAGAGGATCGCAAAGCTGGAAAAGGAATTGAGCAGGGTCGCTTTGACGAAGGTTGTCAAGAAAGGTGAGATGAAGAAGGAGACGGAGAAGGGAGCTAAAAAGAGGCCTTCCACAGCCAGCGGAAGCAAATACGCCAAGTGCAAGTGAGAGCGCCTACAGCACCGGTGACCATAAGTGGCCAAATGGCACAAGGTGGATATGATATGATGGCTAAATAGTGGGAGAAAAAGGAAAAGCGGCGGTAGAAAACCAGGAACTGAGAATGTACACACCTGTGTAAACAACTACACACCTACATACATACATACATACATACATACGGACATTGCCAGTTGCATAGTATTTTGTGATGTTGTTTTCAGGGGTCTGTGAATTATGGAAAAACTGCATGCTGCTGACCAGCAGCTGCATGCATGGTGCTGACCAGCAACCACGCATCAGACACATACAAAAAGTCATTACATACATACGTGTCATTTCAATCATCTCATCATTTCAAATAAAAGAAATTACAAGCTATGGCTCATTTCGGCTCTCACCAGGATTCAGATTGCAATCAAGCCATATCGCCATGGCTGAGGAAGGGATGTTTGAGGAAGTGGTGGTGGAAGAAGATGCAGATTACGCGGAGGCGATCGGAGACATTTCCTTTAAGGATTTCCTTGCCTTAGTACCAAGTCACCGCTTGAAGCCAGGTGTGGTTAACCCTTGGTGCAAAGGAAAAGCTGCACCTCCACAACGGAAGGTCCTGAAGTCTTTCATGAAACCTTGTGCATCTGCACATCCCAAAGACATCAAGCCTTTCCTCAATGCTCGCACGATGCCACCTTCTGTCATGATGCTTGTACCCACTTGCCCGCAATGCAGGCTTGAACAGAAGACGGGACCAATGGAAAACAACACAGTGACTGAGAAGTTGGCATTGCCCACACCTTCTCGGAACAAGCACTTGCCTCTGAAAGCCGTTGTTGATTCGACCAATGTGATCAAACCTTCCGAGAAGATGAATTTCGAAGCAGCGCCTAAACCTTCTCAGAAGGCGTGATGCAATTGCTGAGTTCTGGATGCCTTGCTTTTTGCCGTTTTCTGGCTGTTGGGTGCTCTAAGCAACCCGTTTTTTCTGCTAGATACATAGATATTTTTCTGGTATGTACATACTTCTTGGCTGCTTGCCCCTGATACATATGTACATACATACATATGTCGTTGTGAGACCCATCCAGTGGGCTTGCGTGCGTGGCTGCATCCATTCATTGAACAAATCAGAAGGGAAAGAAAAGAGGTTTGCGGCTACATACATACATACATACATATTGGGGAATGGGGCTTTGTGCGGTACATATTGCATAAGTATGTACATAGATGCACATATGTTTTTCCAAAATTGTTTCTGTCTTGAAAATGTACAGATGTACATACATATGTACACACAGATGTACATACATACATACATCCATCCATCCATCCGTCCATACATACATACATACATACATACATACGTACTTACATACATACATACATACGTACTTACATACGTACATACATACATACATACATACGGACATTGCCAGTTGCATGGTCTTTTGTGATGTTGTTTTCAGGGGTCTGGGAATTATGGAAAAACTGCATGCTGCTGACCAGCAGCTGCATGCATGGTGCTGACCAGCAACCATGCATCAGACACATACAAAAAGTCACGTGTATGTACATACATACATACATACGCCCAAAGCCCTCAAGACGTAGTGGGGGAAAACTAATTTTGGAAATATCATTTGATTTTTGCGCAAGGGTCCACATGTACGTACATACCTACCTACCTACCTACCTACCTACGTACCTACCTACCTACATACATACATACATACAGACATACATAGATACATTCATACGTACATCCTGACAAAGAAACGACAATTATGGAAAATCAAAGACACATTGACAACTCGATGCACTGCTGACAAGCAACACGATATATTGTCCGTCTGTGGTAGCATTTTGGCTCGATACATATGCGCATAAGTAGATAAGCGCATATTCTTGGCCCTCGCACTCCTTGCACCAACTTTTGATGTTGCAAACACCGCAGAAGAGCCCACGCAGATTGGCAAGTGTGGACCTGCTTCCTACGCCTTGCAAAAGTGACAAGAGCGGAGATGGATTTAGACCTCAAAGGGTAGTGCTGTCTTTCTTTCATGCTTCCCTGCACAAAGACCCAGATGTTGTGCCCAAGGGCTCTGTCAACAAAAATGTGGGTTTGGTTCGGGTAAGGGTTTTGCAAAATCCTTCCAGAATCAAGAGCAACGACAAGCACGGAGATGAGAAGAGCAATGAGAAGCCCATCAAGAAGGATAACAATGAGAAGAATGGGACGAGCATGGAGCTGAAGACTTTGAGAGAGCTGGCAGCCACGTCAGTAAAGAGCCCGCCACGCAAATTGAGCAAGCGCGAAGTCATGCATGGGTGGTGGAAAGTGAGATGACCATGTACATATGTACATACATACATTTACACACAGGCTGAAAAGCATCTTTGGGGCTGCATAGGTCCTTGCGGGTAGACAATGGACCAAGGGTTTGAGACAACTCGTGCGCCAGAAGCGAAAAAACATGGTGGAACGCATGCATTCATAAAGTATACATACATATGTACATACATACAGGATTTACATGCATTGTTTACATGCTCACATGCATGCATCCTGACAAGGAAACCATAATTATGGAAAAATGATATTGGAACATGTTGCAGATGCCGTCCTGTAAGCTTTGTGTAGGTACATGGAGGGTATGTGCATAAGTATACATACATACATATACATATAAACATATACATACATACATTTACATAAAATTACATATGTATACATACATACATGCATGCATGCACACATACATGCATGCATACATACATACAAGTACGCACGCACACACACACACAAACACACCACCTAGATAGGAACCTTCCATTTCTTTCTCACTTGACAGGACACCGGCGTACCTACAGTGAAGACCTTGCCGCCAGCAGCCGCCTGCGCTTTGCTCCCTGTTTTCTGTGTGAATGCATGAGTGATTGCATATGACGTACATACCTACATACATAACTATACATATACTTACGTGCCTACATACCTGCATACCTACATACATACATACATACATTGACACATACATACATTGACACATACGTGTGATTACATCATTATTATTGAAAAAACTTCCATCAACAGCACATTTATGTACATACATATGTACATAGCCGAAACCATGTCCCTACGTACACACACTTGCCGATTTTTTGATTCCACTTTCTTGCCACATTGAAGTTTCCTTAGGCGGATGCGGCACCAGTGGCCACAGAAATGGCCTCTACAATTGGAGATGGTGCCCCCACTACTGTACAAACCAGTGCAACAGTTTCAAAGCCAGAAGGTGTTCATGCTCATGGAGATGGGTTTGTGGTGGTTTTCAAAGAGGGTGAGAAGGAAATCCACAAGACCTTTACTTCTGAGAAGAAAGCTCAATCATGGTATGCTGGGGTTTTGGAACTCCGAAAACAGAATGGACTCGAGCCTGCCCTAAAGGGTGTCGATGCTGCCATGAATGCGAGTAGCAAAACAGCGAAAGCATTGACAGCTTTGGGTCAGACTACTTCTTTACAGGTGGGGTAAAATTTTCCATAATTCCAGGAATATTGCTAATGGCAGTGTTTGGAGCGAATGCATGAATGCGTGCGTGCATACATACAACCATACAACCATACATACATACAACCATACATACATACATACATACATACATACATACATACATACATACATACATACATAATCATACATACATACATAATTATACATACATACATACATACATACATAATCATACATACATACATAATTATACATACATACATACATACATACAAACATACATACATACATACATACATACATACATACATACATACATACATACAGTACATACATACATACATACATACATAATCATACATACATACATAATATACATACATACATACATACATACATACATACATACATACATACATACATACATACATACATAATCATACATACATACATAATTATACATACATACATACATACATACATACATACATACATACATACATAATCATACATACATACATACTTCGATTGCAAAGGTTTCGAATTCCAAAATTATTTTTTATCCACCCGTTTGCAATAGATACATACTGGCCATCCGTCCGAAGGCAAAGGATGAAACTTCGTCAATGGCAAGTTTCCGCTTTGAGGATGGTGTGGGCATTTGGCAGGATCTCGTGGGTGTGGAAGATGATGGGGCAAGTGATGGTCACAAATCAAACAAAAAGGGTCTTCCTCATTGTGCCGTTCGGATTCATGTTGGTTCCTACAAAGCTTTTGTGGCCCTGGCCCAAACAAATGGGGCAAGGAAATATGCAGCTTTTCTTGGTAGCCATTGGAAGGGAAGTGGTTCTACATCCATTTGGAGAGCAAAGCTGGTAATTGTTGCGGGTGATTTGACAGTCCTTGCAGAACGTGTGAAAGAGACGCTTGAGGAGACTGATCTTATTGTGTTGGGCATGGGCGTAGTTCAATTCTCTGCTTCCATGATTGATGATTCAACCCTAGATTCATCCCTCATGCTGGACTGGCTGAAAAAGTTTTCTGAGAAGATGTCAGACCTTTTTGTGGTCTTGCACTCTAGCACCTATAGTGGCCAAGTCAAAGACGCTTTGCGTGCGTTCCAATTTTGCATCAAAAATGGTGACAGCCAACGAGTCTGGATGCCTTTTTTGCTGAAGCGTTTGGACAAAGAAAGCTTTCATTTGATTGATGCTGATGGACCTCGGAATCCACTGACGGCACGCCAAAGAATAATGGAAATTGTGACCGCATCTTGCATGCAACTACATACATATGTACATATGTACATATGCACATACATACTTGTTGTTTTGGATTTGTCTCTTCAGGCGGTGACCATATGTACTACATAATGTACATACAGACTAGAATTTAAGGCTTACAGACACAGCGTTCCTTTTTCTAATACAGTACCTATTTACATACGTAATTACGCACAAACTTTGCAAATAGGGTGCCGTCAATTTCAGGGAAACCACAATTTTGGAAAAAATCGCACTTACATACAGACATACATACATACATACATGTACATACATATACATACATACATAAATACATGATGCATGCATACATACACATGTACATACACATACAAAGATTCGCATGCATACATGGTTGTTAGTTGCTAGCAAGGAAGTTACATATGCCCTCTCCCTCCCATTGTCTAGCTGAGGACAAGTCTATGAAGTGGGAAAGGTGCTCCCATGCGGTGTTTCGCACACCTTGTGTGAGTGACTCTTTCTGGCGGTGCCTCCTTTTCACAAAGCGGCCAGACACATGGCTGCTGAGTAACACTACATACATACATACATACATACATAGAACTGGGTGTAGGGTCAGAAATGGACTGAATGACTATTCGGCTACACAGGCGTACATACATACATACATACATACCTACCTACATACCTACATACCTACATACATACATAAATGGATATGTATGTACATACATAAATGGATATGTATGTACATACAAAGATAGATATGTACATATGTAGTTTGTATTTTCTGATGTTGTTTTCAGGGGTCTGGGGAATTATGGAAAACTGCATGCTGCTGACCAGCAGCTGCATGTTGCTGACCAGCAGCCATACATCAGAAACATACACATATGTACATACACACAAACAGAGAATCACAAATTGAGTGAATAATTTGTCCCATCTGTCGGGGAAACAATAATTATGGAAACTATGTTGGCTTTGTATTTCACTTCATTTTTCTATGTACATACATATGTACATACATACATAACCGTACCGCGTACAAAGGTCTTGGAAAAGTAGCTGATTCCACCAAGGATGTGATGAGAGTTCTTCGTCGTAAAGATGGTACGCCCTACGCAGAAGAAAAGAAGAAAAAGGAGACCGAAGAGACCGCAAAGCTGAAGGAAGAGTTTCTGGAGGCTTTGCGTTCTTCTCGAAAGAATGCTGAAGACATGGAACCACAAATGCACTCCCATCTCTCGGCCATGGAATGCGGGTTTCAAAATGGGCAGTGTGTTGAGCCCCAAGACCTGTGGATCATTGGGCATATTCTACGCATTCGCATCCGTTGTTCAATGACAGAGCCTACCTGCGATGCCGAACGGGCCCGCCCTGGTCCAAACCTTGTGCAACTTTTCCCTGATGCCATCTATGGACCTTCATCTTGCCCTATTGAGCTACACGTGTCGTACTCTGTTGCTTTTGATGATGAGGGTCAGCGTATCGCAAAATACGATTTGGTATTCCGAGACGCTTCCGGATCCCTACTCTTGTCAAAAACGGAGGATGTAATGTATCACCAAGAAGGCTCCATTAGTTTCCACCATGCCCAAATTGAGAACCCAAGTGATTGCACGCAAGTCGTACCATGGTGCTCCTCCACAGCTGGCGCTTCTGGTCATCAAGATCAACAAATTCTGGAAGGCGGGAACTTACATATGCCCGGTTACATACATACATTTATGTACATACATACATAATAATAATGTACATACTTCATAATTACATACGTAAATATGTACATACATGTACATACATACATATTGCATTCATACATAGTGGCTTGCTCTTCAGGTGGCAAAAGCTTGGAGAAAGTCATTGCGCAGACAGGGATTCAAAAGATCCTTCTCATCCACATGGAATGGCTTGATAAGATCTTACATCATGGCAAGCGGGTTGAACTTCGATCCAAGTCGGTTCGACTTCGGGGGCCTATTGGATTGGGTTGGCGAGGAAAGCTCTATGGAACAGCTAAATTGCTTGATTGCTTTCCTGTTTCAAGTGAGTGGAAGGAACAGAACATTCAACTGCACCAAGTCGGCATCGACAACCCCTTGCTTAGCAAGTATGATTGGGCCTGGTTGCTGGGAGAGGTTCAAATTCTGACTCATCCGGTTGATTTTGTACAGCCTTTGGGTGCCATGGTGTGGGTCTCACCTGCAAAAAGTATTCCTCTAGAAGCCGAACCAGAACCTGGATACATGACACTTCTGAAACCTTACTGCATTGGAAGCGGACACATACAAGCATACATATGTACATACATACTTTAAATTTCGTTACATATACATATACATACATAAATAAATAATGTAGTTACATAGTTAGCATTTTGGAGGTTTTTTTTCAGGGGTCTGAGAATTATGGAAAAAACACACTTTGCCCACACACTGAAAAACATCACCACCCCTTGCGCTCCCTCCATCTCAGGAGAACATCGCCCATGGTCGTGGACAAAATTGTTGCAGGCATGATTTCCTCTCTGGTTTTGTCTCCAGATGATTTGCCCGAGGGTGTTAATGAAATCTTGCTTGGCTCCAAAACCCACGATGTGATTTCATCCAAGTTGACCCTGGGCCCACCTGTCGAAGTATCAAAACAGGGTACACCACCGAGATCTTTCACAGTCTCAATGAAGGGAAGTGTGGTTCGAGACATCAAGGGATGCTTCAACTTTCCACGTTGCTTCGGAACAGGGAAGGTCCTGGAGAAAAGCATTGCCAAAGGCTCCACTTTCTTTGAACAAGTCGCTCAAAAGGATTTGGAGAGGAAGGGTGAAAAATTCTTGCAACACAATGTTATGCCAAAAACGGACCTTTGCGAAGTAGCACACCATTACATGGATTCCCTGACGCCGCCCCACCTTGAACGCTTGAGACGGGTGGCTAGGGCTCTGGACGGGGCTACGATTCGCTTGGCTACTACATGTTCAGGGTTAGAATCAATGCCAAGTATTTTGAGAGCGATCTTCAGGCAAGAAAGGGCAAAGTTCAGAACCAATTTGTCGATAACCACAAATACNCTCATACATGCATACATACATACATGCATACATACATACATACATTCATCCATGCATTTTTTAGTGATTTTGAATACAGCACACATGCATACATAATTCATTTATGTACATATGTACGTACATATCCCCAACATGACCCCTGGAGGGCATTCCGGGAACGATTTCAAAGTGAGTCGGCCGTGGCATCCGTTGTTGCATGCGACATTGATCCTCACTGCCAAGAACACATCAAACGTATGCAGGAAGCTCAATACCTAATGGCAGATGTTCAGGAAGTAGCGGCCGGGCAAGGAACTGATTTGATTACTGGCAAGCCTGTGAAGATTGGGCAGTGCGATCTTCTAGCAGCTGGAACCTCATGTGTCAATCTCAGCTCTATGTACCTTGGCCAGTAGTTCCAGACTACCCTTTGTACCACAATCAAGAGCTTCATAGATACATACATAGGTACATATACATATGTACATACATACATACATACGTACATATGTACATACATACATATGCATGCAACAGCAAATATATGTACATACATGCATACATCCATCCATGCAGCCGTATATATGTATGTATGTACATATGTATTTGTATGTACATAGATTTGTATGACATAGATACAGAAACTTTGTCGAAACCACAAAAAGTGATGGGTTACATACATACATACACACATGTGTGCAGTCTTTTTGAGGAAAAAATAAATTATGGAAAATCCGTCCTCACGGGTGCGGATGCCTTTTTACATATGTGCATATGTATGTATGTATACCGCACTGCTTGCACCCAGGAATGAAAACCGCTCGGATTACGTGGGATGCTATGGCCAAGACGGGGATGCGTCAGAGTGCCAATCTGGAAGAACATACCAGTGTGGATTCCGGGATGCAAGACAGACACTTGAAACCCCGGTGGGACTGTACGAGAATGTTCGGGACGTCCTGTTCCAACGGCAAGACAAGAAAAAGGTCAAGCATCCTCCTGAAATTGAAACGGTACAAAGTGACATGATTTCCCAGGGATGTAGTTTTGCTTATGCCCAAGTTGACACGGCAAAATTTCTCCTTCCTCAACGCAGAACGAGAGTGTATGGGGTTTTTTCCGAGAATGATCAACGTCCTGACTTATTGCAGTCAGAGTTTGAAGAGGTGATGACCCTGTTCCAGTCTGATGCGAGGTGGGTATTTTCACACCGTACACACATGCATACATACATAAAAGAAATGTGGGACAATGCGCTACTGATTAACATATGTACATACATACTTCCATGCACACATTCATACATATGTGAATGTATGTATTTGCATGGTCTTTCACCCAGGAACCTTAAAGAGGTCTGAGTTTGATTTTCCATACATACATATTTACATACATACATGCATATGTATGTACATACATATGTACATACATTCCCCTGCTAGGTGGCCCTTGGACAGTTTCCTCAAGAAGGATGTGAACGAACCGACGTCATTTACCCAGAGAATGACAGAGGTTTTGCGTGCTGCAGAAAGGGAATGTGAAGGTATTCGTGACCCCGATCTCTTCTGTGATTTGTCGACTGGCCGTACCCGCAATCCTGAGAAAGCGCTGGGCATGACAACTTGTTTGAGGCCTTCACACAAGTGCTACTCAGTGACTTGGAAAACGCACATACACACATACATACGTTCATACATACATAGAAACTTGCAAACGCAGCCATGTGTGGGACAAAATGAATTATGGAAAATGTGGGACTCTCCAATGCGTTTGAAAATGCAGGTACATACATACGTACATACATACATATGTACATACATATCTGTGTTCAAATGTGCATACATACATACATACACAAATTTTTTACATTCATGCATGCATGCATACATGCATACATACATAGAAATTTGCAAACACAGCCATGTGTGGGACAAAATGAATTATGGAAAGTGTGGGACTCACCAATGCGTTTGAATATGCAGGTACATACATACGTACATACATACATATGTATCTATGTACACAGGCAGATGTTACATAGATAGATAGATAGATAGATAGATAGATAGATAGATAGAAAGACCTGGTGACTAAATGTGGGTTCACATTGCATCCTAACATGTAAATACATACACCTTCTTCATATGTAGCCTAGGTGAAGAGAAAAAGGTATTTGACTGGTGAGGAGCATCTTCTTCTACAAGGTTTTTGGCCTTGGACGTACAACGGTCCTCAGGCCTGTGCTATGCAACAACTATTTCAAGACCCAGGTAAGATTCAAAGGGAGAGGGCCGGGAATGCCTTTAGCACAACAGTAGCATTGGCTGCTTGTTTGGCGAGTTTAGCAACATGCTCGGCGTGGTATAATGTTGCCCAGAGGCACAAGATCACTGAGATACCACAATGCATGTCTCAGTGTTTGGAAGATGGGGATGAGGTTTCGACAAGCGATGCAGCAAGGAGACGTTGCCTATCATTGTCTGATGTTTGCAGTGCACCCTCGGACAGCCTGAGGTCGCAGCCAAGTTCAGATTTCATCAGTTTGCCAAAACAGCTTAGCGCAGATGCAGCGGCGAAAGAAAATGAACAACAGCAAGCAACCGCATCAGCAGAACAAAATGCAGCACATGCACAGCAGCAAGCATGCACAGCAGATGCAGCAGAGAAACAAAGTGAACAAAGACAGGAAGATGCATCAGCAGAGCAAAATGCAGCACATGCACAGCAGCAAGCATGTACAGCAGATGCAGCAGAGAAACAAAGTGAACAACAGCAAGCAACCGCATCAGCAGAGCAAAATGCAACACATGCACAGCAGCAAGCATGCACAGCAGATGCAGCAGAGAAACAAAGTGAACATAAACAGGAAAAGGCATCAGCAGAGCAAACTGAAACAAGAGCATGGCAAGACGATCCTTTGGAAAGTCTACTAGATGCTGAGGAGAAGAATTTTGAGATGCTAGAATTCAAAGCAGCAAAAAGAGGTCAAGAGCTCAAGAGACAGCAAAACTTGGTGTCGTGTGCTTTCGGCTCAGCCCAACGAAGAGATTCGAAACGACAAAAGACTCTAGAGGAGACTGGCGTAACAGCAATGCCGCTGACATCAACAAAGACTCTAGAGGAGACTGGCGTGACAGCAATGCCGGAGGAGACTGGCGTGACAGCAATGCCGCTGACTACAACAAAGACTCCAGAGGAGACTGGCGTGACAGCAATGCCGCTGACTACAACAAAGACTCCAGAGGAGACTGGCGTGACAGCAATGCCGGAGGAGACTGGCGTGACAGCAATGCCGCTGACTACAACAAAGACTCCAGAGGAGACTGACAAGAACAACAACATGGACATCAAGGCAAAGGAAACCGTGACAACGCCGGAGACAAAGAAACGCTTGTTCAGTGAGATGGAAACTCCAACTACAACTATGCAACCTTCGTCAGAAAGCAACATTCTGAAACGTGTGAAGGGCAAGCAACCAGCGCCCGCTTTTGGTCCGCCACAGAAAGCACCCGCAGAGCAGAAAGCAAACAGGGAAGAAGATCAGAAAGCATGCGCAAAAAGAAAGAAAGCAAAGAAGAAAGCAGGTGATGAACCGGAGGAAGTGCTGGCACAGCAGCAAGAAGACATAGCCAATGATGATGAACCGGAGGAAGAAGACCATGGTGAGGAGCGTCTAAAGGTGAGAGCAGGGAGAGGAGGCAACCCAAGAGGAGACTCAATCAGTATTCACAAGAAGCTGGAAGCGATCAAGACTTGGGAAAACCTAGTCAACGAACACGGAAAGAAGGAAGGATCAAGGATGTTCTATGCTTTAAAGATTCCAGGACAGCCTTTTTTTTTAAGTACATACATACATACATATGTACAGGATTAATCCATCATGTAAAAATGAGGTGATGGTCCAATGCAACATGCAGCTGCTGGTCAGCAACCTGCATTTTCCATAATTCTCAGAGCCCTGAAAACAACATCAAAAAACATGGACTATGTATGCATGGATGTGCATATATGTACGTATGTACAGTATCTATGCATGTGTATGTATGAATGTATGTATGTATGTATGTATGTATGTATGTATGTATGTATGTATGTATGTATCTACATAGGTATGTACATGCACCTGCTATTCAATTTGCAGTTGCTGGTCAGCAACATGTGGTTGCTGGTGAGCAACAGGTAGTTTTTCCATAATTCTCAGACACCTGAGAATAAGCCCAAAAAAACCCACTACGTATGTACATATGTACATATATGTGTCCATGTATGCATGTATGGCGATCAACGAGCAAAAGTTGATAAACAGTTGCTAAAAATTGATAAAGTTGATCAAAAGTTGATAAAGNACATATTGCATATGTAAATACATATGTGCTCCTCCCAGCGCACATAGATGTCACTGCAGCAGGAGTCTACTCTGGAGTGATGACGAAGAAAAAGTGGCTAAAAAGCAGAGAGAACGAAAATTGGGACGCATTTGCAGCAAACTGCCCTCAGGATGCTAAGAAATGTGACAAAGTTCCCAATTGGGCACGTCGATCTTTGGGAATGTCTGGAAGTCTTGGCCGTGTTGCAGCTTCCTTCCCTTTACCTCTACAACACCTTATGGATGAATTATTGCTTGAGAAGATGCAACTTGGGATGGAATTGAGCCCAGCGGGGATTGCAGATATGATTCGTGATTTGGTAGAAGAATACAATCTCCAGATCAAGGAGGAAAACGAGGCTGTGGAAGATTCCATTCGCGACGATGATGACATCCCGGATGACTACAAACCTCTACGCTTAGCCTCTTGCAAGCTCACGGTTGCAAATCTTGAAAAAAATGGCCAGTCGTTTTTGTACCCGCTTTGGATGGGGCCGGTACAAAAACGAAAAGCCGGGCAAGCACCTAGAGTTTAATGATCCACAGCTTGTCGCAATACGTCGATTCATTTCCAGATCAGTCCAAGAGGGCAAAGTCAACCCCAGGCTGATAGCCAATTTTGATCAGATATGGACATTGACGTTTGAGCCTATGAAGAAGATCGCCTTTAAGCAAAGCAAGCAAGCTGGAGAAAAAACTGATGGACAACGTAGGCCACAGAAAGCAGCTCTCATGGAGAAGATGCGGGTGGCAAAAGGACGACTTCCAGTGTGCCCTGGTTCAGCAACTTAATGCATCAAAACTGACATACATAGCCATACGTGCAGTATGAACCCATATGTACATACATAAGCCCACACTTGGCTAGAAAGCAGGCCTTTGAATGTGGAAACATTTTCTCATACATACATACGTACATACATATGCCAATACATACATACATACATACATACATCACCCTGTGCTTTGGCTAAAAACATGTTGAAACATTCATTTGCTATCCAAGGGAGCCTGTGCAACCACGCGGACAATATTGTGGCCCCAAACTAGCCTACACGGATCAGTACTCCAGTGTGGCTGCAGTAGAGCGCTGGCGTATACCCCGTTCGACTACCACAGTAACGTGGATAGATGGTTCAGTTTCCAGGCTGTTCACGACAGTAGCAGATGGTCTTTGCTCTAGGGAGCATTTGCAGGAGATGCAACAACGATTTGCAAAGGCTATGCACTTGGAAAGCACAGGGAATGCCAGCCACATGTGGAGCGCCCAGACTACTTTGTCATTCCTCCAATTCCTATCTACCGACGCTCAGTTGCAAACATAAAGCACGGGAAGTGTTGTTTTTGGAGGTTTACAAATGATCGGCAACACAATACATACATATGTACATACATACATAGCACATAAGTGTTTTTGAGCTTATTTTCAAGGGTCTGAGAATTATGGAAAAATGTCTGTTGCTGACCCACATGTTGCTCACCAGCAAGCATATGTTGCTGACCAGCAACTGCATGTTGAATAGCAGGTGCATGTACATACATATGTAGATTCTTACATACATACATACATACATACATACATGCATGTAGAGAATCACACATTGAGTGAACAATTTGCCCCATTTGTCAGGAAAACAGCAATTATGGAAATCCATTGCCACAATTTTCCCAGACCCCCGAGGAGCTACGTCAAAGAAGGAAGGATTTGAACTTGGACGCCAATGAAGGTGCATTGATCATTTGTGATGATGCAGAGCAGCATCGGAATCCAACATACCGTAGGCTGCGGGATATTTGGTGCAAAGAGAACAATGCCATCATTCTTGGATCTGTCAAGGGAGACAAGGATCTTCCAGACGTTCCAGGTGGGGGTGTGAAAAAGTATTTTTGGAAAAGGAAAAATGTTCATCTGAATCTTTTCAATCAAGTATGAACATACATACATACATACATACATACAACATACATACATACAACATACATACATACATACATACATACATACAATACATACATACATACATACATACATACATACATACATACATACATACATACATACATACATACATACATACATACATACATACATACATACATACATACACAGATACACAGATACACAAATACATGCAAGCATACATAAAGGCTAAGGTACACCTTCATGAATCACCCCTCAACAGAATCAATCATGGGTCCTTTTCTTGGGGTAGAAATAATTATGGAATATTGGTGACCGTTTGTGCATGTTTTGTGTATGTGCACATATGTATGTACGTAGGTAACTATGCGTGTACATAGTGCTTTGACACTCCTGCGTCCATTATGTATTCACTTTTCAATGCACAATGCAATTTTGGGTGCATACCTACATGTGCACCAGTGTATTTTCATGTGGCTCACTACGACATTGGTGTTTTTGTGCAACGTTTGCATGCGTTTTCCTGGTTTCATTTTGCCAGGAGGCATTGGAAGCTGTGGTGCGCCAAATGACGGCGGTGTGCATCAAAACTTTCACTTCATCAGACAGGGCTATCAAAGAGCTGCGTTGGGGTGGCATAGGAATGCTTCCAAAGCAAAAGATGCTGGTGACTTTGAGCTGAACAATGCCGGAGACATCAAGATGCAAGTAGCATTGCCTATTTCACTTGAGTCAGATGTTTATGCATTGCAGTGCATCAAAGAGTATGAGCGAGGCAAGTTGACCCTGTGGGCATGGTGCTCCAGGGGGTACTGCTCAATGAATGACATTGCAAAGTGGCATTGTGATGGTGACATTGAAGCAGCCGAGAAGCTCATGGCTCCTATGGACAGCAGAGCATTTACAAGGTATGTACAAGATCTCACAACTCTTCCAGCTCTGACAATTTTGGGAGAACATGAAGGACATGCCCCCCTTGTAGAACCAGATGCCGGACTGCTGAGCGGTGAGAAAGTGCACCTGTGGTTTGTGGACCGTGGGGCGGAGGGAATGATTGCTTTGCCTGCTTGGACCTCTATGCACATTGAATGTGCATTGGCACTCTGGAGGCATGAGGAAGAGAAATGGAAGGACAAAATCTTGCAGCGTTTCCCGAAGGCGTTGACAGCATCTCAACAGCGGCAGTACGACAACTGGCTGGAAACTTCGACACGACGAGTGGTGCTTGATCAACACAGCAAGCAGGCGATCAAGAATCCAGCGGCATGTGCCAGATCGTATTTGGTGAAACATGGTGTTTTGCTCGAAGCTAGATTGGAGTTTTATACATGGTTTTTCTCAACTAGATAGATAGAAAGAATACATACATAGATAGATAGTATTTTTTGCTGTTGTTTTCAGGGGTCTGAGAATTATGGAAAAACCTGCATGCTGCTGACCAGCACCATGCATCAGAAACATACATATGACATGTGTATGCACATACACCATAAGTCTTCAAAACACAGCATTAGTGGGGGAAAACTAATTATGGAAATATCATTTGGTTTAAATTTGGGCAAGGATCCGCATGCACAATATGTATGTACATACATACATACATACATACATACATACATACATACATACATACATACATACATACATACATACATACATAATACATCACACATATGTACATACACCAACCTTTGTATATGTCTCTGAATTTGGGTGCCCTGACATTGGTAAAAGGACATGGGCCCTCCCCTACCCATCTGCAGTCTGCAGCCACTGTAGCCCAGGAAATTGCCATGACTTCAGTTGAGGAGGACTTGAAGTTGCGAGTGGGGCAGGGAGATTGGAGACCCCTTCGGGTCAAACAATTTCAAATCTTTGAAACCCAGCCAGAAGGTGAAATTCCAGATTGGTTGCATCTTGCGAACATGAATGCCACCGTGACGGAAAAACTTGCCCCTGAAGAAACTGATGAACCAACCCACGCAGAAGAGATCGAACAAATGCATCAGGAAGGTGGAAAGCATGTTTATCAAGTGGATGAAGTCGCGGAAGAAGCTGAATCAGAACATGATGCAGAGACAAGTGAAGATACACCAGATTGGATTCAGTGCCTCCAGGGGTGCAAATTTTTCACCCTGACCCAAGCTTTGGCGTACCCTTTTGCGATGCACATTCGTGACATGTCGAGATTGGTCCCTTTTCAGTTTTTTTTTGATGTTGCGCAGTGATGCATCAAACGCTTTGGAAGGAGTGACGAATGTTGAGATATGGCTCCACATATTGGTGAAAAACAAATTATGGAAAATATGCACATGTATTTCCATACATAGGTACGTACATATGTATGTCTTAAGAAAGATAGGTCCACTTGTTTGATGTTAGAAAGCACCAAATCAAAAGGACATTCTAATGCAGCGCATCTGTTTATGTAGGTGTGGCTGGTGATGACCTCTCCACCAATTTGCAGGGCGTGATTCTGGATACGAAGGGTTGCAAAGCCAAGTCAGCCAGGACATGGGTTAGAGTAAACTTTAGCAGCTCCGACTATCTTCACTTGCTGCCGCCACGAAAAGGGTGCCGACTACAAAGATGGTGTCCTGATGGAGAATCTCCACGCTTTCAAGCGTGGTACCCGCGCAATGAGGGGGACACCACTGATTCAAAGACCTTCCATGGGGAGTATGGGTTCCATCAGGCCCGGGCGTGGTGTTGGGAGCGCCACAACACATGGCTCTCCAATTCAAGCAAGGAACCGTGACCGTTATGTTTCTCAATGATTTGTGCAATTACCTGCTTACATACATATATATACATATATATACATATACATACATATACATACATATACATACATACATTCAATATTTACAATCCTGTTTTTGTTACGTTGCATTCTTCCTTCTTTTGGCAAAGATTTACATATGTACGTATGTATCTTGATGGTTGAGTGTTTTTATGAGCAGGATATTTTGTCGTTTTCGCAGTGAAACCAAATGATTTGCGATTGTTTGTTGAAACGGTCTCTCTGCATGAAATGAAATGCGAGAATTTGAACGCGTGGCAGCTTTGGCATGCGAATTCGAATGTCAGGACCTACATAGAGTCCTTTGCGAAGGGAGCTCTTAATATCCTCCGGGGCAACCTGTGCATTTACAATCATTTGCATGTACATATACATACACAAGCAAGTACGTACAAAGAATCTTTCAAAAAACAGGTATGTATGGTACAAAAACAATTATGGAAAATAGAGTTTCTACACACTTGGACGCATACATGTGTACATACACACATGCAGATGTACGTTCACACATACATATGTACATACACACATTATTGGTTAGTATTGTTTCCTATGTTTGCTGTTGTTTTCAGGGGTCTGAGAATTATGGAAAACCTGCATGCTGCTGACCAGCAGCTGCATGTTGCTGACCAGCAACCGTACATCAGAAACATACATATGACATGGGTATGTATGTACATACCCCAGAAGCCCTTAGCAATAGATATGTACATACATAAGTCAGCCTTGTACATACATGCATGCATACATACATACATTCATACGTACATACATACATATGTATACATACATATGTATACATATATCTGAATTTGGGTGTCTAACTCACATTTTGACCAGGATCGATTAAAATGAAGAGTTTTGAGTAGAGGATTCACATACAAAAAAGGCCATACATAGAGAATTGTTGTGAATAAGTCGTCATTGGCTGCACAGCGCAGCCCTGGAGGTACATACATAGCTCTTTCAACCGCATGATGGCAGTATGTACAGACAGCAGCCATACATACGTACAATACAAGGGGAAGAGGGAAAACAAACGCTGTGCGGTGCGGCTTGTATGGGCAGGGTTATGTACAATTTTACTGTTAAATGTACATACATATTCTGATTGTTTACATAATTCCAATCATTGACTTTCTTCCCGGACAATTATGGAAAAAACAAATNTAATTATGGAAAAAAAATAATTATGGAAAATTATATCGGGGCAAAACCATCCCGATGTGACCAAAACCACACTATGAGTGGGAAAAATAAAATTATGGAAAGAAACGGACGAAAATCGGGAAATGATCGGAACAGAGGAATGTGAAATCATTTTTGTGATTGCATACCCTTTCAGGGAAAACACAATTATGGAAAATTCATCGACAGCAAAGCAGCTGCGGAATTTCATCTTTGTTTTTTTTCCATAATTCTGTCGGTGACCATACTCTTNTGTTTTGGGCCTTGGGGATCCGATCGCCGTTAAACCTTCACAAATTTTGCCACTGGAAGGGTTTTGCATCACAAGGAATATTGAGGTCATCATGTGTTTTTTCTTTAAGTAATCTTTAAAAGGTGGTATATCCACCATATCCACCACCCAATGACCGGGGGGCGGTGGGGGGGGCACTGACACCACGCACCTCAGGAAAGAAGCCACATCATCCTTGTCGAAAGGATCTCCCTCCGGGTCGCCTATCGTGCCAAGAAAAAAGTGGGAAAGGCAAGGTCAGAAACCGGTGTTTTTTTTATAGTGTTGATGGAAGAAATCCTGCACCACCCAACATGCATGAAACCTTGTAAATAATGGGATATTTACCATATCAACTGTGCAGGATTTCTTCCATCAACAGTAGGGGGGAGAAGGGAACTAACACTAACACCACGAAAAAAACACTGGGTTTGGATGAGTCAACTAATGATTTGGAGCAGCCATGCATTGTGTTTTGTGTTTATAGTAATTCCTTTTACTTAACTGGAAGTCATTTGGGGGAACCCGTACTAAGCAAAGGAAAACACCTCGCCTCTAACCTTTAACAGGATTTATTGAAAGGTTTTCGATGTTGGTTTTTGTTGGTGATATGATAGGATATGATTTTGTTCTTTGACTCTTAGATTAGTCAGGCTTTCATCTAACACCAACTGACGGTGGTGTGTGCAAACCCTTCTTTTTCTTGTTCTGGATCTGCACAAAAAAGCGGAAGGACCCACGCTAAATTTGATATCTTCCAAGATGTCCCAACGCTATGCCAAACCTACAACAATCTCACGAGAGGTTGCTGCAAAACTCATCCAAAACAACATTACCAAACACAAAAGTGCTACTCAAAATATCTGATACCTCATCACCCAACCACCTTCAAAAGTGACCAGTTTTGGGGGACAGGGGCCTACTTAGATGGCCTCAAAAAAGGGTAATCAAAGCCTGTCTATTTTTCTTTCACCCACATTGCTGTGGTAATTTGAGTCTGTAAATATCGGGAAGAAATACATTACCCATACCATCCATGTATGGAATATCTGCCAACATTTACCATAAAAAATAAACCAAATGTAGGTAAATATACCATTCCCATAGATGGCATGGGTTATGTGTTTGCAATTTGCCGACTCACCCATTTTACGAGCCATTTCGTGAATCATCCAAGTGCTATATAGAGTCATAGAGCTGGATCGATAAAATTGCCTCTTCCACTGTATTTTTGTTGGGTTCTTGGTTGAGTTGCGTGTTGTGACGGTTCTTGGTATACAATCTTGGTAACAATTATTCACCTTGCGTCTTAAAATTCACAACTACTTGTAATAAACAGAGCTTTGCTTTTGTCTCACCAAAATTCCCTCTCTCAACATCTCATAACATTCACCCACATGGTATCTTTTTGTTTAAGACATTTTTGTTCCCACTCACAGGCCCCCACGGTGGGATGAAAAACTCCCAAGTGACCTAGGCCTTCAAGCAATTCTGTACCAATTCCCTGTGCCTTGCAACGAAGCTGATATCGTCTCATGACATCAAATGGGAAAGGTGCTCAGGTGGTGGGGTGATAGAAAGGGATCCTGAAAAATCATGGTTAATGAAACAATCCTGAAACAGAACTGGGACCTTTTTGTTGACAATCTGTATAAAGAAATGACCGGGATTAAATACCATCATTGTTCAAGTGATGTCAAGTTGGTATCTACAGCCCCCGTTGAGGCGGTGCCTGTCATTTCAGCGGTGTGGGATGGTTCGACATTCGGTCACCGTTTCAAACAAAACCTGTAGAAACAACGTTCTACTGGGATGTCCGGCTGGAACTGATTGTAACGATCGGTAGTGGGTAATTGCCAAGTGTGTGCGAATCCAGTCCGTCAAGCAGGCTGTAAGCCAACTTACGAACTTTTTTCTAAATTCAATGGACATGTTTGCTTCTGCGAAGGTTTGCTTCATTTTTTTTTGAGAATTCCCCAAACCCAAACAATACAGATGTTTGAAGTGCAACCATTCAACAGGTGAAAACACTAAAATAATCTACAGTATCCCATTCCAATATTATACCTTATACTGATTCTTTAGTTATATATAGCAACAATAAGAAGAAGAAACAACAAGTAATTCAGCAATTCCCACAAATTCTCAGAATGGCCAAACAAAAAAACAAAATTATCTCTATAATTTCAACTCCTTAAGCAGCCAACCAGGAAAACAACAAAAGAGTTGAGTTGATCAACGGGTCACCATCCTCACACCATGCCTTTGGGGAAGCAGCACGAAGAGCAGCCTTGGCAGTTTTCCCGAAGTCTTGCACCTCAACGCCCACAACGGATTGCTGGTTGGTGCCATACCAACCAAGGTCAAATAGACGGCACTTTAATACCAAATGGCAGGCTAGTAGTCAATATAAACCAACTAGGGACCGTGCCTTTCAATTACTGTATATGGAATGTATGTGCCAAAAAGAGATGTTTGTGAATAAATTAGTTTCAAAAGTACTACCAGCTACAATGAGTTATAGAAAACAACAACAATCCCATACCATGCATGTATGCTGCATCTGCCTACATTTACCTAAAAAAATCAACCAAATGTAGGTAAATATACCATACAGAGATGGTATGGGGAATTAGAGTTTGGTTCGGTGAAGGATTGGATTGCTGAGGTTTTTGTGGCTTGACCGTTTTGGTATATACAGCAGTCTTCCAACCTCCTTTTAAGGCCTTATTGCTGGCCGGGGGTACGTTAGGAGCGGGTAGATTGACAAGCCATGATATCAATATTACACACGTTTATGCTAATGTCTGAGATACTTCACGGAATCTCTTACATATTTTATGTACGGATCGGAGCTTCTGTCAAATGACCCAAAATGAAGCTTGCAATTCAAGCTTCATGGCAAAACAAGTATCACTGAACAATAACCCTTATGATGGCTTATTAGAATCCCCATATAACTAGGCAGAAACATCCCTTATGTAAACCCAACATCCCCTATATAACCCAAACAACCATTTTCTTGTTGCAATTTGTTTCATGGCTCAAATGATGGAGAAAAAAAACAAAACAACTCAAAGTTTGGTCGACTGGATCGGAAACTCCCAATCCCACGGAAAGATATGCAAATTTCAACCGATCAGCTTCTGAAACATCACTAAATAGTCTGCTGGGTTTCACTCTCTCGCTGCTAGGTAACGCTAAGATACGCGAAGATACGTACCAAGAAAACATCGACATTTCGAACAAGTCTTTAAAATGTAATGATGACATGAATACATACATGATTGTTTTGAAGTGTGTGCATGTGCGTCTGTATCTGGAAATCGTGTTATTTGCCACCTTTACTGAAGTAGAATTGTTCATTCCAAGCCACTATACTCTCTCTAACTTGTTTGGATAATTATATAAAGGTGTACACCCCTGAAATCTAACATAGATACCTAAAATAGCCATGTTTGAAAGATACATTTTCCAAGGCCCATCATTATTGCTATGTTAGATTTCGGCGGTTACTAACCCCCTAACTTTTGTTGGGTAAAAGTTCCATCATACAACGGGTGAACCCCCCGGGTAGCACCTCTGCGGCGCGGGTGACAGAGATTTGCTTTTCCCAATGGGTGAGTACGAACTTTGCAGAGTTCAACCTCGAAATCAAGAGTTCTCGTCGAACTCTGCTTGTGGCAACGACAAATGGGTTTCTGCCAAGTGAGTTTGTTCAGATCTATTTGCCAAAATGGTACCCTCCCTGAAACTAACATAGCCCCTAAGATGATGGTTTCCAATAGGAATCTCCTTTTCCAGGCACGTATTTTCAGGTGCAAAACGTTAGTTTCAGGGAGGGTATTTGTTGATGAAGTCAAAAAGCAACTCCAAGAAACTGAGTAAGGTCTTCCAAGTACTGTTCAAATATGATCAACAAACGGTTGATTGGTGGTTAAATGCTTGGTGTTTCAGCTATGTTCAGCCTACGATACGCACATTCCGCAAGTACAGCCCCTTTAGCTACCCCCCTCAGCAGGAAATGAAACTTTCCATAACAGGATTCTTAACAATCTCCTGAAGAAGACCCTTAACGGCTACTAACAACCACCTTCCAGAAATATGTGTTTCACCATAGTTTGCGGCCGCCATTAAAAGTCTCACCCTTCGTTTGTTTTTTTTTAGATTTATAGTTGCCTTCAACCTTCACAAAGGGGTTGGGCTATAGATCTAAAATCTGGCCAATTGATTATAAATCCTTAATCTGAAGGGCATTTAGGGTAGGATTCCCTTACTATTCACTACCCACTTAGGGGTGACTAGTCGGCGGGAAAGGTCAGTATAAATTGCCTAGATGACATGAAATGGGAAGGATTTATATGATCTGCTTCAGGTGGTGATAGAAAGGGATCCTGAAAAAATCGTGGTTCTGATGGTTCTGATGGTTGGGCTATAAATCTAAATATAAAATGGTTGAAAAAAATAAAACAACTTTTTTTTTCTCGTCGGGCTGCTGCTGCTTTGGCTTCATGAACCTCGACAAAAGACGTACTGAAGCCGTCCTGGGAGGTTTGGGTGTGGAAATTTGGGTCCCACCGTTTTGGCAAAGCCTTTGGGTGTGAGATACACCGGACCTGTTTGATATGGTTTTTCTTAAATACCTTTGGCTTGTTTTGGATTACATTCGGAAAAAAATGGAAAATTGATGAATTGAATATGAATTGATTTGAATGTCACTCAAAAAATGCACTGCGTTAGGTTTTTGGCCAGCATTGTGGTAGCATGTCATGCAAATTGACTTTAAATGACTGTTTTTCCCACTCAAGTTGGTTCATTTCCCAAAGTCAGGATCCGGGGGCGGGACAACAACGCAAAAACACAAACAAATGTTGGAAACCACCACTTTGAAACACATCATTTAGCAGATTCTACTTGAGGTTATTTATAAACACTTTCCAACCCAAACAAGGGGTCTGCTTACTCAGGGTCCATTATTAACACAGTTGTATCCTTTCAACAAAAAAAACCTCACAGGTTTCTCCCCCCGGAAACATCCCCAAAAAACAAGCGTCCTATGATCATCCAACACTCCGGAGGCATCGCCCTTTTTCAGCTCCTGGAACTGAGAAACAAATAGCTGCCAGGTAGCTGCAGGATTTTTGGTGGGTGGTTGCACACAGAGGGTTCTTGTAGATCTTGTAGGTTTAGGCTACTAGTAATAATGGGATAAACTATCAACCTCGACTGGTTAGCTGGATTTCTTCCATCAAGACATAGTAGCAGTAGCAGTAGGCAGTCGTCCTCCGCCTCTTTCTTCGCCGTTTCCAACTCTTCTTCCGCCGCCTTTATGGACTCCATGACCTGTCGCTTTGACCATTGGAAGTCCCACAATATCAATAACTGGGGCGAAAGAAAACAACAACAAAACTTCTGAGGGGATTCAAAGTGACCTTTTCGTCCCCTGGATGGAGGTCACTTCTTAACCTGTGAAAGGGTCACTTTACCATCCCAAAAAGGTCACAAAGAATTGCCAGGGAATAAAGTTTTTGTTCATGGTTGTTTCCCAGTTTCTACTCCAAGTATCTTAGTCATTGAGCTTGCTTAACAGGTATCATCCAAATAGAACACCTTTCAATGAATCTTGATGCACACTGGAGCTACATCAACCATATCTTCCGCAGGGTTAATTCATATCCGACTACTCAGCTTTTGGATGTAGTAAAAACATATATGAACCACCCTCAGTTGACATGGAAGGAGATGGGGAACAAATCACTCCAACTTGGAGTATATTCAAAAGCGGGTGGAAAACAGCCAGTATCCCAGTGCCTATATACAGTACATACACCTCCGAAAGCTAAACTCGAACTTGAAAATGATACTTGAAACATCCGCGAAAACTAGCACGGACCCCAAAAAATGATGGTTTCCATAATAGGAATCTCCTTTTCTAGGGAGTATCTAGGTGCAGTTTTTCAAAAAACTTCTTTTCCACTGTCCATTTTCAGATTCCAGCCGTCAATTTTGTGAGCCATCATTGACCGGGAACTAGGGCCGTTTCAGTGGCACCCCAACTCCCATCCATTTGGCACCCCATCTCTTTGTCCAATGCCCCAATAAGCGTGTTGGAAGTCAATTTTGTCCACATTGTTGATGGTTTGGGAAATCGGGCTAACCACCCGGGATGAATAAAACCCATTGTGATGATTGTGAAGAGTGAAAAGTGAGCTAATAACTATGATCCTGAACTGGTTTACCATCTTCCATCAAAAATAGTTCCACCCACATGAAAGTAGAGTGATTTGTAGGGTTTTGTGGGGTTGTATCTACCTTCTAAGTACTAGTGTGCTAGCAAGACTGTTCAAATGAGCTTTCTGTCACCAATGTTCCGGATCAGGAATCAATACGATTCATCTACTGTAATATATTTTGAATATTCAACTCTGGTAGGTACTCACCTTATACATTTAAACAATTCACTATCGAAACCCCAAAAAGGTTGAAGCTTGGGAGCAAATATTTCATGCTTTTTGTTTCCAGTTCCTTTATGTTATCTTTCAGCTTTCCATATTCATGTTCATCCTTTTCTGCTGGTTACTCACCTTTGAGGGTTTCTGTTGGCATCACTTCCGAAGCGTCGTGCCTTACGACACGCTTCAGCCATTTCAGAGCTGGTGGCACCGCTGCTATGCAGCTGCGGGAGCCTCCATTTGGGATAGAATGACGTCAAGGGGGACCGGCCCAGACAGTTGGAAGGCCTCTCTTCTCCCCCCCAAACGGGTACGGTTTGGTTGGTTGGGATTTTCGAGTTGTAGGTAATTATTTGTCAAAATCACTAAAAAGAACTATGTGACTAGAAGTTAAGATATTGAAGTCTTCAGTTGTGACTTTGGTCTAGCTGCCAGTGTCCAGTTGCCGAGTGGTGGCCCCTACAGTCTCTGCACAGTGTCATGTTTACCAACCCCCGACCCCCCCAAGCTGATTGTAACATGTCTAGTCTCCCTTAGACTAGAGGCCTTCCTAAAACTTACTACTCCCTTCTCAAGTGGGGTAACCCTCAACAAAAACTTATCCATAGGTCATGTATCTGGCTGCTGGTTGCAAACTTGCCAAATGCCCATATCAGATATACTGCTGCAGATTGCTATTCTTCAGCATCGAAACATCATTGAACAAAGGTACTGAATGAGCGAACCCAATCAACGATCGCCACAGTGTGGCATCTTGACATCGGACATACATTCCATGCCTTCAAGTGTAGACAGAGACCATCTTGAGGCTTGAGGCTAGCAGGTAGTTGGTAAATCCGCCCTCGTTGTCTATTAGGCAATCCTTTGATAATCACTGTTGTACAATATGGACAACATCTAAACATCTACAAATCAGTAAATAGAACACATGGAGAAACAAATGATATACATACAAATCTGCAACAAAACACATCAACAGGATAGCCACATACTGTATGTAAATAGATATAGGCTATAGGCATACACACATCTATGCGAATACAACATGACACACACTGAAAGCCCTCGGGTGTCACTGGCGCCTATCGGCTTCCTCTTTGGCTTCATAGCATGCAGCCTCATCCAAATACATGGGAACATCTAAATCTAGCCGCACAAATGATGGGATCTCACAGAAACTGAGCAACTGGTAAGGAACTGGTGGAAATACATCACACATTTAAAGATAACATAAGATATATTTGTCAACCAAAAGTTTCGGGTACCTAAAATGGCGGTACTTTACCTTAGGGATTCCCTCACATAAGCCGTATCCATACAGCTTGTGTATCCGTGAGGGTTCCTCCATTTTTGGGTACCTCAATAACTTGGCAACACTGATCTTTTCCATGTCTTTTCACAGAAACACCCCTGAAGATTTACCACAGAGAACCAGAAATTAATGGCTTTGGTTCAGATGATTCTCCCTTTTCCAGGGGTGTATCCGTATTCTCAGGTACAAACCAATGTGAATCTTCCGGGGTTAACTTCTACCTTTTTTGGGACCACTCTGATCCCCACCCCAAACCCCCGGCGGTTTCACAAACGCCGTTGCACCTCCGCCTTGTCAAACAGAGCTTCGGTCTCACCAATGGCATAACCAAGAACTGTCACGCGGTCCTGGATCCAGTGGATCGGATCCACTGGTAGACTTGGTGCAGGTGGTTGGTACCTTCAACAAAAACATCTATAGATATCACCAATCAATAGAGGTTCATAGCAATAAAATGCATCTAATGAAATGATATGTGAACAATATGATGGAAAACGTGTCGTATGTGATTGGATGGAAATGATTTGTGTTCTATTCAACTTGGAATATCATGTCATATACTTTGACTTGATATTTAGACAAGGATCAAGAAGCAGGATAGGTTATACATGATAAACAAACACTCCAAGTAAAGCGTAAATATGAGAGTATGAACTGTTGAGAAATATGGCCAATGTTTTTGTCAATTGTATATTTTCAAAACCCCATCATCCCAAACAATCTACAAACATTAATTCATCCAACTATACAAATCATAACAACAAATCAAACTACATTAAGTGAAAGGTTTTTCGTCAATTCAAATAAATTTGAATGTGTTGATGAACAGCACCCTAGCTGGTGGTTTCAACCCATCTGAAAAATATGAGTCAAATTGGATCATTTCCCCAGGTAGGGATGAAAATAAAAAATGAAACCACCATGTAGCACCCTTCAAAGGCAGGCCTTGTTTTCCCTACATGTTTTTTTGTTCCATCAACCCATGGCACCTGTTTCGAAGCTTGCCGTTGTTGGTCTCTGGCCTCATATATATGTCGGTCAGCATTTTTTCAGGTGGCAAAACGACGTCGGTGATGGATTTGCTAAACCGGTGCATGGATTTGGTGGGTTGAAAAAAAAACATTTTGGAAAATATATATTAGTTAAATTGGATCAGTTCCACTAAAAAGTGAGTCATATAAGTCATATCCCAGGGACTGGAATTTTGTTTACCTAATGGCTTCAATTGATGGTAAATGTAGGTAAATATTCCAGTCCCATGGAGGCTTTGGGGTATTTCAGTATCCCTAGGCATCCAATCGCCTTGTCAGAATGGCAGGGGAACATTTTTTGTACGGAGGATATGATTGGATACCTCAATCATACTCTGACAAATGATTGGATTTGTAGGGTATTAGGAATATTTAGGATGTGAATACATCCTCCTGAAAACAAACGGCTGGCAGCTATAAAAGTGATGGTTTGGGAAGAGACATCTCCGGCTTCAACTATGGGGATTTCTGGTGTCCATGTTAGTTTTCAGTGGTGTAATTACATCCTCCCAAAAACCCCTAAAGAAAAAGAACACACAGCTTAAAACAAGTGAGTTACAAAATCTTCAATCAAAGAAAATGAATCCAACTATCCAGTTGGAGGCTTTTAGGATTTTATGATATCAAAAATTATACTATTCTAGTTGGTAATTTTTTGCCATCCAATTGAAACATATGCGCATGTCAAATTGGATCACCACCTAAATCTTTGAACCACCATCTACAATCTACCCGTAACGCTTTGGAATTAGCCTTCAAAAGAGATGAGCGCTAATATTCCATCTCTCAGTCCGTGACTACATTCGATCTGAAAATCACAGCGGTTCCACTTGGAAGAACTGGGTGAATAATTTCGCGCTGGAATTTTCCGTGAAATCAGTCCCAGGCCATTTGCAGGAGGATTACCTCCCTATTCAATAAAGAAAACACCACCGAGCTTGCTGGTTGAAGGATACACCCCAAAAATGCCTTATAAATCTCCAAAAATACTTCCTACCCACAGCAACACCTACATCTGCCGAACAACCATCCTGGGCAATTGATTGTATAGTTCTTGAACTTGACCAACTTCAGGGTCACATTTGGGAAGATACCCCCAATCCAAGACTGTTTCGGCTTCCCAAAAACCCATCATCACATTGGACCCATGGAAAATTAAAGGCTGGTACCTGAAAACAGAGCCTTGAAAACAAAAGATTCCACTATATATATATATATCAAATATAAAATATGAAACAGCTATGACAAAAAAAACAATTTTCAGGTTCCAGCTATTAGTTTTCATGCGCATAACCTTTGCACTCGGTGCTTTTTTGTTGGAACCTTCCCAGGGTCTTGAACAACATCCGTGGTCGCGGTGACACGACCACCGGTTGCATCACCGGCAGCGAGCCCGCGCGTCCAGGTTCTGGCGGCTTACCGGTGCGCACCGTTGGAGTGCGGAGGGAGCGAGCGAAACGAAGCAGCCTGGCAGTCCAAGCGAGTTGGATCAAAGGAACTTTTTGGATGTCATAAAAATTCTTTGAGAAACTGAGTGGTTGCAAAAGGAGATGTTTGTTTTTTCAGGGTTTTAATCAATTAAAATTCTCATTTGCTGTTCTTATATCAATGCTGAACAAAAACTCAAAGACTCAAAGCGAAGAGTTGTTCCTTTGCAGTTACAACTTTGCACTGTAAGGGAACTTGTTGTTACCCTGTTACCCTGATGTTTTTTCTTGTTGCATGCTCACATGAAACTCAAACCCTCAACTTCCATACACACTATCATTCTATAAATCCTCAACTGCACTTTTCAGTTCCACCATCCCCATATAATATAGATGTATACACCAGTTGTCATCATCCAAACACCGTTTTTTTCATCTCATCCAAACCTGCCTGAGGAAGATACCCAAGATGCTCACCAGAAAGACTAGCACCACTCTCTTTCTCCAAGGCTTACTACGTCGTTTCCGCTGGACACGCCGTGTGTTTGGGGATTCCGGAAAGGTCGTCTCCGCGTCGTTGAGGCGACACCAGGTGGAAAGAAAAAAATTGGCAGTTGATGACCTGCAAAGGCGGAGTTTTTGGAGGTTCGGTGTGTTGGACCTGGGAATTCGGATTGAAAAAAAATGTCTATATACACCCCGGGAGTTTAAACGCAAAAGCCCCTGAAAAATGGTGGCAAAGGAAGACGTTTGCCTTTCCTATTGGGGCCCTTTGGAACTTTTCAGGGGCGAGCTGTTAAACTTCCGGAGGATATCTTGCTTTTAAGACCAAAAAGTAAACACTTTTTGTTGGTTAGAAAAGATGGAATGAAGGAAAGTATTTTGTCAGACTGTGAGTACCTTATAATTCGTGAAGGAAGTGACGAAGGATATGAGGTTTTCGACAGATCGTTGCTGTTTGTTTTGCTATGTAGATCTCAAGTCATTCACAAACATCATCAATAGAAAAGCACCATTCAAAAACAAACATCCTAGCCACTTCAACACACATTTCGAAGCTTGTTTGCTGTCAAATGCAAACAACCTGCAGCTTTTCCACAATGTTTGTTGGTTTCTTGAAAATTGGAAAGTCCAGCCCTTGCCAGAGTTCCCATGGGTCCCCCTTATAAAAGAAAACATGTCTTTTTCTGGGCTTCGTGTCTTCAGCAAAGCTTGAAATTAAAGTCTTCTATGCCCAAAATCGATCGAACAATTCCCCTAGCATGTGGGGCCTGCAGATCTTACCCTTTCTTCCAAACACAGCATTTACATGGTGTCCTGACCCTAGGTCACACGGAAATGAAGGTTGCACCGATTGAAATTAGGGTGCAACAAACATGGCACAGTTTCCCTTAGATATCTGAATACTTGCTGTAAACAAACAAGTTGACTGGTTTGGTGGTCGAATTTGCTAAAAGGCAGGCACTCATGAGACACCCCTAAAATAAAAGAAATTTGGTGGCCGTCTGGTCAAATTGTCGTGGAAACAAGGACACTTCCATACTGCCGTATTGTTCATGAAAGGCATCCGGAAATATCCGGAAGACCTGTTGATAGGTTGTTGATCATAATATTGCAAATATGTACAGGGGCTTTCGACAACTCTGGTGGTTTCCTGGATTTTGCCCAAGAACAGTATGTCAACGAACTAGCGGTTTCCTGCTGTATGACCAGATGTCTAAGGGAGCAGCCTATAACAACTTCGACGACGAACATAGCCTTTTATGCCATGGGTCATGCCACCTCCTGTGCTTACCAAAAAATTGGCTGCCATTCACCACGGATTCTTATAGTGAACAAACGCTCAGGCAGAAAAACATATCAAACAATCAGGGTGATTCAAAGTGACCCTTTGTTCCCATCTAGTTTTCAAGTTACTTATGTACCAGTAAACTTCTGGAAAGGGCCACGAAATCATCCCCCCAAAAACACACAACAGAATGATAAACAAATTATAAGTAAAACTAATACATGAATCATCCCTTTTTCAAAAAAAACAACTACATGTTTGGAAACAAAAAACAGGAACTCATTTTGGATGTGTATATAGACTTTGATACATATAATCATATATATCATATAAATATATGCACATGAGCCACAAAAAGAACTTGTTACGTTCCATTGTACTGCTTCGTAAAGTGAGAACTTTATCACGGCTGATTAACAAACACTATAATCATTATATACTGTATGGGAACAAACATCTTTATAAAACCTACCTCAACAACGAAGGTTTTTCTTTGTCGCTTCCTCCTATCGTGATCTAGTTGGTGGTTTCAACCCATTTGAAAAATATTAGTCAAATTGGATCATTTCCCCAGGTAGGGATGAAAATAAAAAATATTTGAAACCACCACCTAGTGACCTTATACCCTTGGCTCCACTTCGAACCTGAATTTCATTGGTGGCCAACTTAACTCGGGAGCATCGCCCAAGACCAATGCATCAGCAGTGGCACGTAAGCGTACGTCCTTGGACGACAACACTTTTTTGGGTGCGAAATGGATGTTTCCGAAAATAGTGGTACCCCCCAAACTTTTAATTGGGTTTTCCATTATAAACCATCTATTCTGGGGTACCACTATTTTTGGAAGCACCTAAATGTTGTCGAGGGTTTTTTTTAAGGTGATAAAAAAAAGATCAAATCAACTGAACCTGTGGGGTTTTTTAGGTGATCTTTGATGGTTTGGATTGTGCATTATATTATTTAGGACTTGCTTGAGATGCTTGGAAATATAAAATATATTCTCGGAAACGAATACTTCAATACACCCCCAACCCTAGGAATCCAGTAATATCAGAGAATGATTGGGGTGTCCAATCACCTCCTCAGCATATGGGTTCCATTACCATTCTCAGAAGGTGATTTCATCCCTAGAGCAAAGTTTAACATCGAGATTTTGCAAGTTAACCATCTGAAAAGAAAGGATCATCTTCCAACTCCAATTTTTTGATTATGTTAAACTTCAGGGTCTGTATGTTTTCCTATCAAGTTCTTAAATTGGCGCTAACAGCTCAACACCTAGTCCACCGTGATAGTCTCACTAGTCACGACCTTCACATGCCGCTTGGAAACTCCCATCAATTCACGATCGAAAACCCTCAAAAGAAGGTCTCCTACTCAAGAAATCCAGGATTCAGGACATTTCTATGAATCATAAATCCAGGACCTGAACACCAAAATTCACCCACTTGAACCAAATGTTTCCTTTCTGTCGCAAGTCAAATTGGATCATTTCCCCAAGGATCGGGGTGAAAATACAAAAATGTTTGAGTTTCCACCACCTAGATCAATAGCTGTTAGGTGGTACTGCCAATTGGGGTGATTATATATATCACCTACCACCTATTAAGGGAACCAGGAAACTCCATTGACTAGATCTCCTGGGTCGTTTGAATTCCAAGCATCAGCGCTGGTGGCATCCTTTCCATTGCCCGGTTGTAAGTCAATGCAGGGCAACTGGACCTCGCCTGGACGGTGTGGCACAGGGTTGCCGTTTGCTCAAGGAAAAATAGGCAAATTTAAACCTGGGGAAACCACGTGTTTCTGTTTAGGCTACCATGGGACTATGTTAAGTGCCATGATATGAGTGAGTTTGATTGATGTTGATAACCGGAAATTATGGTAGGCAAACATAAATCTCTACACAACTTATGGTATATGTTTACCCCGGAAGTCATTGCCACCAAGTTGGATCTTTTCCGCACTTTTGAGATTAATTTTCACCTACTAAACTGGTTGTGACATACATCCCGTCCGATAGTTTTGCCTTTGGAATCCAGGAATCGGCACCTTGAAATCCTCCCAAGCGGAGCAAGCGAAGTAGGGAAGCTGGTACTCCTTGGTAGTTTTCAGTGTATCATGTGTTAGTTGCTGGGCATTTTGTCGGAAATAGTTGGTTGCTTGGTTGGTTGGTTGGTTGCTTGGTTGGTTGGTTGGTTGGTTGCTTGGTTGGTTGGTTGGTTGGCTGGCTGGTTGGTTGGTTGGTTGGTTGCTTGGTTGGTTGGTTGGCTGGTTGGTTGGTTGGTTGGTTGGTTGGTTGGTTGGCTACCCTCCCGATTATCCCCGCGTGAAATCAGTGTTCCTTTTCTCCGACACGTTTCCTTACTAGTTTTTTCTATAGTAAGTACAAACTTCGTAGTGCAGGGTAGATACAACTTATCTAGGAAGGAAAAGGTAAGATACTAAGTTCAAGAAACATGTTCCAATCATTTCATCAGTTGCATCACTGGTAGCGGTGGTTCATCAAATAACTCTGTTGTCTGTACTACATAGTGGGTGAGCCACCCATCGACAAATATGCTCATCGAGTTATGATGAACTTACCTGTTTAACCAACCTGAAATTCATCATTCTTCCAAATCAACTAATAAGTTGACTCTGCCTGACTGAGGTCACAAAAAACAGAATCCCCCCAAAATGGGTCACGTTTCACCTGAAGTGAGTCACTGGGACGGCATGGTATGGTGCCTCATCCACCTGTAGCCATCCTCTAGCGCCTTCATCGCTGGATGATCTGCCAATCTCACAAACATCATAAAACTCTAAAGGGGTACAAAACAAAGCACGAAGGTTAAAAAGAACCACTTCCCAAATCGAACTACGTTTCTTGGAATGGCATGGCATCATTCAGTGTGGTTCATGTCATGGATGCTTTTTGTTAATGGAAATTTATGGATATGATATAAGTCACCGCCAGTCACCCCCTACAGGCATTCCAAACAAATAATGATCTATATAAGTGTGATTCAAAAACGGGGAAATGCTTGATGTTGGAAAGAAGCTATATATACACCAAATCTAGCAGTTTTTAGGGAACCCTTAAGTCTTGAGACATCCTCATTCATTCAATCACCATGTTCAGGCAGTACCTTGTAGGCACTTGTTGACTACGTTGAGCATTGGTGTCAATCCACACAGTTTTTTCTCTACGTCTTTTCCACTGCGGATGAGATGTGTGGGAACAATCACATCTTCCCAGCTGTGATTTGTGGCCAAAATATAAACCTGCACTAAATATGCAATCAGCGGCTCAGCAAATTGAAACTGCAAATTCATGGCATGCAGTTGCCTTTTAACTTGTTCATCTCTAGAAAAAATGCTGCAAAACCTGAAGCTATCAGCCTCACACTTTTTGGATCCTTTTGGGTTCCAATGTGCCATCATCAGATCGCCATCTTCATTAGGAACTATTTTGCTTGCCGATGAACGGCTAACACGTCCAAGCCATAGTCAGAGTCACTTGGGACCCTCCGGTGCTCCCCACGCAGTACAAGTAGCCACCAACAGGCGTACATTTTGTACTCAGGCATCCCGACCTAAATCTTCCTATCCCACAATCATATCCTAATTCTGGGGGCACCCCAAAATTTGTGAATCGATTGAGGTTGAACAGTCGCAACCTTTCCACTCAACAAAAACCTGATCATATCATATCGGGATTTCTGTTGGTTCCTCCAATCTATGACTTGTCGCAACCTTTCCACACCTTTTTCCCCAACAAAACCCTGACAATTCCCCCCAACCAAAATCTACATGATGGTTTCGACCCAGTTGATTTCTTAGTCAATTTGGATCATTTCCAAGTACACCGCCCAGAAATTGTTTCCTCCCAAGTGTCCAAAGACTTTGCTGGCCAGCTCACCAGTAATCCTCAACATATCGATCTTTGAGAAATTTTGAAGAAAATGCTCAGGAACAAACAGGGCGCTTATGTACCATGGGGCATCTAAGTACCTAAAAAAACTGTCCGTTGAATTGGGAATGCTGCAAATGCTTCATGTTTGATTAAAGATCTGCATCTTCAAATGGCCCACTCATATGATTAGTTGCGGTGTTGTCTTTTTCCGTTGAGTTGTTTCAAGAAGACTTGAAGAAAAAAGCTACTGGCCATCATGAAAGGGTAGTATTTTCCAAATCTCAAAATCACATCCCCCTGAAATAAGCTGCGAAACTTGTATTCAAAAATTCATGCAGCTATATATATATATATATGCCTTGAAATTTGTAGATCTAGATGTCTCTGTTTGAATGGGAGCATGACCATCCTTCACAATCTAATGTGTTGTTTCTTCAAAGACTGACTAGAGACTCCACTGTCTTTTGAGAATAGCTTGGTGGCACCGGTCATGTTCATTTCGAGACTTCTACCATCTTCTACCATGGCCCGGAGCGATTCGGAATCTACTAGTAGCTCCTTGGCCTCCCGAAAACAAAAAAACAAAATCCCAGAGATCTTAAGTTCCTTCTACCCTAGTGCTCCAAATACCCTGTTAGAAGGTGTTTAGGTACACAAAACCCACTCCAAAACCACTTGCAGAAGGGATTGGAGCATAAGGGCTAGCTCCGTTTTGTAACCCCGTAGTTCACCAAATGACATCTTCCCTCCACCCTTTGTTACCACATCTACCAAGGTTCTGCAAAGGTACTTCAAATTTCACCTTTCCCAAGGGTGACATGTGGAGTTGTTTCTTTATTACACGAGTTACCCCTTGAATAAAAGTCACATGGAAGAAGTGTGGCTGAAGTTGAAACTTAGATCTTTAGAGCGAAATGTGTTTGCTCAAAAATGGAAACAGTTCGAAAAAGGTAATTGTGAAGTACCCACGGTATGCAAAGGAATTTCTAGAGATCTGCCCATTCTGGGAAGCTGAAGAAAACCATCCGAATTACCCAACAACATTTTGTAGACGAAGAAACGTTTCAGGCCGGAAATATTGAGTTGCAAAAGAAAGGGAGACGATTCGGACAACTGAGACTATGCATCCTTGTAAAGATTGGAATTTTTGAATAATCTATCATGCAATCTGATCTTCATGGATACAATCCAGGAACGCTTCATTGTGTTTCCTCCAAAATAGTCAACCCATCTCAAATCATCTACCTGTCATGGTGAAAAAAGGAAGGAAACATCAACCTCTAAGAATTCAGGAAGATTGCCAACAAAAAAAAGACTCGTTCAAGAAGTCGGGAGATGGAAGGATAGAGCGAACATGCATGCAATGCGAACCTAAATGACATTTGGCTTGTTGTCCTATACACACAAAGCACATCAAAGCACCCTTCTAGTGTAAGCCTGCATGTTTTGACGAACCTAAGGCATATCGCCCTGGCACACAGCAACGTCATGCAAAAAAGCATCAGGCAAACCAGCATAGCCATAGCTGGAAATCCCTCATTTTCAATAGATCAAGATAATTTAATAGTATAGATCAAATAATGGACCTTTAACAGCTAGTAGAAGAAGTGTCATGGATGATAATGATGGTGTACAATGATACTGGACCTTGGGATTTCCAAAGTTTTCATAGGCTCTGCATAGACCACTGGTAACAACGATCATCACCCTTCAATTCAGAGTCTCACCATCATCAACCTATTATCCCAAAGAAACATCCACAGGTTTTCCACAACTGAAAGCCCGTGTTTATCTTATAGGTTAGGATGCTCCCCCTCACAGTAACAGTTGAAAATGTTGAAGATGAATAGGAATCCGGGAGCTCCTCCTAGTGGTGCCTGAAATCTTGGCAGTCGGGCAACTCGCATCCCAAGTTGACGAATTGATACTAGTACCACACATGATGGGCCTTGGAACATGTATCTCTTTTTTCAAATATGGCGTCATTTTAAAAGGTACCTATCTTAGATTTCAGGGGTGCTAATTTTTCTGAAGCTTCCGTACTATATACTTCTCCAACTTTCTGGCCTCAAACCAACCACTAGATCTCCCAGTCCCAGTGACTGCTTCAGGCACTAAGGTCTTCAGTGGCACCCAACGGAAAGCTGCCACTTCTGAATCTTGCAGCTGCAATGGAGGTGTCTTCGAAGCCACTTGGAACCAAAGCACTGGAGCTAAATAGAAACCTTCCAATACCTGATACTTGGAGCACCAAGGCGACTCAACAAATACCAATATATGACTTATGCTGCAGCTGTGATGGGTGAAGATTATATAAAGGATTCAATGTGTGAAACTGATGGAATGGATTTCTTCAACTGCATCGATTCGGGGAATGGAAGGGCTGATTCCGAAAATCATTGCAAATCAACGATGTTCAATGGGTTGCAAAAAAAGCAACTGATGGGCTAGAATTGGGATATCTCGAAACTCCAAACTATCAAAAAGCAAAACTCCCTTGTTAAAAGGTTTTGTGTGATTTTCTTGAAATGCCCCAATAATTATTGGCATGTCATGTGGTGTCAAACCCACCTATTTTGAAGCCCCCGGGTGTTCTTAGGGTTAATGGTCTTTTTCGACTTCAAACCCATGTAGTCAGGTGAATCAAAAAGGATGTTGGTGGACAACAAGACTCCAAAGACCGTATCACGGTGACGTTTCAAATCACTCCAAAGAAACACAACAGAGCAAACTGCAACACAAAGGGTTGCTCCTTTGAAGAGATTCCCCACAATGACCCACAAAAAGTCGCTAAGTTGAGACTAGACTGGAACAGTCTATTCCCATCCATGGGTACAGGGTGGGTTCCCTTTTTCTTTTTGCAAATTCTATATACAATCAATTGAAAAGAATTGCAAATATACAGTAAGTTGATGCAACTTCACAACGTACTAGTACAAGCTACAGTATACTAATACAAGTTGGATACCAACTCTTGTATACATATACAAATTGTAAGTTATCACCCCAAATTACCAAGTAGTTGTTACCAACTTCCTCAAACAACCAACTCTGGAAGATACAACATTTTGCTGGTCGCCAGTCCGCCAGTCCATTGATAAACACGGTGTTGCCAACGTTTTGGGAAAGCACAGTGTGTTTCATGTAACGATTCGAGCTACTCAAACTGCGTGGTGAAGATCATCATGTCTTCAGACTTTTGGTGACTCCAAAAAATTCACATGTTGGAACCCAACAAATGGAATCAAATGATTTCATGGCTGGTCAACCTACCCCCCCCCAAATATACCCCCCTCAGATATAGGGCTTAATAAGGCCTTATTACGGGAAACCAATGCCTAATAACCACAGAATAAGGCATTATTTCTGGGGGGGATACGTTGGGGGTGGTTGGTTAACTAGCCACAATGATTGTCCTTTTCGATTCGGGGTGGCTTTCTGGTTCTAGCCTTGCAACTGGTACAGCCTTGTAGGGAAAAATCCCAACTGACTGTCACGAAAAAAACCCTTGTGACATTGTTTAATAGGGAACCTTGTTTCATGGATTACTAGAATCCCCACATTACTGGGTAGGATTTCATCCCCTATATATCCTAAACAACCAGTTTGTTTTGGCTCAACTGAAGTCACCATAAATCTGAATGAATCCGAGGAACCTTTCCACCACCGGTGACCACACGATCATCCAATTGGCCCAAGAATTGGAAGTCAGGACTTTCCAAATGCAGTCCTTGAAGACTTGGAGTTGCTTTTTGTTGGGTGCTTTGGAAAAAAATACCGAACCTTGAGACACACACACACCCAAAGGGGCTAAACGTCCTACACCACACCTGACATAACCCATTCAAAAAAGGATGATTCCAGGTGGGAAATTTGAGTTTCAACATCCAGGTTCTTGGAGTTGAGACTCTGAACGATGCTTGGAAAATGTTCCAAGGATCATCCAATCCCAGGCTGGTGGTTTATATCATTGCGATGTTAAATCCCGTGATCCGTAAACATCACCAACAAAAACACATCCAAGAAAACATTTCTGTGACAAGCAGCAGTTTTGATGTTGTCAGCAATCTTGAAATTATATAGTGACTATACGAAAATGTGCTGTGATCTAATTGGGAGACCTGCGATCAATGAAAACAAGATAAATCATAAGCCAATTTGTAACCCAACTTAGCTTCCCTTAACACCCTGTTAGTAGGAAACGTTCATGCCACTTGGAGACATTAAAAAATGGTATTCGCAGGCCCTTCCTCCTGAGGGACATAATGAAAATCCCCCAACGCACATGGAGATGAAACAAGCTGTCCCAATAAATCTGTGTGAACTTGATCGAATCATATTTTGCTAACAAAAAAACATGTATATCTGAAAAATAACAACAATGATTATGCATGAAACATGCAATATCTGGTTTAAACATGTTAAAAAATTATATATATATATATCCTGCACTAAAAACGTTATATAATTGAAATCCAAATACAACAAATAAAATAAAAACACATATATCCTATATCCTAGTTTTTCAGATACCTCCTGAGGTTCGGTGTTTTAGATATGTTTTTGAGGGTCCAGTCATACCTCCAACCCCAAGGTGTTTGGAAGCCTAAGGATACCCCCCGGAAAACAAACCTGACAATAGAAAATTGAAGTGTATCTCCTATTAAAAATGGTGATTTTCCATTGTCATGTTAGTTTTCGGGGGGGTATACCTTAAAGAAGGTCATTTTTCGGTGACCCATGGCCCATGGTGACGTCCCGAGTGTCCAATTTCTTCCTCAGTTTCTCGAGCTGCCGCAGCACGGTCGTCTCGGTCGGAAGCTTCACGTTTGCCACCCGGAAATGCCACATGGCCACTCCATTTGTCACCTGCACCGAGGGTACCAACGACTCAATGGATGGTGTATTTACCTGCATGAATGGTTGATTTCTTATGGTAAATGTGGGTAAATATACCGTTCGTCCCATGGATGCCAGGTCCGTTAAAAAAGGGCAAACGTTTCCAACAAAAGGAAAGATTTCATCTTCCTTTTGCAATTATTTTTTTCAGGGGATATTCCATAGTTCTCGGGGGAGTATTTGCCTAAATTTACCTTGTAAACTACCCAAATGTACAGCTAGGTATACAGTACCACCATACTGTAAGAGTAGTGTAGTTTTTTTTCTGGCACATAGCCACTCTTTCTGGAGGTTAAAAGTCCAAGGGAAACTTTAAGAATACGGAGGTCGATCCAAGAACTTCTCTGCGTTCCCAAGTGGTCTGCTGTTTGGTCTATGTCTCCCAGATATAGACATAGTTTTAATTTTTCCAAAATGTTTCCAAGCAGTTTCTTCAAATTTGCGTAGATGTGTTCAAAAATCATGTCAAGAATTCAAATATTTAGTCACGGTTTGCCCCAACGATGACATACGTTTCAAAGGTGTTCTGTCCACGGAAAATTTCACCGTAAGATTGCAAGCCTTCCAAACAAGGAAATCATCAACACATCGCAACATCACAAGGCTCCACAAAGACATGAAGCAGGTCAACACATCCAACATCATCTTAACCTATCAAATTCACCTCCCACACAAATTATATTCTTCCTCACAAGCAAAGTTCTTTCAATTCTTTACCAAACCTCAAGTCTTTATGTTTTAATTCATTTCCCAGGTCACCACTTCAACATGGTAAAAACCTGCCCCCGAAAAAATCCTCACCACCTTGCCGTGAACTTCGTAAGATGTAGAGCACTTCCACCTCCGCATCTGTTGAAACCTCCTCCAAGGCGTTCCGGGAGGTTATTCTTCCATCATGGGCGAGGGAGCCTTCTCCATGAGATCCAAGGCGAAAGATCAAGGCGACGGCCGCGCGCTTGGTGGAGTGCCTTTGGGGTGGGGAAGAAATCCGGGATCAACTCACCAGGTGAGATTGGTAGTTTATCTACCATTATTCCATAGGGATTTGTACATGCCAGGTGGTTGTTTGGGGATTTCTGAACCATGAACAGTTCGCACCTGAAAATTGATGGTTGGATGACGATTTGCTTGTTGGGGCCCGGCCTATTTTCCAAGGCGAACTGTTAGTTTCAGGGAGTGCATATCATCCTTGCCTTGAAGATAGTGGCTGCTGCTATATTTTTGGAGGGGTAATGATGTATATTGTATATACAGAATATATTATACTATATTTATATCATATAATTTCATATTGCATAAACATGATATTTCATATTGAGAATATTCTGTATCATAAAAAATATATATATATATATTTGAACTTTTGTGCGCAAATATAAATATATATATATATATTGCTACTATCATACTCGGTTTTATCATTATATGACAAATCAAAACAATTAAGGCCGTTTAAAACAACAACAACAACAACAACAACAACAACAACAACAACAACAACAACAACAACAGCAACAACAACAACAACAACAACAGCAACAACAACAACAACAAGAAGAAAAACAAACTTCCTAGTTGGTGGTTTCAACCCATGCGAAAAATTATGAATCAAATGGGATTGTTTCCCCACTATTTTTCATGGGTAGACATGGAAAAATCTGTTCAACCACCACCTGGTGTCCCTTTTGAAGGCTTTTTGTTTCCTGATCAAAAATGCCAAGATGCGGATTCAATTTCGGTTGACTCTCCGCCAAACGTTGTTGCAAGGTTCGCAGGGTTTCAACGCTCATGGCGAAACGCTTGTCTTCAGAAACAACAACAATCTGCCAGGAAAAAAAAACAAAAACATGGAAAAACCCAGGTGAAATGTTTGACTTTGGCACAAAACATCATGAAACATTTTTTGTTTCTACTTGTTGCTTTCTTCGGTGCTGTTGGCCTGAGCTTCGTTTGAGAAGACTGATTATATAAATATGAGTTTCTGGAAAAAAAACAAAAAAGTCCTGATGGAAATGTACAATGTGACCTTTTCAAACATAACATCTTCAAAAAATACACCACATATCACCACATACATTGCTGACACATTTCTGCCAACACTGGATCTTTGCTGAGATTGAAACTACTTCTATCTGTTTCTGAGTTTACGGTGCTTCAAACAACTGGCGTTGTACCTATCTCTGTAGCAAAAGAAGCTATGAGTCAAGCCAAATCTCAAGTTCAAAGAACACACCCAAATGCCTAAAACATCTCTGACTTCAATAACCATGGCCTAGGCTGTTTTTTGGATGTTTGCAATGTTGCCTAAAACAACAAGGCACTAAGGGTTTTCCCCCGAAACATAAACAAAATGTCCAACGTTCTTAGCAAAGCCGGCATCCATTTATCGATCAAGGTGGGTTTCAACCTGAGAAAAAATGATGCGCAAGTCAACTAAGCTTCATCTTCCCCAAGGGGTGAACAATGAACATATCTCCTGGATCCAAAAAAAACATGGAAAACATGGTGAAAAATGGAAGGTTTTGGAAAGCCCTCAAAATATTGGCGTTTTAACCCCTAAAATGAAAATTGTGGGTTGCCATGGTATATCTATATATATATATACATACACAGGGTATAATTAAAGGTAATATACCTTTTGAAAGGTCACCAGACCTAGCAATTGCTTCGCAATCCTCTTGATGTCTTGTTCTCCTTCCTCCAAATCCACTATCGCTCAAGCTAAGTTCTCCCACGATTTCTCGTGCGATACCTACAGCCACCTGGATTCGTGGCCAAGGTGGTCAAATCCGGGAAATGTATGGTGAAATTTACCTACATTCCCGCCTCTCCTACATTTAAAGTAAACCTATTCCTAAAATGACAGGTTAAAGACTCTAAGACCAAGATGTGGTACCTCCTTTGTTTCCCTTTGTGGTTAGGGGGTTTTAGATACTCAGGGGTGAAAGGCATGGCAAAGCAATGTCGATAAGAGGCAAGCAGCTCGAGATAAATACTGAAATGAAACACTCATGAATCATATAGTTGGCGGTTTCAACCCAGTTCAAAAATAATGCATATAGTCAAGTCAAATTGGATCATCTCCCCAAGTACTAGTGAACATCAAAAAAATGGCGTTCACATCCTGCATGGAAGAAAAAAATCCACGATTGCATCCCTGGGTTCAACTGTTCACAAAAATGAGATTTCCTTCACCAATAGCTCCTGTAAAGAACCATGGTCAGGAGACATCTTTTTTCCTTGAAAATCTTGAGGGTTCCTATTTTCAGGGTTGGAACTGTTGGGTTTGAAGGAGGGGAGTTTTTCCCATCTTCAGGTGACTTCGTTTTGCGCAGCTTCACAATGCAGCATGCATTGCATCAATCCACGTGGAAGACTAAAGGGCACCACTCAAATGTCTGTAATTAGCTGTCAGTGTTTTTTGTGATTTCTGGCGTTGTCCTCCTTTTACACAAAAACAAACATGCAATTTTCCTTATACATATCATTTTCATCTGTTCATATCAATAATATTCAATGATTATCAATATCATTCAATATCATTCATATCCACATCTCTATTCCCACCCCGACAGCGTCGTCACCTTTTCGTCCCCACTGGCCCACCGACTAAAAGCAGAGCACCTTGAGGTCATGAAAACGCTCAAAGGGCAAACTTTCAGCACAGGACTGGGCGTGCCAGCTGACTCGTTCCACCGGTTTTGTTTGTTTGTCTTGTTCCACGGCTATTTTTGTTGGTTGATGAACGACGCTTTGTGCGATTTGTGTGAATGTGTGTGTGGTTCAACGGCGGTGTAGTTTGTAAGATGAAAAAACCGAAGTTTCTTGCTTCTTGTAATTACACACTAAAGACTGGATGTTGAAGTGGGCACCATTGCTGTATGGTGTTCGAAAGGAGAACACCTTTTCCAAATCATCACGTTGAGGATCCATGTTGAATTTCTAGTGTCCAAGACTCCCAACATTGGGTAGGTTATGGGATAATATCTCACAAACTCAAACCATGCACAACAATCACATTCCTCATACACATGCACTCGCATATGATGTGTCATTATATATATACAAATCATAGAACTGAACCATACTCTACACTTCTACACGGCATAGTGATTGCCACCTCACCATGACCCTGAGCGGAAGTTCCAAACATCTACAAAATTCCTTCTTGAAATTCCAGCTGTTTGTTGTTGGCGAACACCTGAAGACTTCTACCCGAAAAAAGAAAGCCATTGCAAAAGAAAGCCATAAGGAATCAACAATTTCATCTACCCTAGGAATATCGGGGATGTCATAGGGTGTCATTGAAAGGGTCGACTGTTTCCATCGGACACATCAGGTTCCTTAGGGTCACACATGTTCCTTTCGCTCCACTTGTTCACTTTCAATCTTCTGTCCATTTCCCATACCATCCATGTATGATATCTATATATACATATTATATGCCTACATTTACCATGAAGATATCAACTAAATGTAGCTTTAAACAAAAAAACATACATGGGATTTTATGGCTTTGGAATCTCCAACACTCAACACACTCAAGACACATTTCTGACCTTGTCGAACCTCTCTCCAAGCTGCTGGAAAAGCCTGGCGATTTGATGCTTCCGAAGCCGGCCTTTGGTCCATAACTCTACAAAAAAAGGGTGAAATAACCCCAGTGACCCATTTATTTTCGGCCAATTATAGGTTTTATAACTCCATTTATAACTGGTACATCAATTGAAAAGTACATGGCACAGTCCCGATGTATGGGTTTATATATGGGCTCTTTACTATATAACCTTCCTTTTTGGACCTGTGCCATGTATTTTGACATATTTTGACTGTAAGGTAAACCCATTGATAAACCCATCAATCTATGGATGTTTCCGAAAATAGGGGTACCAACAAAATCATCCATTTTAATAGGGTTTTCCATTATAAACCTTATAAACCATCCATTTTGGGGTATCCCTATTTTTGGAAACACCCCTATACATCTCAAACCACTATGAAAATTCACCGGTTGAAACGACCCCACGGACCTGGACCAAAAACCTCAAGTGGCACGGGGGGTGGTCCGATCTACCCAACCCCGAAAACGAACATGGATACAAGGTGGGGCCCCCCTACCAGTTGTAAGTAGGGTTATAACTCCTATATAAGTAGGGTTGTAACATGTTGTCACCCATTTATTTTCGGTGATTTATAGGGGTTATAAGTCCATTTATAACTAGTAGGGGCCCACCTTGTACCAAATATATCCAAATATGATGGATTGGAAAAAGTGATTTCTATTAAACATGGCCATATTTTTTGTATCTATGTAAAATTTCTGGAGGCTATATACCAATATCATCCAAAGACAATTTGTGATCCCGAACTTGCAGCCTGTCATTTTTTCAGCCAGCACACCATACCTTTAAATCACTTTGCTTTTAAAAAGAAGATGAAGGGTTTCACCATCCAGTTCTTGAGATATAGCATCTATCTCTATTACATAAATGAGCTACAAATAAACAAACAGAACATCCAAATCCATAAAATCCTTATTCTTGCCACAAAAAAAACTACGTTATGGGTAATTTACAGTATTGATATGTTGGTTTATAATGATCCCCCTACTTCAACCATAATAATCTGTTCAATCTCTCAAATTTCGAGCTGATAATAATCCGTCTGAAATATATTATCTAAAATTATAATATGTGTACAGTATACATCAGAAGTTATCCCCCATATAATTCAACAACCCACTTGTAGTTCCATTGTTCCCATTCCCATGGGCCCAAAAAAAACAATCCCCACCTCTCCAAGTCTTTCGGAGATGCCTAGCGGGAAACGATGGAAATTCTCGGGTGAGATTTGATGGGCATCAAAAATGGCTTCTGAAAAAAACAGAGAATTCATGAAGCAAATGCAGCAAAAACATGCAAACAACCTACACATAATTCTAATAAGTTGATATACATAAGTCATAATAGATTCATCCCAACTGACTTCATTATGTTCATTCTGCATTCCGTGGTGGTCTTCATGATTTTCCACCATTTCTTACCAAACTTCCTAAATAACTGAGCTTCGATGGGCCACAACAACCCAAACATGCAGCTAATCAAAACACGTTTGCAAAGGTCTGTTTGAAAAACCTTCTGCCCATCACCATCTTTTCACAACTAATACTTAATTGGTGGTTTGAACATAGCACTTGAAAACCTGGATGGTTGGAATTGGAATACCAGCTTTTCGTACTCTTCATCCATCGTCATCTGACCAAACGAGGCAACTCAACCCACCCCCTACCAGTTGCCTCGAACCCAAATTCACCACGTGCATAGTGAATTGCATCTGCTACGGTCAGTCGGTCATCTCCCTCCGCATCATAGCCTCAAAGGAAGCTAAATATGGGCAGCCTCTTTTCGACTTCAGAAAACAACATCTTTCAGAAATGGTAAATGGTGATGTCAGAATTCTCATTCTTGTTACGTTTCAAAAAAGAACAAGTAAAACAACCAAAACCCTTGAAATTTGTGTTTGTTTTCTTCAGCAAGAAACAGGGGGCCACGAATATTTGAGACGCACCCCGCACCCATACAGTGGACATGAAAATATCAACCGTTTCAACACATCCAAATAGTAAAGTAATTCGTTTTAACATGCAGTATAATTAATCTCCTATATGCAGAAAAACAACCAAGGTTTTCGTCACCATCTTCTTCTGCTCTTCCATGGTAGTTTAGAGGGATACAACATGGATCAACCAATCCAACCCAGAAAAATACCAGGAAACCTATCCGTCCCCAACAACGACGAGGGAACGAAAATGGGCGGTCGAGAAACGTTTGAAGATGGCCTTTTCTCTTTCCAGCAAAGCTTCTGCCAGACTTTTTCTTTCTAAAGCTTCTACAGCAGCAGCGTGTCTTTGCACCGCGGCCTGTGAAAAAAAAGGTCATCCGAAACTGTGGCAAGTGGGGGGCCTTAATGTGGAGAGTACAGGAAATTCGTTCATTGAATTTACTGGGGGCATTTCGGCATGCACCCAAAAAGGTATGGCAGTGGATTCGCAAAGGAGCTGCATCTTTACCAGCTTTTTGCCTTTGATATAAACTCGGTGGGTTTCCCCTTGTGGACTCGGGTGAAATTTGATCAAATCAACAAAAAACAAATCTGGGATTTGATTGTTGTTTCTCAAGTCATCCTATCCAAAAAGTACCAAGATCTGCTTGAGAAAAGTTTGTTGGTAACTTATTGGTGAAATTTGATAAGATCCAGCTGATTCGGTAGGTAGCTCCTTAGATTTCTCCATCCTCCATCGTTCCAGAATACCCGAAAAATGTTGAGCTTGGCCAGGTCTTCTTGATTTCTGTTTGGCAAATCCACATGAAGAATCTGGGACAGTTCATCCATTTAAGCAGTTTGGATGATAAAAAAGATCTCAAATCGTTGAACCACTAGCCAAGTACATGTGATGCTTCCAACTTTAAAAAACATACATAGGAGTGTATATAAAGTTCACATTCCCATCAGATTAAAGTATGGTATATTTACCCACATTTCGTTGCCTTTTTTTAATGGTAAATGTATGTAAAGATACTATATATATATATATATACATGAATCCTATTGAAGGATTGTCCTGCACTCAAACTTTCAGGCCTCTCGAATCGCAGCGATTCCTCCAGATGTCATGCTACGTTTGGCATTGGCCACGTTGGCACGTTTTAGCAGCTGCTGTAGCACCTCCTGTTGGTTCAACTGAATGGAAGTGGATCTGCAAAGTGGACCCCTTCAACAGTTATAAGTAGGAAGCCCACAACTCCTCCAATTATAGGGGTTTATAACACCATGTTACCCATTTAAAAGGTCGTTTATAGGGGTTACCACTCCATTTATAACTAACAGGGGCCCATCTTGTTGGGGAATGAGTTTTTCTGTAGTTGGATGATCATTGACCGCAAGTGAAAGGTTTTCAAAGTCATACAAACACATGGGATAAAGTGATAGAAACAATACCATGTCTTTAAAGGATTCACATCGAGTCACTACATCTTACTGTAGAGGGATTCACTATGAATTACCAACATAGCTGAGGACTTCGTGGTAGTTCCTTGAAGATCTTTGGAGAATGCTGGGTGACATCCGTATTGATGCCTGAAACCCACCATTTTGGTGATCTGATTTTAGCGGTGCAAGATGTTTCACGACCATCAACATGGATATGGGATAACATGGGGTTTGAGCTTGCCAATTCCAAAAAAATCACCATCTCTACCACGTGATTTGGGGTAAGTGTGGCCAAATCTTTCTTCTTTTGGGGTGGAGGAACACTTATATACATAATTCATCATAATTCCATGATTATGAAAAACAAACACCATCAATCAACATCAATTAAAAAGACACAAATCTAGGCCAATTATGTACTGAAAAATCTTCAAGTACCTTCTGAGCTCCGAAGCACACCTCCACAAACTCTACACCCCGAAAGATTCACATGGAACAAGGGAACCTGAGAATACACCCCTTGGAAAAGGAACATCCATATTCCAAACCCAGCAACCCAGCATCTTCAGGTTCTATGGTAATCTTCTGGGGTGTAGTCAGCCAAGTCCTTCACCAAAAATCCACTTCTGTGCAGTTTTTTTTTTTCTCAGGCTCCTTGCCCGGCTTACCCTCATGATCCTCCACCTCTTCGATGGCTTCATTGTTTTCACGCACGAAGGTCGTGCAACTTCTATAAGCTGTCTCCACATCCTGATCAAAACATCGCCAGAATTGCTGGCACATAAAGGAAGTATGATAGAACTGAAATATCACACTGCACTGTATCTGCATTATTAAAAACATGCAATTTCCAAACAATTTGTTAAGGTTCCAATTTTAGTTTTGAGACCTTTTAAATTCAAATGAAAGGCAGAGCCTCTTTTGCAGATTCACGCCATACTTTTAGATTCAAAAGTTCCTACTTTTAGGTTCAAGAGTACCCTTGAGTCATCGACACAACGAGGGTTTCAAGGAAGGTCTAGTGCCTGCCCCCCCCCCCCAAAGTTTATTTGTCCAACGAAGTAGAGGCTTCATTCTTGAAATATTATTGATGAACCTAGCTGTTCTCCCTAGCCACTCCCATTAGTCATATATACTTTATCATGGCCCCTTACTATTCACCACCTTGTGGGAGTGGTGAATAGCCATCTACTTTCAGGGAAGTGAGGGAAGCTAATTTGACACACAAATCTCCCATTTTGACCAACAAAAGTGTGAGCTCTAGGAGGCTCTAAAAGTTAGCAGATTTGTCCAAATTCTAAGAAATCCTAATTCTTCTCCAACAAAAACAAACTAGTTGGTGGTTTCAACCCATCCGAAAAATATGCTCGTCAAATTGGAACATTTCCCCAAGGATCGGGGTGAACATGAAAAATATGTGGGTTGCCACTACCCAGAAAATTTCCAGGTAAACTTTATTCATTTACAATTCCTTCCAAAGTCGATAGTTGAGAAGTTTCAACCCATGTAAATCAAGCCGCCTTCTCTGCCATGACAACAGCTTCGGAGAAAGCATCCAGTTCCTGCTGTTTGTTGCATGGTCAGATGCTACACAAATTGTGAATGTTTTTTGGAGGTCGCCATCTTTGAGAACTTGAAGTCTATGTATACGTCGGTTGCTATCTTTTTGGTGACTATTTTGTGACATAAATCTTTTCAAATGAACAAACATTGACAAGTTCACAACATCTTTTTTCCTGCTACTAGTAGTGTTGTTTATTTGGATATGGGGATATCTGAAAATGAATGGCACTCCCAAAGTCCTGTTCCTGCTCGTGGCATGTTTACCTACAAGGTAATCATGTATTTTAGGATACCTCAGGTAAGTTTAGCGAGGCTAAGTGAGGGGACTTTACATTAAGTCACACATGTTTTTTTTCTGGGTATGTCGCTTATAATACATTGAATACATATTTGAAATCAAAGTAGCAACAACTAACCAAGAAGGCTTATTTCTTAAGTCAGAACTCGGTGTGAAACAAATCCCTGTCCAAAACTTCCCGCGAATAACTTCCAGACCCTCTCCTGGTCTGTAGGTGTGTCAAGACCTTCTCCTTGTATACCTTGGGAAACTGACTACTTGGGATGGCGTCGATTCCCTGGAAGTCCAAGACTTTCTGATTTCAAACTTCAAAATACTGTTGATGGAAGAAATCATGCACAACCTGGGAGATATACAACCCGTCGTAAATAATGGAATATTTACCATATCAACTGGTTAGCCGGATTTCTTCCATCAACAGTATCAACGCTTCACATCGCTTTTTAACAGCTTATCCAAACTTCATAGACACGCCCAAAGCACCGAGCTCAAACATGGAACAATTCTTGCTATCTGCATCCTGTCTATGTCATGTGCTTGCGTAAACTACCATAAAACTGCCCTCCTGGGAACTAACATGAACTAACATATCCCTTCCCAAGGCGTTTTGAAGATGATTTTCCTTTTCCCAAGGTGGGATATGCTAATTTCCTGGAGGGTAACAGCAAAACTACCTGAACATTGATGTTTGGAAGACTTTCTCCCCTTTCCTTTTGGGGCATGTTTGTGTATTTTCTCAAGGCAAACGTGCTGATAGTTTTTGGGGGGAGGTAGAATCCCTTTTGGAAAATTATTCTAAAAGAGCAAAGAGGCTGTACAACACCTTGAAGTTTTAGTGGGAAAAAATGCCAACAACCATGAACCGTCACCACATTTGGGGTGTGACTCTCCTTTCCCACCCATGCAATCTTGGAGAGTGAAGATGTTCAAGTACCCTTACAACCTCAACAAAAAACAAAGTACTGGTGGCTATCAACCCATTGACAAACATATGCTCGGCAATTTGGATCATGTCCTCAATTTCATTGGGGTAAACATAAAATATCTGCGAAACCACCAGCTACTTACAGTATTTGAAATGCCCTGATTGGTGGAGTTTTGTTTTGTGAAACTTCAAACCTCAGAGGCTACGATTTAACAGCTTTTTCCAAGATATGAAAACAAGTGAGCAATGAAAACAACCCTTGGTTGTTTAGGGTATATAGGGTTTAGGGCTGAAACCTACTTGAGCAATGAAAAAAGCAACTAGTTGTTTAGGGGATTTGTTGGGGATGAAATCCTAGCCATGATCTGGGGGTAATGAGCTGTGATCAAAACCCCGGCTGTTTAGGGTATATAGGGCCTGTAGAGGATTATACTACCCAGTTCTGTGGAGAATATTTCATGAAAGAATTGTAAGGATTCCTACTAAACAACCAGTATTTCAATGGAAAGTAAGGGAACCCGGGTTGTTTTCGTGGCTCACTGGAATTCAAAGGATAATATCCTTATTCAGTAGTTGTTCAGACCCCCCCATATGTGTGCACTATATATGTGTATGCATACTGTACTAGGGAAAGAAACAAATATATACATATATACACATATATTGAAACTAACAGATAGTGTGTGAGTTCATTTGGGGTTCCCAGGGCACCCCGTTTTTCAGGCTAAGCCCAGCCGTAAAAATCATCAAGTTCTTTCGCAGAGTGGCTGTTCATCTTCACTTCTAAAGTCTCAGCGCTAAATTCCACAGCTTCTACCAGTTGTTCCAGTTGCTCAATGATTTTCTTATTGGCTTCCTGACAGGAAGATGACAAGTTCCTATGCGGCATTTGGTCAATCTTAAACATCCAAGTTCTATGGTGAGAGGATGTATTTAAAAAAGTCAGTTGGCCGAACGCCCAACAGGGACTTACAACTCCATGTTTGGCACATACAACTATGTTTCGGGGGGTTGATAGACATCCCCAAAAAGCCAACGGAGACCAACAAAGTCCAACTGATCATCTGTGCGATTCTCAAACAATGTGTGTATTCAAAAAATACATATAATAACTACCCAACCTAAACCTTTACTTCCCACAGGCATCCTGGGAGGGATTTTGCATCCCAAAATATATTTAATTATAATTATCAATCACTTGGACTCACGATTCCATTTCTTCCTCCTTTCAATCGATGATACATGCTTAACAAATTGCAGTATCTATCTCGTATCCTTCGTTTGCATCATGGTACCAACCGTGTTTCATACCGTATCCGACTACTGATGGCTGAAAACAGGCTAAGCAGTTCAGTGCGGTAGTCTTGGATTTGCTTAAGATGCTCAGAAAAAGCAAAACATATTCTCCCAAATGGTGGTTTAGTGGTGATTTCCCATGGTACAAGTAAACAATCACCTTAAACAAATGCAAGATCAGTTGAGTGTGTCAGTTTATCCCATCTGCAAAGGTTTCATGTCCCCCCTTAGTGTCAGGATCTGATCGACGCAGCCAGCCATGTCTAAAAGCTGGATCATCTCACCCCAGCGCTAGGAATCCATTCCCCCGCTAACAGTCAACTGAAGTATCTACACGTAAATTGAATGAAAAAACTGTCACGGTAACAATAGAACTGAACAGAGTATGACAACTTTCAAGTGTTTTTCATTGTGGTTAGGGGACAGCTTCGGAAAGGATTACAGATTTGTGTTGGAAAAAAAAACGAAAATCCATTTCTGAAAGCCAGCCAAAACAAAAAAAACAACATGTCCTGGTGCTGCCGTTGACTCTCCTGGCACTTTGTCAAACTTTCATCGCTGTGACCGGATGAGATTTGAGAGACAGGATGCGCCAGAGTGAAGCTGGAAAAACATCCAGGGTGGAAAATATGAAAGCATTGGCAATTTCATAAACTGGCCAGGATTTAGGTGTGCTCTAAGTGTGGTGCTCATGATTTCGCTACCTACATTTTTGTAATCAAAACACAGATCCCCTTGACTTATTTCATAATTGAAATATGACGAATCAGCTTGACCCCACGACGTTGCCCTCCAGAAAATAATGCTTTGCGAACGGATGGTGCATCCAAAAAAAACAGAACCAATCCCCTGAGTACAAATCCCCTGAGTACACCAAAAAGGGTCCATAAATCTTGTAGGTGGACAAAGTGGGCTTCGAAAAAGAATCCATTTCAGGCTCAACTCAAAAAAGGCTTAGATCTTTTGTGACCACAAAAAATCCCATGAGGTTTGCCAAAGGTGCGAAAAACACACATGTACTCAGAACCAAGATGGACTTTGGTTGCTTGGAAAAAGTGAACCTTTGCTTCCATTAATTGTGTTGGATAAACTTCGGAAACTCCTCTCAGTGAGAGTTGGCCAGCCAACAAAAATCATATGTTTACCACCCAAATGATCACGGTTCTTACTACTGTTGGTGGAAGAAATCCTGCACCAGTTGATAGGTAGTTTATTCCACTATTTACAGGGTTATGTACATCCCAGGTGGTGCAGGAATTCCTCCTTCAACAGTATGACCACAAGGGCAACTAAAAATCATGCCTAACCATGTGGATTGATAAATTGCTTGCTAAATATGGGCCATGAAACCTCATCCACCACCACAAGAATTGTGCATTCAACGGTATGTCCCCCCAAATCCAAAGTCACCTTCCTTTGTGAGGTCACCTGATCATATTCAAGAGGCTTCATCTTGCTCAGCTCGGTTTATTTGTTATTAATTATACTTGATCCCCAAATAGCAAAATGATGTTTTCTGAAACCGATGCCTCCTCTTGCTTCTTCTTTTGATCGATCTTTTGGTTGAACTGATTGATCTTCAGTACCTTGGTTATCCAGCTCGGATTTTTGTGTAGGCCAATCTCTGTATGTTTCATTTTAGAGCATTGAACACAAGTAGCACAAACCACGAAGGAACTGTCTTACATTTGGACTCACTGATCCCGCCTACATGAGAAAGTAATCATTGCTGCTTTAAACACCTTGTTTTTTTCACAAAATCTCAGTTCAGGGAGCCGGTGCCAGCAATACAAAGAAAAACAAAAAGCCAACATCCAAATCGCTTCTTTAGGCAAAACACAGCAGCAGTTTGTTCAATGAAGCTTTCTCATACAACCTCCGACTCTGAGTCGATTTGGATAAAACAAGTTCCATCCCAACAAGTGAGCCACGATGAACACACCTCTTACTGGCTGTTTAATAGGGATCCTTATAATGAATTTATTATACTCCCCACACAAATGGGTAGGATTTCACTCCCTTTTTGGACCCCTAAACAACCAGGATTTTTTTTCATTGCTCAAGTAGGTTTCGGCCACCAGAGGTGATGAGGTTTTCTGGTTCACCCAAGTGACCCGCGACTTGGCGTCAGACTTCACCTTTTCTGCTTCTAAACGCAAGGGTCGACTGAGATATTCAGCCTCTGCTTGCAGCAAATGATCCACCTATGGCGGCAGTCGTGGGGAAAGGGATGGCCATTCATTTTGGTGGGGTGAAGGTCATCACATTTCGGTTGGAAAAGGAGAGATGCTGTATGTAAGTACGAAAACCACCAGAGTTTGAACACCAAGATATATCTTTAGTATGTGATGATGGGGATATGATTTGGACCTCTTAAGACATAAACAGCATGACAATATCAGCAATATGAATGTATAAATATAATATATAAAATATATATATATATGTTGTCCTCTAAAACATTTTTGTACAATTGTACAAATCAGTACAGTATATATGTACATATCGCATACAGAAGTGTATGCAATGAATCATATCTATCTATACATGTATGTCGACTTTCATGTCTCTATCCCCCTGTTTGCCAAATACACGGCAAAGGTTCAAGCCGAAAACAGTTGAGTTTGGGATAGTTTTCCTTGATAGTAACAGTTGCCATCAGGACTATAACATTCTCAAGATCGGGGATCCCTATTAACCATCACTGTGATACTGGAATACTGGGAGAGGTTTCGCATCTGAAAATCATCCCGGCATCATTTTGCAAGCCCTTTTGATTGAAAGATGCACCCTAAATGAACTCAGCACACTAGGCCTTCAGCTTCCCAAAAACTCCCTAAATATCTAAAGATTGATACAACTCCGGATGTGAACTTGAACCCCCCAGGCACCTGGAACCCTGGATGCCAGTGCAAGGCATGAAGGTTTAGTAGTTGGGATCCCTTACTAATCCTAGTGGTGAATGTTGAGCATCCCAAGACATAACACACTATATCATATACATGATCCTCAGTAAAGCCTAAAGGAATCACTCAAATTGTGAGTCATTGCAAACATGCCAAACTTCACTATTAGGTAGCTCATTCCGTCAGGGACCGCTGACATAGTTTTCTTTGTACCTCTGTGCTACCAAACCCACATCTTCAAACAAAAATATTTTTTGAAGTTTTGCCCCCCCCTTATCTTCAAAAAAAGAATCAACCCAAGTTGGAGTCCATCCATAGGTTTTAGGCCGTTAAACCGCCTCTTCCAGGAGATCTCCAAAGGTTTCAGGTTTGGCCAAGCGCAACTTTTGCAGAGCACGTCGAAGCAGAAGTTGCACGTGGTGTTCACGTTGCTTTCCTGGAAAAAAATCGACAACTACCTGGTGGTTTTTTGCCACCCATTTGAAAAATATGCGCAAGTCAAATTGGATCATTTCCCCAGGGATCGAGTTGAAAAATAAACACTATTCACCGGAAGTTTAACCCTAAAAAATAGGAGAAACCCTAACCATCACCTTGCGGGACTTGCTACCTGTCAATCTTTGGAGTTGATTTTACCATGTAACGGTTGGTTCTTATGGTGGAGCCCGAACTACCAGTTGTAAGTTGCAGGTTGAGAACCTCCAAGGCTACTCCATGTCTAAGTTCATTACCAAGTAATGTCATTGTTCCCAACTGGTATACATGGACTTTTCTCTAGCTGGGGCTTAAATCCCTTTCTGTGTGAGCAAATTGATAAATCTCAGCCAAGTCTGCGTTCTTCAAGTGAGAATAGTGGTTGTAGGCCTACACCCTTCACCCATTTGGAAAACATGTGCAAGTCAAATGGGGAACATCTAAGGGAAGCAAAGAAAAAAGGTGTGTTTGTATTTTTTGGGGGTGCTGTTCAACAACCAAAAGAGTACACTCCCTAAACCTAACAGTTCGCACCTGAAAATAGGCCGGGCCCCAAAAGGAAACGAGTGTCTTCCAACCATCCATTTTCAGGTGCGATCTGTTAGTTTCAGGGAGGGTAACATTATGAAGGCGACAGCCCAGCAGATACTGGAAAATACCACCAATGTGAAATTACACAAAAAAACAAATCAAAAAAAAACAAATCAAAAATACCTGGTAACAGCTTTGGAGTTTTCAGTGATTTTTTTGAACATTATTTTTGTGTCTCAGCCTTTTGGGGCAACATGGCAACATGGCAGCCGGGCTTCTGAGTTCCAAAGTTTTGTGAAGAAATTATTGTTGGTTGGATACCCCTATCTCCTCATGAACACGTCAAGATGTTCTTACAGAAATACATGGAGAAAAACAAAAGTCATACATGATGTGTTTCTATATATAGATCTATATATTACTTTTATAGCTAAGTTAGAAGAAACATTCACAGATCTGATATGTTATGCGGCAATTTCCGAGGATTCTGGCTGCTCAAACAACCAAGGTTGGATTCCAGTTCCACCAATGCATGGTCTGGACATGGACATTTAAAACGGAATCGAAATGTGGCAATGTTATGCTTTTGAAAACTTCCAAATGTCCAGTAATATGATGTAACACGTATACATAATCAATATATCTGCGATTGAATCTAACTATATATAATAGATATACATGTACACATATATCAATAAACTTTCAGGGCGTTTATGACATCTATGTCATCTATAACTGTACGTATTACTGTGTTGCTTCATTTGCGCTAATCATGCACACCAAGCATCGTTCGGCTTCGAGCTGCTTGCGACGTTCAAAGTCTGCCTGTGGAATGGTCAAGCTATACGAAACGAAACCAGTAAAAACACATCAACAAATTGCAAGAGCTTGAAACTTGGACGATTTCAATCACATTTCCCTGGAAGTCGTTGCCAACAACTTTGCAAAATGGTGGGATTCCGAGATTTGGATGATGTTTTTTTCGCCAAAAGCTTTGCAAAACTGGTGAAACTCATAAGCCAAACGGTGGATAGAATTCTAGGGATTTCTTCTACACGATGATTTCCACTCCCTGCAGGGCTGAATGTAAAACACGCTATGTTTCATTCCACCACAGTTTGCTAAATCTCTGAGTATTGTAGGGAAAACCATCTTTGAAACCTAGTTTTCTATCCAAAAAAAGGGTGTTGTTGAGACTATAAAACGGAGGAGCAAAAACATGTCGATTGATTCGCAAGTCTAACCTCCAGCAGTGTTGTTGTTTGGTCACTTAAAATTCATCAGCTTGAACCTTGAACCTAATATGTTTTAGTTTGCAAGAGTGTAACTTATGTTCATAATCTCCATGGAAAGATTACAGTCCCTAAAAGTAACAGTTCGCCCCAAGGACCTACATCCACAAGGAGGGGGGAATTTCCATTGCTATGATCTCCTATCCAAACGTAACATAGAACCATGGTGGGTACAGCTATTTAGCAGTTCAAATGATTTTTTAGGGCAAGTAAGTTCAAACACGTCTTTATTCTCTGTATGTGATTCCCCCCTCAGTAACAGTGACCATCAAGGTTATCCTATGCTATCCTGTTTGTTTGAATATATTTCAAACCGTTAACCTGAAACATGGAACAAATAATCATTGAGGTTCGGTTCCGATCATGTTCTTTAAAAAAAAATGGTTGATTTATAGGTGAACCAGCCGTTAAGTCTTCCAGGGTGAAGGGGGATCGCCCCGGATCAACCTGGCGCTGGATCGCCAATTTTTCACGTTCTTCTTGAAGTCGGATGGAAATCTCCTCGTGTTGCTTCATCAACTCCAGCTCCTGGTGGATTTTGCTGTAAAACAAATAACACGTACAATCTTGGATGGCGTTTTAGTAATTTGGAGTTGTTTTTTGGATCTTTGTTTTGAAACAGAATATAATGAACTAAGTGACCTGGTACGCAGTGTCCCGTCTCCCGAACCCCGATCCCATCCGTTTTTCGTCGTCCTTCATCCTCCGTGCTTCCTTCTCTGCCGTGGTTAACACAGGGACGATTTCCTTCCTCGCGGCGGAAAGTCCAAAGTTGGGTGAAACAAACCCTGCAGATCCGATACCGGCACAGCTGGGTCAATGAATCAACAAAAATCCTGGGAACCTTTCAGGAAATTTCCGTAAGCAACCTTTTTGTTGGGACATTTATAGTCAGATATCAAAGATGATACGACTTCTTACCAAAAAAAAGATGGTGGTTCTAGTCATGTAGCACCACTTATTATACTGCCAACCCATCCAACCTCTCTTCCTTTAGCCTGGTACCCAAGCCGGGCCTCGCAGTACCGGGTTGACGTCCAGGTGTTTGTGCACCCTTCACCAGTTTAGGAACAATCTCGATGCTGGAATCCACAGGACCATCCTGAAAAAAACACCCAAAAAGCATGCAAGTTGGCGAAAGGCAAACACATTTTGGTCGCCCCCCTTTTGCTGCAGAAACATGTTTTTCTGTTATGACCCTGTGCCAAAGTCATGGAAAAGCCGCCAAATAGCCCACAAATAATACCAAAACAGCGAGCCAAAAAGGTCAAGAATACACCAAGTTCTTTAAAGGCAATACCTGAGGGTTTTATTCACCTCCCCTTCCCAATGCAATTATGTTGGGATCCGCCAATCTTAAAGATGTAAACATCATCCTGGTGTTGACTATTACACCCTGGTAAATTAAGATGTTGAACCCAAAGTCATGTAGCTTTGGTTCAAATGATTCTCATTTTAGAAAACTGGTGATTCTCATGTTCCAGCCGTTAATTAACTTCCAGGGGGTACTGGGAAAAAAACGGAAAAAAATAACAAGTTTCCATTACACCTGGTGATTTCATGTGATTTCGTGACTCTGATTGAAAGGTCCTACCGGGTTGGTCCTAATTGAAGTTTCTGAAAGAAACACCGGAAAAAAAAAACGAAGCCAAAAGCAGAGTCGTTGTTTTGTCTGTTAATCCATCGTATCTATTTGGATGACATATCAATTAGTTTCAACAAAAATCTGAAGTTATAGTTGTTTGTTTAAAACTTCACCATTTTCGGGGAAGCTGTACGGTTTTGATCAATAGAACTTGCCCCTGAACAAATACTTAGATAAAACGAAAACCTCTTGCAGCTATTGGCCGCTATACCCGTCATTACTCAAGAAACTCAAAAGGGAAGACTCCCAGGATTTCTGTTTGCCAAGTTCAGTATATAAATAGACAATGTCTGGCCATGGAAGGGATACCAGAATGAGGGGATACAAAGGATATCCTCACAAGGGTCGGGTATACATGGGTGTTTTCTTATATGGTGGTACCCAACAACCATTGGTTTTGCTGCTACAAATGATCATTTTGGGGTGTTTTGGGGGTACCACCATTAAAGGAAACCCCCACATGTCTATACAACTCTCCTGACTTTGCCGCCAAGTTGCAAATGGACACTGCCAGCCACTCGTCGGTGGTGTCTTGGCACTGGTGTCCTATGTTGGCGACTGGAAGTTCACCTATGTTGGTGAAAAAGTCAGCTCAATCTGCAGCTCGGTTGTTCAGGTTTGGTCAAATTACAAAAGAAAAGATGAGTGACCAATAATGGCAGGTTTTTTCATTCATACATAGGTCTTGTATTGATAGAAACGATATCTGAAGCAATCAATAAAATGGTCAGGCTTTGGAACAATGTAACCAATGCTTTCAGCTCAGTCAAGCCAGCCCCTTCTTTAAGAAACCCCAAAAACATGAGAAACATGTAGGTTTTAAGCCAATAGAAATATGGGTTTTTAAGTTATGACTCCCCTAAAAATGGAGGTTGTGAGATGTAAATATATGGGTTACCATCCACCAAACTAACATATCCCCTCCCAGCCGGCACTTTTGAGTCGTTGAGTTGCCTTTTCACCAAGCTGGGATATGTTAGTTTCCCGGAGGGTATAAACCCCCCAAAAAGATGAATGTTGTGGGTTCCCATGGCTATCTTTTATCGCCGAGTGGCCGGATGAAAGGCCCAGACTTCATCACCACCAATCTGTGGACCGAACCACCAACCAGAAAAATCAGGACTTTCCTGGCAGAAGGGCCCAAGGGCCATGTTGTTTGGTTGGTGCAGTTAGGTTTCATAAGTTCAATCTTGGTTGCTTTTTTTTAGGGGAGAAAGTCTAAAAACAGAAATCTGGAGTTTTCAAACTTCAATCTTGCTAGGTCTCTCTACTTGGTAGTGAAAAGACTTGTCGTTGGAAGTTGGTTCTTGAAGTGTTTCAGGGCTTAAGGATGGTTCCAATGACGAAAAAAATTGCCACCAAGTTATCTCTCTGAACGTGCTTGCTCGTTTCCCTGTCTTTTTCAACTAAAAGCAGGCAAAATTAATGTGTGGTTTCTGTCACTCAACGAATTCTCCAAATTCAATGTGAAACCTTCATCCAGTCTGCATGTTCTGTCAGCATTTGCGCACGTTTGCCAAGTTGTTCTTCAAGAGTTACCCGAATCCTCCTAGTTTATGGTTGAACCACCCATTCTGAATTTATGCTGACCCCTCAAATCTCCTGATTGAAAATACTTCAACCGTTCAACCGCTCAAATTGGAAATCTTCATAAAGCTTCTCCAATTTTTTGAGGTGATAATCCCACAACTAATTGAAACCACCTAGTAAACTACCACCAGGTAACCCATTTGGAAAAGTCCGGAAAGTCCTTGTCTTCCCAGAAGTACAGCATCACATCAAGTGCTTTGCTGCCCACCGTTTCATCTTTACCTTCAATTTTTACGCATCGGCAGGTCATTGCTATACTGATAACGGATAACGGTTTCAGAAATCCTGGGTTTGAACCAGTTAACGTTGTTGGCAGTTGATTGCCCACCATTTTTGTTGACGAGTTTTATACATTTTTTCGACGGTTTTTGCAGTATCAGTATGCTATGGTGAGGCCGGAGCTTTTAGGTCAACTTTTTGAGAGGCTCAAAAATCCCCAAATCCTTGGGATGATGAATATCACTGGTGCTTGGGATGATCTTTCATTTTGGCGGTGATCTTCATGCTTTAAACATCATCTACATCAAGAGTGATGATCATCTTGTTCCAGGCGGTAATTTTCAGGTTCCAGCCATTAGTGTTGAAGGAGGTTGTGTGTACTTAGCCGTTTTTCATTTGAAACAAACAACCGCTGGGACCCTGGGAGGACTTGTTCTTGTTCACAAGATCATTCCAACTTCAGTGCTCAAAACTAAACAGATTACTGTAAACAACATGGATATCTCAACTTAGCCCTTCTAAAATGATTTCAGGTTTCTTTGGAACTTCGTTGCTCCAACTCTCTTTTGGACCATATGGTCACAGAGGAAGCAAGAACTCTGATTCATTTGAAAAAAGTTGGAGATTGGAGTTGACCCAAAACAAGTTTCACCAAGACACATCCATTTTGTCAAGGAATCGTGGAAGAATCAAACAGCCCATTGAATTCACAAGTTTCTTCACGCAATATATAGGAATCGGGGCCAATTGATCCAGTTTCCCAAAGTTATAAAACCATTTTGGAGGACTTTCGAAAACCATCATGTCCACTTTCAACTGGTCGCAGTTCCCTTCCATATACATCTCAAAAACTAACACAATGGATACCCAAAATGACAATTTAGAAAGGATATATAACTCCTTTCAACTATAGCATTTTTGTTTGGTATCTATGTTAAATTTCGGTGGGTGTTCACTTCCAATCATCCACTCCAATCCACACCATCCAAAGGGCCACCCCAACTTGGCGAAAAAAAAATAAATCCGAGCCAAGTGTCGGAAAACCGGTCGGTCATGATTCTTCTCCTCCAAGGTGTAACTGCCTGAACCCGCTGGCTCCAAAAACGGTGTTTAGTGGTACTACTTGGATGCTGCAGGAACTTAGTAATCTGGGCAAATAGTAATAGTTATAGTTATAGTAATGGCTATAATTGTAGTAATAGTTATAGTAATGGTTATAGTTATAGTTATAGTTATAGTTATACTGATACTACGTAGTACAATGGTTATAGTTATATTAATCTAGGCAAATTACAACATTATAATCTACAGTATATAAGTTTATAAACTTGAGCAGTAATCAAAACCCACCAGTGATACTGGTTGGATAATAGGGACCCTTATTTCATGGCTCATGAAATAATCTCTATAAAACTGGTAAGTATAATCCCCTATATACCCTGAACAACCGGGGTTTTGATCACTGCTCATTTGAACTAAGGGCTTCATACCCCCCCTTGGGGTGACCAAGGTAGGTAGGTCGCTATAATTTGCCCAGTAATTATACAATCCCAATGGTCCCAAAATATCTCAGTTATTATTAAGTTATGATATTTAAATTATAGTTTAATGCAGTTATTAACCCCAAGTATATCCCAGTCATATGTATCCCAATATATCATATAACCCAGCTATTAACCAGTTGCCAGGAAGCTTTTTGTGACATGTCCCCAGAGTATAATTTGGGACCTCCCAACATGTAACAGTCCCAAAAAGGAGGTTGAAGATCCTTGAATCAAGTTACTGTAACCCCCGTATTTAAATTCAAACAACCAGGGGCCATTTTCCACCGGCTCTACTGGTCTAACCCAAGTTGTTTGTTGCCCATGCCTGGCCCATCCTGGCCCTATCCACCCACAGCCCACAGATTTTTTTCGCCTCGAATAATCGGTCCCACCACATCATCCTTACATCCTTCGGTTGCCAACTCTTCCAGAATTGGCAAAAAAATCAACATGTCTATGGCTGAAAAAAAAACTTGACCCAAAAAACATCATGCTTTTGCACGCTAAATAGGACCAATCTTGCGATGCCTAAGGTGTCCCTGTATGTTAAGAGCCATATACACGCAATATATTCCTCGAGTAGTGAGGTGAATGAATCCCATGGCGAAAAGTAAAACAAAACACTGCCAAAACAAAATCAACAACTTCAACTGGAAAATGATTAGCCTTTGGAAAATGAACATACATATTATTTTGGGAATTTTCAACCAACTTAAAAGCCATAAAAAACAAATGCCAAGCATCCATTAATTTGCAAACTATCAAAGCTGCCAGTGGATGCTCTCACAGCTGGCGCGGGGATAGGAGCCTCTTGGACCTGCAGGGTTGGTCGTTCCTGTTGGATTACTAGTTAGGAACTAGCGGATGATATATTGACTTTTACATGATGTAGTTTTTTGGGGACTTAGGGTAAAATCCAACCGTTACTAAGCATGTAGTTAATCTCAATCATTTAAGTGTTGGTGAACATCAAGGTGATGAACTCTGTGTAAACTGGATGACAGGTGAGGTTGTTGCACTCATCACTTAATGAGAAGAGAAGGCGAAATAAGAGTCACCTCACTCGTACTCAAAAAGAAAAGTTTCCAACTACTACACCTCTGAAATTTAGGACTTCGCTCCCAAAAAAAAAATATCCAGTTGGTGGTTTCAAGCCATTTGAAAAAAAAATATCTAAGTCAAGTTGAATCATTTCTCCAAGGATCGGGGTGAACATCAAAAAATATTTGAAACCACCACCTAGCAACGATTCCTGGCGTCAAGTTGTGGAGCTGAAGATTATTCAACCGAAGATAGTGCCAGGGATCCATGAGCTGTTTCATAGGGATTCCATGGGATTCCTATGAATGGGTATATAATAAACCCTATAACACAGGGTAGTATAAGCCCCTAATGTAACCTAAACAACTAGGGGTTTTCTTCATTGCTCACATGGTATCTAGACTGACATCCGTCAAGCCTTCTCCTTTTTGGTGCACCCTCTGAATAGGTTCAAATATGTTCAAAGTTACCCAACACTTACCCAAAGATGATCTAAATTTCAGGCTCTATTTTAGGGCACAAATACACTTCTACTTCGATGTACCCCGTAGGACCAACATGGAACCCTTACAGTCTGAAGGCGGTTTCCCACTCAAATTGGTCAAATCTGCCTTCCCACGGTGGGAAAGTCATGGTCCCTTATAGTAGAAGGCAGTGTGTAGTATCCTACATCCAATATAATTACCCCCCAATGCCACCCCCCAAAAAAAGGATATTAAACGGGGTTGTTAACCATTGTTGTTCATGAATAATCAACAATGTTAAATGACATTCTATAGCCATCTGGTTGGTGGTTTCAACCCATCTGAAAAATATATAAGTCAAATTGAATCATTTCCCCAGGTAGGAATGAAAATAAAAAACAGTTGAAACCACCACCTAGCCATTCATTTGTTTTTCAATTGTAGCTCCATTAAGCTCTTGACGCTTCCCGGGAAGAACTCTCCCAGGTTGCCACTGGGCCACGCCCCCCCGACCTGCTGTTTCCCTCTTCCTCCGCGCCGGCGTGGTGCCATTGGAGGTGTTCCGCGCTGAACGGAGGCTGGAGAAACTTATGCCAAAAAGTCAGACTGATAGTGATTCCTAGTTGGTGGTTGAACCAACCCATCTGAAAAATTGGGTTCATCTTCACCAAGTTTAGGGGTGAAAATATAAACATATTTGAGTTGCCACCAGCTAGTGATCAATGCGCCTAGCATATTTTGAAACCTCTTGAGACAGATGACAACCATATGACGAGCTTTATATTTGATAGCATATTGTTTCAGTTGAAAAACCGAAAATGGAAACCAAACCTTTTAGCAAGATCCAGGGCAAGACCAAGGTGAATTTGACAAGACTGGTTGAAAGGCACAGCCTTTTGAAAAATCTTGGGGCGAATTTTGGATTGAAGTTGCCTAGAAAGGTTTGTGAACATGCAACAATCCAACAAAATTGTCGATTTTCAATGATGGAAATTTGGGCCGTAACGGAAAGTAAAAGCCGTAAAGCATCCTATCCTGGTCATATATCACAGATCACATCTTGAGAGAATCACCTGAGAATCTTCATCTATAGTTGGTGGTTTCAACACCTTTTAAAAAATATTTGCCAAATTGGATCATTTCCCCAAGGATCGGGGTGAAAATGAAAAATAATTTGAGTTGCCACCACCAAGTCATGTTCTTGATTTCATTAGGGCCACCTGTGCAGGACAAACAATTCCAGCAGTTGCGATGTAGATACCTCCTGGCCATCTGTGCTTCCCGTCCCTAATAACTGAGCCGAAAAGAAGCAAGGACGAGACAAGGACGTCACTTAAATGGCTTAGTTCGTGAGTCTGTGACCAACAATCGAAGGAAGAAATTACAACATCTCTGTACGGTTTAAACGCTCGGCAACGAAAAAAACGGCAGGCCGCCATACAGCTAGTTGGAGTGATTTTCATTTCACACGAGCTCACCAAAAACACCAATAAACATATATAAGGCTTATAAAACTATAAAAAACAATGCATATAGTAAAACGTACATGGTTCCACTTAACAAATAAACATCATCATCCCAAAAAATCATCCCAAAATATCACAATGTTTTTGTCCCACGGATACACAACAGTACACACGTATACAGCTCTTGGTCTCTCCGATCCTTGATCGCCTCGCCCACTTGAAGTAGTAAACACCAAATGATCAGCTAATGATCAACACAACACAATGCAACCAAAAGAGGTGTGCCCAGAATATGGTCGAAATGTTTGAATGTTCCGTCATTAGCCATGCTCCATCATGTTCAACTTTGCGTCACCAGAATCACCGATTGTTCCCCCACGGACTTCGACGCGTGTTTTTGTTCTTGCACCGCAAAGTGTTCACATCCATCGGAAGTAACTCAGTGGTCAGAGTGCGTTGGTAGGAGGTACGAAAAGGCTTTAATCATCAATTTTCAATTAAAGACTTCTGACTGAAGCATCAATAGAATATTTATTTTGTAAAATATCCAAATAGGTAGATAGAGCTAGATGGATCAGATGAATAGATTAGGTAGAGTCAGATAAACAAACAAACCGGTAGATAGATCTGTCGATCCATCGAAATTTACAGTATATACACTACTACTATAGTATACAAAAACATATAACTGCTGTATATCCTCAAAATCTCAAAGCTTCTCGTTCTTTGCTAAGATCTTCGTCGTTGCCTTTCAGGATTCTGCCTAGTTGTTCAGACTACGTTGCTGAATCCAGTGCCTGAATCGCTGATTATACCAATATAGTTTCTGAATCCGGAGTCTTTCCTAGCTTTTCACTTCATGTTCAATCCTTTTCCTTTCTTGTGGCCTACATGGAAACATCAGGAAGCATTCAAAAAAACCTATGGACACACTCTGGACTCAGGTGTACTGGAACTTCGTAACTACAACTCAGGAAGTTTGGGTGAAAACCTATATACTTGGGAGACCCCTCGCCAACTTATGGATTAAACCTCCCAGTGAAAGATCACATATCCCACCTGGGGAAGTTCGGAAAATCATCATCTTCAAAAGTACCTTCAATTTTTGGGATATGTTAGTTTCCAAGAAAGTTAAAAGATATCATATCACTTATTTTCAAAATAAATCCCATCCCCCCTTTATGGAAAAGATACAACCAAACATCACCTTGTTGCTACCCCTGACATCCCCCGTTGTAGTATTGACTGGCGCACTGGATCTGTTGGCTCCCGGTATTGACCTTGCAAGCGATTTTGACGTCCAAATGTCTCCGCTCCTTGCGTTCGAAAAACCGAAGCAACGGTATGGGATTGATGGTTGAAAAATCCACAATGTGGGATTGTAAATATTAAATATATATATATATATATAGATGCATGTACTATTAGGGATTGATATGTGTATAAATGTATGTATATACATGATATATGTACACATTTTATTAAAACTCCTGCCACACCACTCACCTGTTGTCGCCCTTTTGGGGGCTCATATGTCCGAAGTCATGATCTGGAGATGATGAGAAAATAACATCAAGTAAATCATGAATTTTTCATGATAGAATGGCAAGTCTATTATATCAAGGATACAGTATCTGCTGTTGGGAGCCGTGAATTTACAAAACAACCAATATATGAATGATGTATACATATATACATAATTACAATTAGGTAATCATATGCAATCCACAGTGCTACTACCGCAGGGTAACAAAATCAGTAGTATTTCAGTAAGGATTTTTTTCTGTAACAAGTACACGGCGATCAGCTAAAGTACAGTAGTTGGTGGTTAATTTTGGTGGTTTACTACTATTGATGGAAGAAATCCTGCACCACCAGGGATGTATAAAACCCTGTAAATAATGGGATCAACTACCTATCAACTGGTGCAGGATTTCTTCCATCAACAGTAGGAACCCTCCTAGAAACCCTTCGGCTGTCAGCATCGATAGGTTGTCAATAGAGAGTTTCTGAATTGATGTCTTTCCCTTTCGTGCGAACAGAAGTGCAGATTAACATAAGGGACCCTTCCCAAAAAGCCACAGTAGTTTTTGTATGACTGTTAGTGAGTGATACATAGTAAAGTATTGTTTGGTTACTATATCTACCATATATCTGCACAAAACAAACCAACTAGCCAGCAACGTCACTAACCAACCTCTTAGTAAGCCAGGTCTTGCAGTCCCCCGAATCGGGTCCTTTACCAACTTCCTGACTGCCAACATGCAATTCCTCAGCGTTCTTGGCGGCTTGGTGCAGATCGCATGAGATCTTTGTGTGACTGGTCCTATTTCATGGGGATATCATGTTCATGGAAACAAAGAACAACTGCACATTTGGAATGGTTAAAACCTGGTAAATTATGAACGTTATATCTATCCTAAAAATCCAGGAACTACAGTAGTTATAAACAAAAAGGTCCACAATGTTGGTACGCATTTGACAAGAAAAATCAGCAAACAAAAACAACGTAACAACTTATGTTCTTTGCTTGGACTTAAAGGCTTTGGAAGTGGAAAAAACACACCCTCTCTTCAATCTTCACTACCTCTTTAAGAAGTGAAACTGCGCAACACTAGTGACTGTTCCACTACGGGGAAATGTATCCATGGTCCATGATACCCTCCGGGTATATCTAGCTAAGATAGCTGATTAGAAAAATCCCCATCTTTCCCTCGTACAAAAATATAACTTTAACATGGTGGATTTGTTTCCATTCTGTTGTTAATGTTGTTAGTTTACTTAAAGGTTCACCACCCCGTCACAGGCTTCCCGTCACTTCATCACCAGGCTTGACTCGCCGAGCAGTGCCTCCCAGTGGCGTTGAATTGGAACGAAGCATCCGAAAAAAACGGTGCTTTTTGGATGGTAGGATGTTTTTTTTTAACTGGTAAGATAGATAAACCCCTGTAAATAATGAGATAAACTACCTATCATCTGGTGCAGGATTTCTTCCATCAACAGTAGGATGTACTTTTTAAAGCCGGACTGTACATACTTTTATGTCTTGTACAACTGTAATATACAGACAACTGGGTGATTCTGTCCTACCACCCATTTCAGAATCAGACTTCGCCATTGATATAAATCGTGCATCCCTCCCTGGAACATCGTTTTGTGAATCTAATAGCGAGTATGCACTCCCTGAAACTAAGATAGCCTTTAAAAATGGGTCATCCAAAAAAAAGCTTTCATCTTCCAACCATTGATTGTCAGGGGCTATGCCAATTTCGGGGAGACTACACCTGACTGTTTGCATGTCATTTCTGTAGTGTTGATGAAATGTAGCTTCAGTCGTGTAGAAATATCAATGACGGGCGGTACAGTATCATGCATGAAATTGAATTGATATCCACAATCAAATCCCAAAAAGACAGACCGTCGCAACGCAACGGCGTCAGATCAATCGTGTTACCATACTGAATAAAGAAAAAACAACATTACTACATTAATACTACAGTACCAATCAGGCTTCCAAGCCTGCTTACTTGGTTGCCCCACCCCGCACCATGGCATCAGGTCTTCCTAAGCATCCTTCCTCCTTAATGAGGTCTTATTTGGGGGGCATTGAGGTGGGGGTGGGCTGCACATTTCCCAGGATTTCACATCTCTTTTTCCACCGAGATGGCAGAAACATTGTGCATCTTCAGACTCACTCGATGAGGATGATGACAAATCCTCTCCCATGAGGCAGGCATAGAACGTAGAAACCTACAGTGCTTTCACAACAATCACCAGCCAACTCCATGCATTCAAGCGATATTCCTCTATGGTCATCAACTCTACGTAGTGCATGGAAGAAATATGGCTAACCACCTGACTTGTATGAAACTTTCCACGGTGCAGGATTTTTTTCCATCAACAGTATGACCACCTTTGATGCAATCACTTCCCAACACAGCACCATCCCCCAACTTCACTGCCAAAAAACGTCAAATTCGGCGGTCGGCAAACCACCCTGAGCAGCTGTTTGGCGCCAGGGACATAGAAGGTATCCGGGTGTTCAAGGGAATCTAAACTAACAATGAAACATTGCTTTATATGTCCGTCTTTCCTGGTAAACCATGGTAAAATGATGGATGTTGTATTGCTTTTGCGGGAAAGCTTTTGTACCTCCACAAGCATGTTAGGGGAGATAAAAAACATAATCCAAAAAGTCCAGAACTACACCAGGCAGGATCAAAGTCCCAAAAATACTTGCATACAAAGCGATTTTGAGGAGGGCCTGTCCTACAACAAAGTTCTACAAGTCTGGGTAATGTGTGATATCATATATCACCAACCCAAAATCTTGCTGATTCTGTGAGGTCAACCTCCCTATAATACACCATCACTTTCTGTGAGGCCCGACGTTGTGTCCGAAAATTCTTGGCCGAAACAACCACCGAACGTTGCATCCCCGAAAGTTGCTACCGAATTTGAAAGATGAAGTAGTGAAGTTCAGAAATGTCGACACTCAATTTGAAGTGATAAATACAATCAGGAATGTTATGGTTCTTGCTCTTGCTATCGTTCTAAAACCTTTTAAGTGAGGACAATTCTTAGGTTTTAGATGTTTTAGTTTTGGTAGGGCGTAGGAACTACCATATGTGCTAGTATGGATCTTTACTTCCAAGATCTTGAGTCTGTAGATGCTTATTTTCAATGATTCGTGTGTCAACAGTGTCAACCCAAATGAATTAGCTATCCATTCAAAAATCATGTTGAATTTTCCGTGGAAAACGGTGTAGGTTCCTCGGACTGACAAAAAGTCAACGTGCATCTCTAGATAGTGGAACTTCGCAAACATCCTACCTTTGCAATTTCAAAAGGGCTGTGTCAGATATGGCATTCCCGAAGCTTCAATAGCAACCAGAGGTTGCGTCAGAGATCTCTAAAAATCAGCTTCAAAAAAAACAAATTTTGAGATCCCATTGTGGTTGCAAAGTTAGTGGTTGCAAAAACAGATTCTTGATTCCCTTCATACTCGATCGAATTCGAATCTAGTAGTTAATATCTACAAACAACCGGGTTTTGTGAAGAATCCCCGTTCTTTTTAGCCAAACAACGAATTGGTTTTCGTGGCTTGGGTGGAAAGTCTGGTGCCATTCTTCTGAATCAACTTTTTCAAAGACAGTGGATGGACAAAATATGGCTTATCCGTCGAATCAATTCCAGTCAATTCATCTGTGTAAGCTCGTAAACTAGAATAGTTCACCACTCTGACTTCAGGGCATTTTGATGCATTTTGTGAGATTACCCTGTCTAAGCTCCCCTGTCGGTAGGATGAGGTTGTGATATCTTTTTGCTCAGCATGGTGTATCTACCATCTCGGTCCACTAACAGTCCTGTATTTCATTCAGTTCTCAACGCCCATTGGTTCAACAACTTGACCATCTACATGGTCTTTCATTAGGAATACCAGGCAAGCCATGGAAACCATCATGGTTGCCATCTGTTAAAACCTGTAAGGAAACCCAGTGGGCTTTTTCCAATGCTATAGAGAAGGAGTCAACCTTAGGGATTGTTGGGGGTCTATTTACCTTGAACTTGATTCAACGGATCCTTCCTTGACACGGACCGTTTAAACGTCAAGGATCCAATTCCAAAGTCTTCGCATCTCCATGGAAGAAATGTTTCAAATCTCCTCAGTTTGGAAGGTCTGTTTTGCTGGCGTTTTGGCGTGGGTTTTGGGTGCCAATTTCATCATGTATAGCCATGTGAAGTATGCTTTTTTCAAATGTTCAGAGCCTCAAACTTCTGATACTGTTTTTTGCATTTGTTGGTGCTCGGATGCCCGCCCAAAAGGTATGTGGAGATGGTGACTATGACGTATTCCGGACATCCCTGAAATAAGAGGAATTCCACATGTATGCATACATACCCTCCGGTAATCGCACATAGCAAAGGAAAATCTATCATTTCTAAATGTGTGTCCGGTTGGAACGAACGGCATTGTCATTGTCACTACTTTGTTAGACTACCGGAGAGTACTTTTACAGACAATGTGATTGGGCTGGTGTGACCTGACATCGCGTGATTTGACAAGTTAGTACTTGAACTTGGCATCCATCTGCAATGATGCGCGCTAAAACAGCAACAAAAATGATGATCAAGGCAGAAAAGTAACCAAAATTGACAGGAAAGGCAACCATCACTGGTCCCTACAAGTAGTACACCAAATCCCTTGGATTTGGAAAAAAATCTTAGCCCGAAAAAACATACTCAAAGTACAATCTCACAGCAGGGTTTCGGAAGGAAGTGACACACATAGAATCCCCAATGGTACCTTTTGATGTGATGATTATTGCTTTTCCCAAGGTGGACGACGAGCTGTTAGTTTCAGGGAGGGTTTATAAACATGTGTTCCAAGTACCTCCACTAAGTCCCCAGATGATGCAAATATATGAACATACCAAACGCATCATGATTTTCAGGGGTAAGAAGATGTAAAAATAAATTACTGTTGATGGTCCAGAAATTCCACTATTTGCAAGGTATCTATGTTAGAATTTTGAGGGTGTACCGGTGTATATATGGTTGTTTCCAAAAATAGGGATACCCCAAAATGGATGGTTTATAATGGAAAACCCTATTAAAATGGATGCTTTGGGGGTACCGCTATTTTCGGAAACATCCATATCAATGCCGTTTCAAATGATCATTCCTGACAGCCGAAGCTTCCCAAAGTCGCCAAACCATCTCCATCAGCATCGATGACTTGGAAGGCATGAGAGGCCAGTGCCTCTCGTGGAGACTCACGAGTGAACCAACGAGGGTGACATATGCCGTTGGTGGGTTTTTCGTTGCCAACCAATTCGTGTCATAGTCGGTCAAATGTAGACAAATTCAAATCTGAGGTTTTTTGGATTATGCATGTGATATTCACAATCTACTAGTTGGTTGGTTTTTTGCCAACCAATTGAATAACTATGCGCAATTCGAATTCGATCGTTTCCTCAAGGACGTGGATTAAACAAAACTGCTTGGAAATCACCACCACCTGAGATCAATCTCTACCATCTTTGCCGGCAAAATCAGAGGACAAATCACCAACAAGTTCAAAACAGGGTGGTAACCTTCTAAGGATCGGAAATCAACTTTGAGTCCCGTTCCTCACTATTACCTCACATCTGCATGAAATATACATAGAAACAATGAGCAATTCCCCCTACCTCCAACGGTCATGAAATTGGAGAATAGGACCATGGAAGTTGATTTGTGTTTTGAAGATGATTGTTTTTCCACTGATTCGCACTTGTGGACTGAGTAGTATCTGACTCTACAACTACACCCTTTCGCGAAAAGCCAAGACAAATTCTTCCAGAATGGTGTAATCACGATGGGAGGCCCTTAAACGCAATTTGTTACCCGAGTTAACTAAAAAACAATTGAAATCCTCTTCGAACAATGCTCAGAACCTCAGCTATTCTTCCAAAAACATTGCAAATAAACAGCTGAATCGTATTAATGGACACTATTATCCACGCCTTCCCACGACCATCATCATCGTAACGATGGAGCTCAGAGTGCAAGCACGCAGCTAGAAACTCACCTGCTTTCATGGGTGAGTTTCATGGTGGAATGGGAATTATATGTCGCATCCCATGGGATTGGAATATTTACATTCACCATCAAAATCAACCAAATGTAAGTACCTAGACCCTCCAAGGGTGTCAAATTTCAGCCCCTGGGTCTGTTTTTGGTGGTTAAGGGGCTCAAATTTCACACCCTTGGAGGATTCAGGTAAATATAATATACAATACATGGATCGTATGGGAATTAGATTGAGGGCATTTCGAAATGGTGGAATGGGAAGGATACGGTTGATGGTTCAGAAATCCGGCGATCACCACCTGAGATACACAGGACCCTGTAAATAATGGTAGATTCTCCGTATGAAGTGGTGCAGGATTTCTTCCATCAACAGCATGGAGGAGACTCGCAAACGCAAAAACAATACCTAAGATGGCTGGTTTGGGAAATGGACAATGAAGTGAATGTAGAACGTATGTCAAATCGAAAATGATATAAAATGATATGTTTTGCATTGCCGCCCTAAATTTTAGACCACATTGCATAGGTTGAATGATGAGCCAAAGGGGGTGTTTTCCAAGTTCTAGTGTCCTGAGTTTGGGGAACTCGGCAACTGTTGGAACTGATGCGGTTGATGTTTGAAGAAACTTTGGTGGCACCAGTGGTTGAACCACAAGCAATTTGTGAATAATTATTGGTCAACAAGTCGTGTCATCTCCCAAAGTAGCAATGACAATAAAATCATGCATGAAACCACCTAGATCCATCTGGTAATATGCGGTTTGGTCCTCCATAACTCCTTGCCCCAAACTAAGTCAAGTCAAGCTTCTGTAGTCTAAGCGTCCATCCTGGCACATTGGTCTGGAAAACTGGAAGTACCATTGACTCTACTTGAGCCATCCATCTGAAAAAAAAAGTTAACCAACTACTCTCCAAAAATAAAGGTGTTGTACCTTTAAAAACACCCAAGTTATAGTTTAACGAGATGATCTTGAGGGTGGGTGGTTCCTTATATAAACCTTACTAGGATCGCTGACAAAAAACCCTCCCTGTAACAGACCGCTTATCCCCTGAAAGTTGATGCTTGGAAGATGACATTTCGACCGTTTGAAACGATGGCTTATTTTCAGTCGTGGGTGGTCCATTACTCTTCCCGAAGTTTCATAACAAAGTAGTGAACTATGCTGGAATAGTTGAGGTTTCACCCCTTTTTTGTATTTTAGTATCCTCCTAATAATCAAATGCTCCAAATCTGACATTATCCCCAAAGTATGAAATATCTATAGAAGCAGAACATGTTCGTGGAACAGGTGGCATCCTTTTTGTAACCGTAACTGTAACCATCAAATTTTGTCAAATCGTCTCAGTTTTAAGTTGTTGACATTCAACAAATACAAAAATCAATGTATGACTCCTTGTATATTTACCCTCCAGTAAACTAACATGGCAATGGAAATTCACCTTTTCCAATAGGAAATACATTTCAAATGGTGGATTTTCCATAGCTATGTTAGTTTACCGGAGATTAGTTTACCGGAGAGCACTATGAAACCAATCAAAACAAAAAAAGTCGTTTGTGTTCCCCCCCAACTTGAGCAGTGATCAAAACTCTTCTGACATTCCATTATACTGGTTGTTTCATGTTTTTTTTTTTAAACGCCACAAAAAAAAACAATCCCTGTATAACTGGGTATAGTATTTCATCCCCCTTTTTTTAATCCCACCCAACCAGTGGGGTGAACTGATCACTTTTCCCCCCCAACTTGCCAATTCCAACAGCTCCTTGTTTAGGTCAATCTGTTCAAACCAATAGGACATCTCCCAGCGGCTGTGATCGCAACACAGCTTTCGATTGTCCAAATTCTCCACTGCTTCGAAGAACCTCCGGATGGCAACTTCGCCGTTTTTGTTTTTTTCCGTGGAAAAGGCAAATGGTGAAAAAAATATGGTACCCTTAGGGATCAATGTATGGTATATTTATAAACCTACTTATATTTAATTGATTTTATGGCAAATGTGTAGGTAAATATACCAAACACAGGATTTTGATGCAATATATTTTCGGATGATGCCTTTGCTAGAGGCGTACGTCAGCTTCCTAAATCTGTACTGTATTTCGTCCATATCCAAACGGTCAAGTACAATCAAGGTGCTTAGGAGAGAACGTTGAGATTTTCCAATACCATAACACTTAGTTGACAAGAACCCATTCGCCATCCCATGTAGAGATTTATGTATTGTATTTTGATATATTTGCGTCATTTGGGGACTATATAAGTGGAGGTACTTGGAAAAGATGTTTAGTAACAATAATGGTGCAACTCCCATGTACTTAGATTTGCTTAAGATGCTTCGAAAAAAAATACTGTAAAGATATTCTCCCAAATCGTGGTTTAATGGTGATTTACCATGGTACGAAGTAAACAAATCACATTAAACAAATCCAAGTATATCAGCGACATTGGTAAGGTTTATGATTTATGTAAGCAAGCTTTATAAGGTACAAGCCCTCAATTTGTTTGGGAAAAAAAACTGTCCCGTGACCTCAGCCATGTACTGTGTTTGATTTCTACTAGTATAAAGCAAGTGGCTCGTCGATGGATAAGCTGCCATTTCCTTCCTGACCCGCAGCCAGCGGAAGAAAAAACCCGCGCATCTCTACTGGAAGTGGCCAATCCAACCCCACTTTTTTAAAAATGGGACATTTTGTCGTGGATGGATCAGCTATACCTGGGAGAGCGAATAGCTGATGTTGAAGTTGGACCTGTTGAACCTCAAAAGAAACAAATATTGATTTCTTCTGTCTGATGTTGACCCCCAAAACACCTAAATGGTAATCTATGTTACATATAGCATTGCTAGGCTGGGCCACAACAAAAACAGCAGCATTCATTCCATATTTCCTATATTTGTAAAAAGATCTGGCGTGTTTATTTTTTACCCAAAAAGGGTCATCTTTTTCCAAATCTATCATCCCTTCAAATATTTCCCTCCCTTGCCTCGCGCTGATCGAACGATCAACACTCTTCTTCCAAAATCATGGACTTGGAAAATGGGTCCCCTCCAAGATTTGTTTCCTTTAGGCTAATCTTCCACTTCCATGATTATGGGAGAAAGGGTAGCCACTTCTTGACCGTCAGAACTTCTTCCAAGTCTCTGTATCCACTCCGATGAAGGCATGACGAAAGGGTTCCAAGGTTTCGGCATTCAAACGCGCCGCGATCAGCAAGAGACAAATCTGCGGGATGTCGGCGTTTTGAGGAGGTGAGAGGTTTCCCAACGGGGGGATTGGCAACCAAATCAAGTGTTTCCCGGTAAAAGTAGCAAAGTAGCACTTCAGTCTCAAATAATTCTCAAACAATTGTACTCTCCTTTGAAAGGGGAGGGGAGATCTTTCACATTTCAGTATAGTAAAGGGGAAATTCCAATTTTCAAGTATTTGCACAACTACAACATTCAGGATGTGGTCGAAGCTCAGAAGCTCCAGAGGCTTCAAAGCATCATATTCAACTAGTTGGAGGTTTCCTAAAATGGTGGGTTTCCCCAACAAACCCATGGGGTTTTCCTACTAAAAAGGATAATATTTGGGGTGTGAAATGGAGGTACCACCATTTAAGGAAACACCCATATGTAGCTTCAGAAGACCTAAAATCCAAAAGATGATCCTAGACCAAGTACTGTGAGGTCCAACATCCAATTTTCAGCCATTGGAATCCCCGTCAAGCAAGGCAACAAGTTTTAACGTCGAAGTTCAATGCACACGTGATTTGCCGGGTGATGTTCTAATCTGTTACCTGGTTCTCTAAAGAACCATTTTTAATTGGATGTTTGTTGAAACAACTATTTTGTATGTAAAGATTTGGAATCATCCAACTGACCCAACCATTAACTAGTTTGTGGTTTCAACCCCTTTGAAAAATATGAGTCAATTTGCATCATTTCCCCAAATAGGGCTGAAAATAAAACAATATTTGAAACCACAACCTAGATGAATGGATGTTTTTTTTGGAGTTCCAGGTGTATATTATACTCCCCAACCCCTTGACCCTACCCTACCCAGCACCTTCACGAAGTGTGTGGCCTCTGACTTGACGGTCCCAAAGCAGTAGGGGGAGTAGTCTTGTAGATACGACTTGTAGATTACATATACCGCCATAGGATCCATGGGACGAACGGTATATTTACCTACGTTTACCATAAATCTAAGCCAAATGTAGGTAAATATACCTGTCCCATGGATCCTATGGGATATGTGTATATAATATATATATATATATGTATACATATCCCCCAGAGTGGTAATTTCATGAAGGATATTTTGTGACTGGACAATTTTCGTTTGAAGAATGTTACTAGATTCTGAAATGCTTGGTGCCCCAGATTTCTCGGGGAAGAATGCTGAGGAATTCAGGGCAAACCCTTCCCACGGTTGTCTTCTCCAAAATCTTGAGGTCCCCAAATGAGCTCTCATGCGTCACTGGCCATGCACCAGCCACTTGAACTTACCGTTGTAGTTTGGAACCACTATGATTCAACAGGTGCTGGTACAAACACATAGGTATGCGGTTCGAATCTGGGACCATTATACCAAAAAGAGAAGCTGAAGTCCTTAGCCCGTTGCCCTGCCTGCCCTACCGTGTTAGCTTGTAGCCATCCAGCTTGGGTAATGTGGGCAAAGAAACATGATTTTTTGATATCTCATACCCCTGGAGCATACCCCAAGCATCCCCAAACACCCTTTAATGAAAAGATTATTTTCACAAATTCTTGGTGCTTCTGACGGTATGGCGCTTGGAAGCTCTGATAGTACATCTCAACTTTTCGACCCTTCTCTAAGTCCACCCAATGAGATCCCTTCTGTGGTGGACGTGTTAGCCTCTGCAAAATCCTTGATGGACTGCAAGATGGCGCTGGTCAATCCATCTCCTCAAGGGACACCCCAGACGTTTCTTCCCCCCCCAGCGTCGCAAGGTTTCCATCTTTTGGAACCTGGAATCTCGGTGAATGAAGTTGCCAAGGATTAAACAAACATCTCAGAATACTAGTAGATGATAGCAAATAGTCCAATCTTCAAGCCATGTTGTCATTGAGATATATCATCGTACTTATATATATGTCATAAACTCAATATCTAAATCATTGGTTGCACCATTTGCAAGTAAGTACATGACATGTATAACACATACAATAAAATCTGCATGCTATACTTAGGTGGAGCCCATGCCGTAGAGGGGAGCAAAGCCATGAATCAATGAATCCCTGTCTTCACTTGGTGGTCCAACTCGAGATTTCATTAGTGGTCATGATATGACACCGGGCCCCAAACAATGCACGACAAAAATCGGAAAATCCCTAGCATTTTACCATACATTTGCATCAAGTTTGTCAGTTTGATCCTGACAAAATAGGACCCATGAAAAATGATCCCTATTTCAATCAAAAGGCTGAACTTAGAGACCTTGGTTTGACAGGATTTGACACACACAGGGCGAATCCGATGCAAATGATGCGAATCCGCATTGAGAATCCGGAGCATCACCTCCCAAAACTAATAGTTCGCACCTGAAAATGGACCCCATGGAAGTTTGGATTCCTATTGGAAACCATCATTTTTGGAGTCTATGTCAGTTTTCAAGGGGTGTACTTTTGAGTTTTAAGGTTTTAATCTCAGACGTCAAATGGAGTCTGTAAAACCGCCGCTCGAAGCAATCAGCTGAGTCACTTGTTTTGTTTTTCAATCAACCATGATCATGAAGTGAGAGGGATCAAAACCCTTGTTACATTACATTATATAGGTGGATTGGGATCCGGGATCCCCAGAATGGGTACCCTCCAGGGAATTAACATATCCCCCTGATAAGGCATATTTGAAGATGATGTTCCTTTTCCCAAGGTGGGATATGTTAGTTCCCTGAATGGGTATTATAAACCATGTTTTTGGATGGGTCCCGTAGAAATCCTCTTTAAAAACACAGCAAATTGCATCAGAATCTTTTTTAGGTCGCTGCGACCAAGCACTGGGAGGTGCACATCTTCCAGGGAACTGGTACAAGGGCACCTCATATAGAAAGGTTTACTATCATATCCTAGGCATCCCTTATTGGTTCAGTGGTTTATGCTTACAAACCCCTGAAAGTAACACCCGTTGCAACTGCCAGTAATTAAGCCATCCCAAAAGGAAACCAGTTCCCCAAATACACCATGTCTTCTGATATTTTCAGGTGCTATCTTGGTTTCAGGGAGGGTATGTGTAAGTCATGAGCTGCTAACAAATCTTCCATCTCATCATCTCCAAGTGTCGTAGTGGCTTGTAACTTTCCAGCCATGGATGTTGCAAAGCTTTCTCTGCTGAGAACCTGGCCATGGATTTCCCGAAATACACCCTGGAAAAATTCACATTTTGAACCCAGAAATGGAGGTTTGGTTCAGATCCTTTTCAATTGGGTGATTTGTAGGTTACGTGTTGATTTTCTGGGTGGAAGGGGACTCCGTTACTACACTTCCTCCTGCGGTGAGGTCGTGTAATATGATTATTACATGTGCTGTGCTGTTTGGGAATATGGGTATTTGCATGGAATGTCCGTTGGAGTTCCGCAATACTTGAAACGAGAACAAGCTTCATTAGATATTTTCAACAAACACAGTGGATGTTCAACACTGACCAGCAAGATTTGGTATCAAACAAATTTGATGGCCAGTGTCCCTCTAGTAAACCAGCATGGCAACAGAAAATGGACCTTGTGAAGATGTATCTCCTATTCAAAAAAATGCGGGATATCAATTGCCATGTTGGTTCACCAGAGTGTAACTAGGTGGTGGCTTCAACCCATTTGAAAAATATTAGAAATATCCTGGAAAATCTTCCCCAAATGGTGGTTTAATGGTGATTTATGATGGTATCACCTTGATTCCTACCATAGTTGGATGGAAGCCCCCCTTCCCCGTAGCTTAGTCATCAGCCTCGTCTGTGGATCTCGCACCAAGAGGTGTGCTACAAAGTCACGTGGACCAGTGCCACAATTGGTCCTTAGGGGTGCCGGCCTTCTGGGGAAATTTGAAGAAACCCAACAGATCTGAGCAAAAAAAGGTAGAAGATTCAATATGAAATCAAATGAGAATGTGCAACATGACGATTCTTCAAAGCAAATCTCTGCAATCTTGGTACATCTGAGGTTGATTGTTGCCAAAAAACAAGTCACAAGTCTTTTGTTTTCTCAAATCCGATCAGGAATTCCTTATCATGGCAATTTAAAAAGGCAACACCCTCAATGCCACCACCTCCCCAATTAGGCTTAGCCAGGCGAAGAGAGTTTGATCAATTTCGCCAAGATTCCATCGCCTTCGAGCAACTTTCCAATGTTCCTCTCATGCCACCCAAATCTTGAGGCAAAAACGTCGTGGCAGTATCTCAAATGGATGGTTTTTTGTAATCTTCACTGCCAAGTTGCCAGTCTAAGTCTGGCCAAATGGAATCATCTTTCACCAACCTAGATTTCCCTTCAAAGAAGGTGGTTTCCGACCCTTACTAAACCACCCTTTGAGGAGCCCAAAACTCCTGTTTTCGGTCGCTATTTCGATCATTTTCCCAAGGTGAAGTGCTCTATATTGCACTCCCTGGGCAGTAAACAGTCATGGTTCAGAAATCCGGCTAAAACTCACCAGTTGATATTGGAGAATATCCCATGATTTTTACAGGGCTTTATTTATACATTCCAGGTGGTTATATAGCCGGATTTCTGAACCATCAACAGTATGTCAAAAACATGGTTGAAATTTGATGTTTGCTTGTGTCACCATCAACCTTCCCGGAAGCTGCGTCGGTTTCATCTTCCTCTTCCCTTTATCAAGAAAATTCACAGAAACATATTTTTAGGAACTGATCAAAGGATGGTAGATACTTATCAAGAAAATAGTTTAGTTTTTTAAGGGATTGATACTGTTTGTTGTAATCCATCCTTATCAAACTCCACCAATCAGGGTGAAGAAAAAAAATCACTTCTCACCCTTTTCACTGGTCCTCTGGCATGAGACTCCAAAAGGACTCCATGTCCTATGAATCCCAACGAGATTTTCGGTGAATCATCAGGGTTGCGTTAGGGCACGTTGTCGCCATGAGTGAAGCACTCCCATTCGAAAGGTGGCTTCATACTTTTTCATGATATCAGAGTTCTCAATATCTTCGTTGTCGTTACACATGTATTACAATATATAAAATTATTACAGTATATTATATACACAGTGATCTTATATGAAATCATTGAAGATCTGGATCTGTTGTATTGTTGTTTTCGGAGTCGATCAAGTAGGATCAAGTAGAACAGTTGGGTGAATTTATGGGAGGATGGCTGACCTACCAAACCACGTAGCGGTAGGTCAGTCATGATGGAATGATGGCTCGTGTTTTTGATCTGCTCGGGCGCAGCTCGAACTGATGCTTCCGAAGAAATGGAACTGTGTGGTTTGTATTCCAACGATGGCATTTTTGCAGGGGTCAGTCATTTTAGAGTCACAGCCTCACAAACACGCACATTGAAAGTGGATGATGTTTAATATGTGGTTTACTGATGTTTACTGGTCATAGAAAATTCACATATGACCGGCAAAACTCTTCCTAGTTTTTTGAGATACCACCACTGACGATACCATATCTGAAATTCTTCTACACAGCGCAACATATCCAGAACATCCCGTGACACCCCCATCCTGGTACTTCTTGGTGATTTCCTTCGGAAAGGTGGGATGAAATTGCATCGAAAAGGGAAACCACATGACCCTGTGACACTGAACATCGAGAGGGAGTTGGAATATGGATTGGTGATCCTAGTAAGTGATGCAAATGGGTGAAGGGGTTTTGAGCCACTTTGAATAATTTCCAGTATTTGGAAGATTCACGTCTTTCGGATGTTTCTCCATACTCTATAAACTGAAACATGCCCTTTTTCAGTCATCACCACCAGGATGATTCCACGTGTTGTCAGAGGATGTCTGTGTTCATCTTCACTTTCCAACTGTATACCAAATAGCATGACCAAATCGAACCCCCTACACTCTTTTTTTCGTGGGTGAACCAGCCGTTCACCTTCCATATAGGTTACACCAACCAACCCTTTTTGCAACCAACCATTCCATGATGGCCGGAAAGTAGGGATTCCCATAGGATCGTCGATTTCATATTCTCGTTTGCAAACCCATAGGATCCATGTATGGTATGTATATTTACCGTAAAAATCAACCAAAAGTATAGGTGTATATATGTAAATACCATAGATGGATGCTATGGGTAATATCTAGTTGGTGGTTGAATCACGCAGTTCACAAAAAAATGGGAATCTCTTTCCTCATGGATCAGGGTACAAAAATCCAGCACATCTTTGAAAACACTCCATAGCCAACATAATCAAGAAACCAGGACATAAACGAAGTTTGAACGGATAGGAAAACAGTTGAATGTCCATAACTTTATAACCAAAGGGTTGGGTTTTAAACCTCCTCAAAACAACTGACAGAAAACCTCAGCTGCACTTAGACAGGGTTTAAGGGGGATAACCATGGATAACCAACCATTTCCCCATTTCCGAAGGGTTGTAATCCCATAACCAAAAAATGCATTTTGTGCAGCTAAGCAAAACCTCGTTGCCAAGCTTCGAAGAGGTCTCGAAAGCCTCCTTCATAGTCCGAGGCATCACCTCAAATTAAGGGCTTCTGAAGGGAGGATTTCCCGGCTTCCTAAACCATCAATTTGTCACGCGACGAACCAGCAGGATATCGTTGTGCTAATTGGCCATACGACGTATGGTATATGTTTACCTACCTTTTAAGCTTGATGTTCATAATGAAATAGATACCGAAATTGAACGTGCCCACATCATGCAGTTAGATCGATCAGTCCCCAAACTTGGATCCCTCCACTATGCCACTTTGTTTCTCAAAACACTTCTCTTGGAAAAGGGATTATTCATACACATTCATTCTAGGGATATCTAGCTGTAGCTGGTGTTTTTTTTTGCGACCAATTTGAAGAATCATGCTCGTGAAATTGGATCATTCCCCGATTTTCAGGGGTAAAAGAATCCAAAGATGCTTAATCAGCACCTATTTTTTCATCAGCAGACTTGTTGGGCATTGTTTGGTCCTAATTTCAACCGATCCCCCAACTACCGTAATTATGTAAGATGATTTTCAACTTAAAACAATCCCTAAAAATAAACAGTTCGCCCCTGAAACTAGGTCCCATCCCAAAAAGTGACATTTTATCTGTGAAACCATTGATTTGCAGGTGCGATCTGTTGGTTTCCTAAGAGGGTATTTCCCACCAATTCCACCACCAATGCATGAGAGCCTTGGATCCCAAAGATCTCTACAAGTCATCACCACCGTCAGGTTTCCCCCCGCTGGGTTCCCCGTACCGAAAGGTAAGTTGCCCGTGAAAAGTTCGTAGCTCATGATGCCAACTGACCATACATCGCTTGGAGCTCCATACGTACCTGTTCAACGACTGGAATTTTTGGATGGCTGTGTTGCATGTATACACCATTCAACTGTTGGGGTAGCATACACGTTGATTCATGAAAATCCTTTAAACAAAAAAGAAATAGTTAAAACACTGGTAAATTTTGAGACTGACATCACATTCATCCAGTATAGAAACCTGGATCTGAGCGGTTCTCGAGATAGTGGATTTCACAAAGGATGCTGTCATTTTCATCCGAAATGTCCAAGAAATCACGGCTTGATGGAAGAAAACGTTGCTTGGATCATCCCTTACTGCGTTGGTGATCATGTTCCGTGACAGTAGTTTGTCAATCCTTGGTTTATCACTAAGGCTGATCTCACAATAGCAAGAGCAGCATCAAAAGCTGAAGCATTTCAAGCCAGATCTAACTGCTTGCTTGCTTGCTTCAACAACCATCCCCCCCACTCCCCATTTCCCAACCTTGTCTCATACAAATCTCCGGCGCCATATACGCAGGAGTGCCATTCACATCTGTAATGCCACCATTGGGATCTGTAGGATCAAAGGTTTTGGCTAAACCAAAGTCAATGATCTTGCAATCAAAGTTGCCTTAGTGCAACGAAAAATGAAAAATTGAATCCTGGTCAACCTCAACATACAACATACCTCACCCCTCTAAAAATAAGGCCTGATTATATAAGGGTTTATTAACCATTGGTTTCCCTTATTGAGGCCGGCTATTAAACCATTGTTGCTTGGGGGGTTACATTAAGGGGGAGGTATGTTAACTAGCCATGGAAACATAGATCGCCCCTAATACCTCGGCTCATTCCCTGAAACTAACATGAAATCCCCAACAACCACCTGGGATGTATAAACCCCTATAAATAATGGGATATTTTGATATTTACATATATATTTACCATAAAACAACTGGTGCAGGATTTCTTCCATCAACAGTAACACCTGAAACACTGGGGTTGGAAGATGAAATGTCTCTCTTAGGGCTCGGCCTAGTTTCAGGGGCGAGCTCTTAGTTTCATGGAGGGTATAGTGGGCTGCCTGTTTTCGAGTTTGGGGGAAATGACAATCGCAAAGTTCCGTTCATATCCCTTCTTCGAACATCAAACGTTTCCTGAAGTTGTGCGGATCATGGTTACATGCAACACCAATTCCCTTTCCAATTTCAAGAACCTCAACCTTTCACAAGTGCAACTTTCTAGCGGAAAAAATGCAAAACAGGAAGGTTGCAAAAACAAGCATTCTTTCGTTTCGGCGATGTTTTTTGTCACATATTCAAACGCAGTCATAAGCTCGTTTTGTTGGCCATCCTGGTATCATGAGACAAACTTGCTTGCCATTTTCACCTTTTAGACAGATTTTGGGAGGAACTGAGAAGCTTGATAGTCCTTTGCGAAGATATGTAGTATAATTGTATATGTATTGTACGAGTACTGATACTATTGATGGAAGAAATCCTGCACAACCTGGCATTTTTTAACCCGCTGTAAATCATGCGATAATTACCATATCCATATCAACTGGTGCAGGATTTCTTCCATTAACAGGATCAGTCAACTTTGACAATCTGTTCCACAAAACACAGCCAAATCAAAGCTGTGTTTACACAGATATCGTCTCTCCAAAGCAATTTCGCAAATGTGTGTCTGCTGAATAGGTCAGTTGAGATACTTGTTGGCGCAATCATCGGTCTATCCAGACTCCACACAAAAGCTCAAAACAACTGCAAACAGTCAAGCCAGAGCATCCCAGTAGAATTGCCATATCAATCGTCCAGCACATGGCACATTTCAAATTTCAAAATAGTTGCTTCCCCAAAAAAAGTTGCTGGTTGGTGGTTTCAACCCCATCTGAAAAATATTAGTCAAAATGGAAATCTTCCCCAATAGGGGTGAGAATAAAAAATTATTGAGTTGACACCACCTAGGTTGGAATTTGTTACTGGGACCCGTGGGACACGACACTTTCCACCCGCTTATTGAAGAAAACTGTCTCCTGGGACCGGCTGGGACCCAACTCGACCGACCGCTTCAGCTAAAGGACTATTCTCCTCGATACATTCTCTCACGAAGGGATAACAGCTACCAGTGAAGTAGACCGGCTCCCTTAGTAGGTTGAAAGGATGAAAAAAACGCTGAAAAACGCTTCAACAAACACAAGAAATACTATAAAGAGAAGAAAGGTTGAGTGATAAAAGTGGATCATAATCTCAAATCAATGGCGTGAGTGCGCAAAACTGCAAGTGTTTATCAGGTTCTTGGGCGAAATACTTGGGATTAGCGGATTAGCAGGTTTCGCTATATCTCCCCCGTGAAACATCCCTAAAAGCAAACGTTGACTACCATCATCTTGAGCCCTTGGGTTGAATGTTAACCCCGCCCAAAAAAAAGGACATTCATCACACACCCTGCTTATCCCCGCAACCAAACGACTCAAGCAAAAGTCTTCCACATATTTGTCTTTGCCATATATAAAAACAGGAGGTTTCAAACCATCCCCATGTTTTCCATGGCAAGCAGTAGAAGAAGGAATCCCACCAAACTCTAGGGGGGGGGCTCTCCAGTTACCATAGGGACCCTACCTAGGTTTAGGCTAGGCTTTGCTTGTTGTATACAAATTTAGCCATGTAAACACCCAGCCAATTGGAGGTTTGGAAACCTGACTTTTTCCTCTTTTTGAAGAGGTGATGGGAACTCCAGTTTTCAGGCAATTTTTCGGGTTGGTGGTTGCAACCCATTTGAAAAATATTATATAGTCAAATTCTATCATTTCCACAGGTAGGGATGAAAATAAAACATTTGAAACCACCACCTAGTAATTCCATCACAATCCGCCAAGATGAATTTGTCAGCTTCCTGTTGGGAGGCTTCCCCTATCCTACCCAACCATCAAGGGATTTTAAGGTTGGCGGTTTCGGTTGTGGTGCAAATTTGCGCCCAACCATTATCGGGTTTGTTCGTGGTTTACAACATGGACTTTCAAATCTTACAGAATACAATCTATAACCCGTAGGATCCATGTATTGTATACATGCCTACATTTGGTTGATTTTAAATGATTGTAATGTAAATGAACGTAAGTATACCATACATGGATCCTATGGGTAAGAAACAAACATTCTCAAGAATTGTGCCTTGTCTTGAGACTCAAGTGATACAACATGATGGACACAACATGATACAACACTTGGGGTTCATGCTTTTTCCAGGTTGTTCACGGTTGTTTCACCATTTATCAGGATGTTAATTCACCATGTTTCATCCATTCTTGGGTTATCCTCACCATTTTTCCAAAGCTTCGTGATGCTCACCTTTTGAAATTGTAACTTTCACAAATGGCTAGCTTTTCAACAAAACCAAAACGATCTGCTTCAACCAACCCCAATTTTGAAGAAAGGCTGAAATGTGAGAAAAAATGGGGGACAGGGGACATATTCCCAATCCGCTTGGATGTTACCCCCCTAGCCCAGTAACAGTGACAAATACAAAGGTCATCACATGGGATTCCCAGAATTCCCGCTCCTAAACATGGAAATAGTCACCTGGTGGTGACGATTTGCATCAATCCTGGAATCCTGGGGCCGGAGGGGATTCCATCCAATCCAAACCCACCTTTTTTGGTCCGACCAGCTTGATTTCAAACCGTGCAGTCAAAGCTTCGCCTTTCTGAAATAGGAATTGGTCAACATCACATTGCCAGGTTTCCTTGGAGCGAAACGTTAACAAAGGAACAAAATGTATCGGTAGTATGTGTTTTTGCATTTAGAGAGATAATGAATACAATCTACATATACAAACTGTATGTATGTATATTTAAATATATATATGTACACACATATATATATATAATATATAACACGTATATTATGACTGTATTAAAATTATGGATAAAACTTATAGATGCTACATAGGCCTATACCCACTAGAATGAGACAACACAGTAGACAATATTCCAATCCATGAAAAAATGCACAAACAAATGCAATGTCAATGTCTATCAATATAAACACACATTTCGTTTTCTAAAATTGCCATCACGGCAGCAATTGGATTTGCCAACTGTTGATGGTTGCAATCCCAGCTCCATCTTGTGCAACCAACCACAACACTGGGCCATTGTCACACACACCAGGCACATCTACTGTACTAATACTGTTGATGGCATTCCAATCCAGTACCACTTGGGATGTATGCCACCAAAGATTTATCAATAGAGATGTAAACAGTGGGAATAAGTACCTACTAGTTCCTCCAGAAATAGCTGGCCTTCTTAACGGATAAACTGGCATCATCACCTCCCTTACACAAGCTACAACTAGACCCAATGCTGTTGACGGCTGAAATCCTGCACCAGTTGAGGTTGGTAGTTTAGCCCATTATTTATAGGGTTTTATACTTCCCAGGTGGTGATCGCCGCATTTCTGTTTGCCATCAACAGTAGCAAACACCAATCTGCGCCACAACAAGACAGTCTTACCTACTGTCCTTTGTTGTTCACCGAGTCTCAAATCTCGATGTACAACACCATGAGTGTGACAAAAGGCAATGCCTGACAGTACCTGATTTACCCATGGATGTAGTGGTTTCACATGTTTCCAAACCACCATTGGACGTTTTAAAACAAACCACAAGTCAGACGTTCATACCAAATTGCAGTGGGGTGAACCTTGAAAAAACCCTTGAAATCTGGCTTGAAACCTGATGTCATCATAAGCCAGTTGGTGATTTTCACCGCCATAGGAACCGTTGGAACCCGAACATGGATTTTTGCTTGGGAAAAAACGGCACCAGCAATATATAGGATAGCAGTTGTATTTCCATTATCCTTTCACCACCCAAGAAAACGACAGTGGATAAGGAACATTCATATTATACATCTAGGAAACATCAGTTTGCATTGGAAAATCCTCGACTTCTGGCTTCTGGATAGGAAATACTGAGATACAACATGATTCTCGTGCATTCTCCATGTTTATTCACTACACGGTCGATGTGTGTTGTGCTTTTGGGTTGGAAAGCTACAAGTCCTGGGTTGAAAAGCTGAGTTTGTTTGATTCCCGAAACCTTGCAAGGAACAGTTCTGAGACATGAAAAAGGCAAACGTTTCCAGATCTTTAAACTTGAAAAAGGGTAACATGGAAATAAGACTCATGTGAGAAAGTAGTATCTTTCATTTTTAGAAGCATCATTTCAAAACCAGTATGGTTTGTAATAACGATTCCCAGAATGGGTTTGAATAACCCCTGTACATCAACAATGGTAGTATAATCCCCTCTAAGACCGAAGGAAGAACCGTTATGGGTGTTGGTTGACTATTCTTTGGTCTACACATTGAGTACACTTTGGAAAAGGAACATGTCAATGGAAAAAAACACAACTTGTAATAGGAGATACATCTTCAAATGGTTGATGTTTCATGATGTTTCCATTGCTATGTTAGTTTTCCTGGGTGTAAGTGTAAATTAAAGTCTAAGCCTTCCAGTTTCCAGATTTCTTTCGAAGTGATTTCAAGGCACCTGTCTCATCAGCAGTGCCACCAGTTCTTCTCCAAAATGCCCCGCCCTAGCGGGTAGGGTAGAGGAGCAACGAAATAGCAACGAAAACCAGAAGATAAATTTGAATATATGAGGGAACCAAGGGTTGAGTATGCTTACCTATACCCATAGGATCCATGTAGGGTATATTACGGTATATTTACCTACATTTACCATGAAAAACAAATAAATGCAGATACATATGACATGCATGGATCCTGTGGGATATAAACATTGATCAGTGTTCAAAACCGCAACCAGATCTTATAAACCGTACCCAGTCTATGTTTTGGCAGGGGAGCGTTTTACTCCCGGTACGTCCATTCTGTACACACTAGGGTCTGCAAAAGCACCAGTCCCATTCAGTGTCCAGATCCTGTGAACATCTCTCAAACAGTGCAGTGGGTTTTGCTCCAACTCCCCTTTACACTTCGCTTAAAAAAGCAATCTAGTTGGTGGTTTCAAATTGGAAAATCTTCCCCAAATAGGGGTGAAAATCAAAAATCTTTGCAACCACCACCAAGCAATGGTTGATTACGAAGTTCCTACCCTCCCTGCAACTTACTGTACGTAGCCCCTGAGGCCCTGGATGGTTGGAACAACCAATCCTGGGGAGAGAGAGGCACCTCGCATCCCAAGTGATTCTTAATTGAAATAGATCGAAACATGAGGGTTTCCTAAAATACACTCCAGGGAACTAACATATCCTACCTTGGGAAAAGGAAAAACAGCTTCAAAATTGACTTTTCACGGGATATGTTAGTTCCCAGGAGGGTAAGAAACTACCAATTTGTCAAGGGTGATTCCAGGGACCTTCAATAATGGGACCCCCTTTATGGGAAGTCTCTACTACTACTACTACTACTTACGTNGGATTCTTATGGAAGTGGTATGGGAATAGTATGGGAAACTTCCCATAAAGGGGTCCCATTATTGGAGGTCCCTGAAAATATTCTTGAATTTGAAGCACCATTGGACAATTTTCTGATATCCATCTATATCCATCTTAGTTCAATTTGTAGAACGAAGTACGGGAGAAATCCCGGCAGCCAATGCACCTGTTGGTGGTGGTGGTGCCCGTCTGGCGTCATATACTCACACCAGTACATGTTATGGAATATGAATATCTATAATCTATGTACGTACATGGGGATTCGTCTGGTAAACGTGGGCAAATATTCGACAACCACACCTACCAAGTTTGCAGATCACAAAAGCAAGAAATCACTGTGTCTTTAACTGTACCATGTCTATAATATACAAATAATATATGTAGTATACATTGATATGTATAAATATGATACATTCATTTGAACAAATATATCATCATCCCTGAATACTGATAAAAAATTTGCCCTTATCTTTGTGCGAATAATCTCAATATCACACATCCCCCATTTTTGTCAGCCACACCGAACGGCAACACCGACACCTCTCCAACAATTCATCCAAATCACCACCAGAACATCTCTCCTTAGTGCTGCACACCCCGACCCTTGAAGCATACCCAAACTGGCATCCCATTTCACCTCCAAATGAAGGAATTCGATCATTAACTGTTGGTTGGGGGTGTGGTATGTTGGAGAATCCTTAGATTGGCTTTTTTTTTGCAACCGGTTTGAAAAATATGCTCAGCCGTCAAATTGGGAATCATTTCCCCCGATTTCTTGTGAAAATTGGTGAAAATTCGAGGCAACTTTGAAAAAAAAAAACTAGGATTGGATAGTGATTTTCCTTGCCGAACCCTAGTTTTCTGGAAAAATGTATCTCTGTTTCTTTCAGAAAAAAAGCAAGGCTTCCAAAATTGATGTGAATTTCTCTATGATTTAAGAACAATTTGCCAACAATGATTCCAAAAATGCTACTTCCTTCGGTGCGTCACCCAGGTCAGATATTGTCTCAGTGAACTGAACCAGTTTTGAGGTCAAAAATCGGGTCATTTTGGGTCATTCAAATGCAGATTCCCCAAGAAAAACAGGAAATTCCTATCCATTTCCTTTATGAAGCTTCTGCCAACAGGGAGGTCATGAAATGATTTGCCTAGAAAAACTCGCAACGAGATGTCAGTTGTCAGCTTTAGTCTGGTCTTCGGAAGTTCTAAAGATACAAACAATAAAACTTGGCAAACAAGAACTGAGGTGACATTGTGAGGTGTTTCACCTAATGTAATTACATGATTGAATTGAACCACCAAAATCTTCCAAAGATGTTCTGACACTAAACCCAACTCCTTGTCTTCTCCATTCATCCTATTTTTCAGGCGCTCTTTTTAGGTAGCTCGGGTCCTAACCCCCAACGAAAAAAACTTGGACTTTTGCTGGAAACAGTCCAAAGAGCCATCAGTAAGTGGATCTTCTGATTCTCCACATCTTCACCGTACTCAAAGAGCCGAATGATGTTGGGATGATCCAATGCACGAAGGACCTGTTCATCCATGAAAAAACCCTTTAGACCCGATGTGATGGGTTTCCTGCAAATTTTTCAAGCCGGTATTTGAAAGTCTTGGAGAGGATATGAGAGGATGAAACCTGCTTTTGAAGTCTTAAATTTCACCAACCAAGTGATTCAATGTGACCTTTTTATCGCCTAGTTGGTGCTGACTTGACTTTTGAAGGGGTCACTTAACCATCCCAAAAAGGGCACAAAGAATTGCCAGGAACCTGGAATTTAAGAAAACCCTCAAAAAAAATAAACCTTTGTCTTGAAGAGTAACCTGCAGGCGCAATTTTTGTGTTGGAGGTTTTGCTTTTGGGTTTTGTGACGTCACCATTTAAGCGGCCTGGTGAAGGATGATTTGATGAGATGGCCTTGGGTACATAATTCCCTAGACATCCAAAATCCTCCAGTCATACCTTCTGAGGAGATGTGTGTTGGGGGGTCATAACATTTTACCATCTACAAGGGAAATTCCCTTCAAAGAACTAGACATCCAAACACCGTTGACCTCAGGAGGTATGGCTGGATGTCGTTTGAGGTTATTTCAACACCCTGGAAAACATGTGAAATAAGGAGTTACCAGGTGATTCAAAGTAACGTGTTTATATGGTTTTCTATCGCTTGGTTGGAAGTCACTAGACTTAACCCTTAAAAAAAAAACACGAGAACTCACCATCCCAAAAAAGCTCACAACACGTTGCCAAGTATGTATATACCCTCCCGGAAACTAACATAGAACCTGAAAATGGTGGTTTCCAATAGGAATCCCCTTTTCCAGAGGTCTATTTTCAGGTGCTATGTTAGTTTTAGGGGAAAAAAAAAATATCACATCCAATCCAATCCAAGAGTCACTGCCGGGCATATTGAGGTTCACCTTCTTCTACAAATTTCCATTCCCAATTTATCAATCATGCAAACGTTTTTTTTTGTTGTAACTCATGAGTAAATGCAGGCTCCAAGAAATTTACAAGAAAACGAAAGAGGGGTTTGTTTTCATCACCGTAGAACCATCGTTCAACTGCACCTGTATCTCTTCTCGCATGTTGTCCAACAGTCGTTGCGAGAGTTTTGCTGTGTCCACCGTTTTGATGACCCGCAACAATCCTGGCGGCGAGTGTTGGGATTGCGGCAACATCCACTCCATTTTGCATTACCCTGTTTCATAGGTGAACAACACATGCATGCTCATTTGCTATGGACTATATATAATAGGTATGTTGAGATATTCTCAACACCAAGCTCTTGGTTCACCAATGCTGGCCTGTTCCTTTGTCAACATTCACCGTTTCACCTTCCCTCTTCCTGCCATGATTCCCATGCCCTGCTCTCCGCGATGCGTGTCCTGTGTTTTTTTCACGAACCAAGTTCACTTTTCCAAAGGACCCACTGCCAAGTTCATCGATGTAATCGTAACCTGAAGGTCGGATTTGTGAAACATCGCAGCCATGGGTTTCTTTCTTGAAGGAAATCAACAAAGAAACCTTGGTGAATCCTAGATTTTTTGGTTGGTATTTTTTTGTTGGTAGTTTGGAAGTTCATATTTGTTTCTCTTTGAATTTCAAAGGAAGGTCAGGTCAAGATTTGTTTTTTCATGGAGTCCTTTCCAGCTGGTGATGTTCAAAGTTTGTTTAAACAAATCAAATTCATCAACAAAAAAATGCATGCACTCATCCGCACACATAAAAGAACATCAATGAGCAGGTATTTTGACTAGTGACTACTGTTTTTAAGGCAAACAAAAATGAGACAACCTTGAGCGTTTTAACCCCAAAATGACGACATCCGAAGTGGAATTGGATGAAATGTGGCCACAAAACCATGGCCATAGATCTATAGACTGCAAATATTTTTTCCACCGGAAAGTTTTCAAGAATCAGCTTCCAGACCTTGGACAAAAAAAAACATGGCCATAAACCCCCAAAAAAAGTAGGGAAGTCTTGTTGAAACAATACCCTCCAGGGAACTAACATATCCCCCAAAAGTGGCATTTTGAAGATGATTTTCCTTTTCCCCATGTGGGATATGATTCCCTGGAGGGTATTCCTGCCCTTGAATGAAATCAACTGATTGGTACTTGGTCCTGGTCAGTCAAGGCCATTGACTCCTTTTTGACCCTTCGCAAAAAAAAAACATGAATTTCCTTCAAGTTCAGGAAAATCCATGCATAGTCTTATGAGATACTGACAAACATAAATTGACAGAAGTAATAATACACATTTTACCACAATTATCTTATCATTTTATGAACATTTTGTTTTATCATTTCCTGATCTTTAATCATTTTGTTTTTCTTATCATTTCCTGAAAAGTATATTTTTCTAAGTATAATTCATTATCATTTTTTGATAGTTTCCTGAACATGTCATGTTTTATCATTTTATTATAGTAATATGTTCCTCGCTTCCTGAGAAAAAAAAATGTTGTTTCTCCTCTCCTGACAAATATCGCTTATCTTAATCATTTATTATCATGTTGTTTTATCATTTCCTGAACAATTCCTGAAAGAAGTCATTTGTTTATCACTTGTTGATCATTTCCTGAAAAAATATCGTGTTTAATAATATTATTATTATGTTTTGATCATGTCCCGAAAAATGATAACCAAAATGATAACTAAATGATGACCAAAATTATGAATAAATGATAATGAACATATTTTGCTGTTTTCAGGGTATGGCTCGATGAGTATCTCTTAAGCATAGTCCCACCAAATTGCCCTAACTTGTCCAATAGCTTTCCCTGCAATCGTCTGGCTGAAAAATCGAACCAAGACATCTTCAAGACCCTGTGCTGCTGCAGGCCAAAAAACGCATCTTCAACAATTCTCCCACCAGATGTTGCTGCCGTCCAATTAAGCCCCTGAGCGTTCAGTGCTTCAGTGCTTTTTTTGCGGCTCTCATCATTACAGGGGTACAAATTCAACAAAAAAATATTTGAAACCACCACTCAGCCAACATGATCAAGAAACCAGGACATGAATCAAGTCCCTAAGGATGAGAAGATCGTTGGATGTCCTGGATTTGTTTTTCATCCTCATGATCCAAGTCCTTTGGAAATCCTGGACTTCCAAATGTGCTGATTCAAACAACAAAAGCTGCAAACTTCTTTGTGTCTGACCTGTTGCAAATATGACACAACTACATTTGTCATGGCTGGTGACATGGCAAGGTGCGTTCCCTTCATCTCTGTATATCGGAGAATGTACTACTAGGTTACTAGGTCAATTTGATCCCTATTTTAACCAAACCTCCAAACAGGGTTTGCCATAATCACCTGAAGTTTAACCCTTTAAAAAAACAGGAGAAACCCGTACTACATCACCTTTCGGGACGAGACTTGCTACCTGTCAATCTTTAGGGGGCCCGATTTTTCCCATGTAACGGTTGGTTCTTATGGTGGACCCCGTCCCAATTTCCCTATAAATACAGTTGTCGAATTAGCGGTCCAGAGTCCAGAATAGGGAAACTTTTGGGTGGTGAGGTCATGATGAGGTTTTCTCGGCAAAATTCACCTACATACCGCCTGCTTTTGTGTGTTCATTGCCATTTAGCCTTTAAAAAAAGGTAAGTACTCCTGAAAAATGGGCCAAAAAACAATGCAATTCCATGTCCTGCTGCCAATCGAAATCAATTTAACAGTTGGGAATCTAAATACTTGATAGGAAACACTCACCTATTGGAATTATAGCATATGTTTGCATCCCCAATTTTAGTGAAACCCTACTTCACACCCAGCAAAATGTTCACAAATACCAATGTCAGGAGGAGCAAATGGCTGGTAAAAGCGAGCTACAAGCACTTTTTGAAGCTCAATTTGACCATTGCACAAAACCCTTATGACATTCCATTTTGCTGATTGGTTCATAGAGATCCCTTGTATTGAATTGGCTGATTATATACAGTAAATAATCAGGGTTTTGGTCACTGCTCATTTGGCGACGGGGTCGTCATGAAATTTGTCCACTCAAAAATTGGCTCACCAAGTAGCCCTCTGCTGATAGCCGCATAACTTGCATGGCGTGTCTTTGGCCAGCAACGCGGCATGGCAATCGATTCAGTTTCTAACAAAACAAGCTTCAAGAAACGAAGGAGAACAATTCAGCCATTGAGGTGCCATGCTCAATGTTGTGATAATTTTGCTTCAATCAGGTATTATTTCACATCCGAGCCCCATGGGATTCATGGATACATTGAGGGGGCTGGACAAAACTCACCTCGCCTCCGAAGAGGATCCAAAGCTTGCTGTATTGTAGGGACCCTAAGGTTTTTTAAACGGGGTATAAAAAACGATGGTGTATTTAAACGGAAGGAAATCCCTCCGTTTAATAGGGGTATTAAACGAAGGTGCTTTCGGCAATGTTTAATAGCCATAAAGGAAATCGAAACATATCGAAACTATATGTTGTAGGCATTGTATCCATCCAACAGTACCCTCCCTGAAACTAACAGCTCGCACCTGAAAATGGATGGTTGGAATACCATGGTTTCCTTTTGGGGCCAAGGCCTATTTCCAGGTGCTTTTGCTGTTAGTTTCAGGGAGTGTAAATCCTTGGATTTGCCTCTTTGATTCTTGGGAAAGTTCCAAAGATATTTACTATGTACTTTAATGTAAAAAGTCACCTTAAACAAATCCAAGGATCTAGGAATCTAGGAGTAGTCCTTAAACACTCCCACAGGATGAGTCATCAAGCCTGATACTCTGAAAATTGACAGATGTCTTCTTTATCTTGTCTTAATGCCTCACACTTACTAACTCAACAACTTCCTGAAATTAAAGCTCAAACTCTATTATTATATGGCTGTGTCGCAGAAAACAACGCCCCCAAATTCCCCAAACGACTGAGAATTGTCGATTATGTCGATTTTTAGGATTGGAAGCCAATGAATACTATATGAACACTCACATGCAAGAATTTGTCTTGAAACCAAGTATGTTCCTGGAAACACTGTGATGCCTCCACCGAAAAAAGCTGAACTTTGCAGCACCGACTCGTACCAGAAACGGCGTGGAAGCAGTGTATTGACGGTTGGGGCGCGCAAAATGCATGAGGTGCCCCGGTCTGAACACTAGGGTCTGCTGGGGTTCACCCTAACAATGATCAAAAGCCCTGATTATTTACGGTACAGTCCCCTCTAGAAAACTAACATATCCCACCGAACGCGAAAGCCGTAAAATCATCGACTCAAAAGTGCCGGCTGGGATGGGATATGATCGTTCCCAAGGATCCCAAGGGTAGTTGATTTTGAGGGATGTCGCTAGCCCAGTTTGTAGTGGGCTGGGCCACTAGAAGACCTATTTTTTTGAAACCTTGTGCATTTGGGAACATGTGTTTAAATCATCTTTCCTTGAGGACTATCCCTCTCAACACTGAAAAACATGAAGAACACAAATATCACACAGGTCAAATACCTCAATGTGCTTGGCAGAAACTCATTTGCATGTTTATGTTATTTAATGATACTGTTGATGGAAGAAATCCCAAACAACCACCTGGGATGTATAAGAACCTAAGGAATGGGATAAACGACCAACCTCAACTGGTTAGCCGGATTTCTGAACCATCAACAGTATTTCTGTGGCACCAGAGCGCTTCATGATACCAAATGCCATCTCCAAGCATCCATCTATCCCCATGCTTCACCCTGTTGAACCCCTGCCTTGGAAGAAGAATAAGGTCTGCTTCCAACACGTCAATGTTGACCTTGAGCCGTTGCTTTTGCCACCAAAAAAAGCACACACATCAACAAACATGGTAGATTCTCCCAAAACTGGATCTAAAATCATGGCAGATTTTAGGCTGGGAAAAAAAAACGGCTCAAAGAAACTGGGAGCTTCCTGGAAGGTTTGGGGTGGGGATGAAAGGAGCAACTGGTCTCCGGGAAATTCTGTTGATTGCAATCTCTCCGCTAATGGTCCTGCTGAAACTCACAGAAACTCATCAAATTTTGGAAGTGAAACCCTGGCAACCCACGGTTCTCATCCACAGGAAATTGTGCTGTTCGCACAAGTTGAGATGTTGATAGGCCCGGTTAGTTTGCTGCAAGCACTTTTTCTGACTTCTGGAGCTCCAAATAAACTCTCAAGCTCCCGTTTCAGATAGGGAAAAATGCCCATATCCGGATTGCTTCCCTTCAAACAACAAACCTTCCACCATTTGGAAGAAATGTACATCGTTGAGAGATAAACTACCTATTGACTGGTGCTGGCAGGATTTCTGAAGCATCAATAGTACAACCAGGCACGGACATCGTATCCATACACCCAAAACAACTCAGAGTCCCCACTCAGGACCAGTGCTGAAGGAGATAGGTTTATGACCCGCTCCAAACCAAATCTCAAACCTTGGAAAGTGAAAGAATCGGTTCACCTGCAGGAGGATTGTTTGTGGTGCAAAACAATGGATCCCATTCCATTCTAGAAAATTAATTGGTTTATTAAAAAAAACATCCATAAGGATCCATGTCATAGTCATTACGAAACAGGATAGTAGCATGTAGTAACATGTAGCTAGAATCCCCAACTTCAAAACCCAAAACAACCAGATATCATTTTTCCTCGAGTGATGAATGATGTGTCCTCAAAAACTGCCGATGGCAGTTTTCGCACAACAAAATCTATGCCATGTCCTTTCACAACTTCACCTTCATTCTTTGGTTAATCAGCTGTTTTCAACCAACAAACTTTCAGAAATCTTCCGCAACCAAAAAAAAACGCCTAAACGCATCATCTCCAACACCCTCCCATTTTTTTTTGGAAGCCCTACCAGCAAACCATAGCATCCAATGGTCCCTAGCGACGTGTTGAAGAGTTCGGGGCCATGAATTGTTCGGGGCCCATGTTTGACGAAACACATGTGTCTCAGAAACACATCCACCACATGTTTTAATACCTCAGGGTTTTTGTCTTCATAGTTTTGCTTCGATATTGATACGATTCTATTGTGTAGTAAACTTTAAGAGTGATCTGGCTGGTAGAAGTCTTTTACAGGATTCAGGATTGGCTGTAGGGACTTAAAGATGAATTGGTTTCATAGGCCTTTCTTATGTATATAACATATAACTGAAATTTTAGAGACTTAAGATGAATTGGATTGATAGGCCTTTGTTATGTATATAAACTGAAATTTTCGTTGGGCTCTGCTCTTTGCCTATTTACAACTTCCCCAGTGTTTCACCATGAGATTTCCCACAGCCCCCCAGGGTAGGGCTGATAGGGGTAGATGATATTTTCACAGCTCCCAGTCGTTGGTTATCCTGGTCATAACCTACCAAACTAGGTGGGCCTTCCTGATAGTGGAGCGAGCAATTTGGTCATCTATTTCAACTGGTTTTTTGTGACATCACCGGCCCCCAAGTTATAGTCAGATGTTATTGGACGTTGATATTAAAGATATAGTGATCCAAAAACGTGTCCCACATCAACAGTCGTCTAGAAATACACGTTCCTCTTTGTTGATGGGAAGCTTTTTTTGTATCGTTTACAGGTGCTACCATCAAATTGGCTTTCTGTATGCTGTGAAGGGCTTGAAATCATAGGTTATTTCAACAGAACGTTTCTACTAGTTGTGAGGATTTCATCGCAATCTCTCATAACTTAACATACAATCAAGGAAGCATGCGGCCCTTTTTTGTTGTGGCTCATCTTAGTTGTTCTTTTCAGCTTTCAAGGTCATGAGTTGATAAAAGAACTTCAAACTTCAATCCATCTACACCTACCTACCCCACTGGACCATCCCTAAAAAAATCACAGCTAGCATTAATCTAAAACTATGTCGTTTGAAGAGAAAACTCCTCTTACCACCTGGACTCTCCTGATCTCACAGCCCTTTTTGTTGGAAGGCTAAACAGGACTTTTTGCAAAGAGCAGCTCATCCAAACTTTGCACCTCCTTTTCTTGGAATTTTGCGCTGCTTTCCCCATCACTTCGACGCGGATATCCCAGGCTAAACAGGAGTTGAGTTGATAAAAACACACCTATAGTCGCAATACCTTCTGGTACACTACTGGTAGCCTCATAATAATGAACAATTCACCATGTTTGGAACTTGTGTGGGTAAGTGTACCTTCTGTTAAACTAGCATTTTGGGGTGGAAGCAATGAAGATTTACTGGCTGTGCTATACCCAAAAAACACAACCTTTCACTCCGAAGCAACAAAACTGCATGCGGCATTTCACATTTTATGAACATATCATTTCGAAAAAAAAAATAAATCCCTAGGCATGCAGTCATATTGTCAGAGAATGAGCAAGGGGTGTCTCCGAAACGCATAGTATGGAGGTTCCATTATCAGCTCAGAAAGGTGATTGGATTCCTAGGGAATCGAAGATCGATCTTCCCCAAGTTTCTCTCACAGAATGTTTGATGAAAAACAACACTTGGCACTGCTTCATGGTACATTTTTTCCCCGCGGAAAAGGAATCACCACCTTTTCATCAAATAAGTTCATCAGCTATTCTTTGTTCAGATAGGTTTTTCCAGCATTTTTTCCCAGATGTGTTTTTCTCCAGATAGTAAATAGGGTTTTTCAGCAGGAAAGGAATCATTTTATAAGTTCAATCTGAACAGAATCATGCAAACTCTTACCCTCCCTGAAACTAACAGTTGGCACCTGAAAATTGATGGTTTGAACACGATCCCTTTCCTTTTGGGATGGCCTATTTATAAGATGCTTTTGCTGTTGGAGTGTAACACTGAATTGTTTCATGTCATGAATGGAGTCTCCACTCCCGTTAAAGAAGCCCAGGGATGTCCATCCCGGGAAGCATCCTTCCAGCTTCCAAAAGATCTATTTTGCCCCGATCAATCCAGATCTTTCAGCATATCGAAAAAGCTGACACTTTGCAAAGGACTCACCTTGGGTTGGGGCTGATCACACCTATGATGATAATAATGATGGTGGTGGTGGTGGTGGTGGTGGTGGTGGTGGTGGTGGTGGTGGTAGTTGTGGTGGTGGTTATGGCGATTATGGTGATGATGGTGATGATGATAATGATGATAAGTTGATGAAGAACGTCCCGGATAGTCATAGTATTGAAACTTCAGGTCAATGGTTAAGATCACCACTGTATAACCGTAGCAAAAAAGTGACAACCCAACTACTAAACATCTAATTATACTTAGTGTCTGCCCTGTATATATAGCCCTGTATACAGCTCTGTACAGCTCTCTATAGCCCTGTATAGCCCTGTATACAGCTCTGTATGGATCTGTAAAGCACAGTATACAGCTCTTTTCAGATTTATACCACTGTGGTGATTACTGCTGACCACTGTCGTGGTAACCTCTCAGAATGGTCGTTGTTACCTCCTGGTTGTCGTGGTAACCCCCTCGTCTGAACTAAGATGTGTTGATGAAATCCTGGGAAGTAGTTCCAAATTGCTCCCTTTTATGAAGGCATTTTAGAAACGCTCCTTTCCAAGCACCAGCTTAATAACACCTTAGTGATCCTTGGTGTATGTTGGAGCAGCAGGCACCTCTGCTGATGTCTTCTCCACTGCAACAGCTTCCAACAGAAGTTCAGATGGAGAAATGCAATTGACCTCAATTTTTAACGACAAAGGTCACTTAATTTTAACACTTGGATCTTGTTCACCCTTTGATTGTAGGGACTCCTACCTCATTGCTCCGTTAATCACTCATCATATCGCTGGATATAGGTTGAAAATTCATCATCCAAAACCACCATGCAGGTGTGAAGATGATCGTTACCTTGTGGATCCGTTGAAGAAACCAAGCTAGTTCATGCTGGGATTCGAATCATTCCACATCTGCTGAACCCCCCTCGGCCCCAAAACACATGATGTTTATTTCCCGAAAACTGACATGGAACCCAAAAATAGAGGTTTAGTTTGGTTCAGATGATTTTCCTTTTCACTTGGTTCAGGTTCCATGTTGGTTTTCGGTGGTGTAATTCCCAGAACTCTGCACCCAAACGATTCAAAACGTATGGTGAAATAAACATTTAAGCATCTACCCTGAAGGAAAATCACCCAAAGATGGAGGTAAATATACTTGGGATGGCATCAGGAAATATGAATTTTTAGTTTGTAGTAAATGTTTAGTTGAGGTACGAATAAAAAAATGCTGTATCGGCTGTATCACATTCCATAGTTCCATCAAATCCTGGTTAGTCCATAGGGATTCTCCCATATCTACAGTAATGCAACCAACCATCGGCCCCTTTTTTTTGAGTGCACTTCAGAACCTTCCCGCACGTTTCCTTCATGTCGGAAGAATGTAGATAAACAAGAACCATGCTTAATATGCCTATGAAGCATGGCACAATGAGATATCAATAGTTTGTTGCCCTAGTCTTCCAGTCATACCTGCTGAGAAGCTCTTTTTGAGTAGGATTTTTGGGGGGTCCACTTACCTCCTCACTTTCGGTGTTTGGAAGCCCAGGGGTTGATGTAAATCACAGCTCCTAAGGTGCAGTTCCTCCCCTCCCCGCCTCCGCCACTTCGCCGATGCTGCCAGGGAGGGTCTCACTGTCCACATTTGTCGTTCCGGCCACTGGTTCGGAGGAACGGTGCGGAGCGTCCTCAACGGGGGAAGTTGATGCGGGAAGGGTCGGAATGTGAGAATTTACACCCGAAACTCGCAAGGTCGGAAAAAAGATTTTTCTTCCTGAATACACCCTGGAAAATTAACATGGAACACACTAATGGATGTTTGGAAGATGATTTTCCTTTTCAATTTTCGTGATTTCTCGATTCCATGTTAATCTTCCAGGCTGTACCGTTTTGGCCATCTGGGGGTAATATAGTCAGGTGCCTTCGAAAGCTTGTTGTTGTTGTTGTTGTTGTTGTTGTTGTTGTTGTTGTTGTCGTTGTTGTTGTTGTGTGAAATATCCACTTTTCTCCCACACATATAGTGTCATACTC
>DF239078.1:125953-351324 GCA_000507305.1 Breviolum minutum Mf 1.05b.01 | reverse complement strand
GTAGTAGTAGTACGTAGTACGTAGTAGTAGTAGTACGTAGTAGTAGTAGTCCTAGTAGTAGTAGTCCTAGTAGTAGTAGTAGTAGTAGTAGTAGTAGTAGTAGTCGTAGCAGTAGTAGTCCTAGCAGTAGTAGCAGTCCTAGCAGTAGTAGTAGTCGTAGTAGTCGTAATAGTAGTAGTAGTAGTAGCAGGAGGAGTAGTAGTAGTAGTAGTAGTAGCAGGAGAAGTAGTAGTAGTAGTAGTAGTAGTAGCAGTAGTCATGTGTCACTTTTCGTGGCAGGCGCAGCATTTGGTGAAGTTCATGTGTCACTTTTCATGGCAGGCGCAGCATTTGGTGGAGTTCATGTGTCACTTTTCGTGGCAGGCGCAGCATTTGGTGAAGTTCGTGTGTCACTTTTCGTGGCAGGCGCAGCATGTGGTGAAATTTGGAATGATAGCCGGAGCGGGAAATGTTGTAATTTTCAATAGAATCTGCTCCTGGCGAGTGCGAAAAGTAGCCTCTGTGACGCGGCGGGTTGCGGTTTGCGTTTTCTGGGTCAGATCATGGTCGGATCATTCTCGGATCATGCTCGGATCGGTCGCGCATTGGAAATGACGTTTCACCTGTTTTCAGCAAATTTCTCTCAGATGTTGGGTGGTCATTTTGCGTGGCAGGCGCAGTATTTGGTGAGGTTGGAGGGTGTTGACTGTTGCTCCGCGCATTGTAAATGACGTTTCATATGTGATGCGGATCAATCATGCGATTCATTTTGCGTGGCAGGCGCAGTATTTGGTGAGGTTGGAGGGTGATGCCTGTTGCATTGCACATTGTAAATGACGTTTCAAAGTAGTACCAGAGTAGTACTTTGTAGTACAGAGTAGTACTGGAGTAGTACTTTGTAGTAGAGAGTAGTACTGGAGTAGTACTTTGCAGTACGGAGTAGTACTGGAGTAGTACGTTGTAGTACTGGAGTAGTACAGAGAAGTTCTTTGTAGTACTTTGCAGTACAGAGTAGTACTGGAGTAGCTCTTTGTAGTACAGAGTAGTACTGGAGTAGTACTTTGTAGTAGAGAGTAGTACTGGAGTAGTACTTTGTAGTACGGAGTAGTACTGGAGTAGTACGTTGTAGTACTGGAATAGTACAGAGAAGTACTTTGTAGTACTTTGTAGTACTTTGTAGTACTTTGTAGTACAGAGTAGTACTGGAGTAGTACTTTGTAGTACAGAGTAGTACTGGAGTAGTACTTTGTAGTACAGAGTAGTACTGGAGTAGTACTTTGTAGTACAGAGTAGTACTGGAGTAGTACTTTGTAGTACAGAGTAGTACTGGAGTAGTACTTTGTAGTACAGAGTAGTACTGGAGTAGTACTTTGTAGTACAGAGTAGTACTGGAGTAGTACTTTGTAGTACAGAGTAGTACTGGAGTAGTACTTTGTAGTACAGAGTAGTACTGGAGTAGTACTTTGTAGTACAGAGTAGTACTGGAGTAGTACTTTGTAGTACAGAGTAGTACTGGAGTAGTACTTTGTAGTACAGAGTAGTACTGGAGTAGTACTTTGTAGTACAGAGTAGTACTGGAGTAGTACTTTGTAGTACAGAGTAGTACTGGAGTAGTACTTTGTAGTACAGAGTAGTACTGGAGTAGTACTTTGTAGTACAGAGTAGTACTGGAGTAGTACTTTGTAGTACAGAGTAGTACTGGAGTAGTACTTTGTAGTACAGAGTAGTACTGGAGTAGTACTTTGTAGTACAGAGTAGTACTGGAGTAGTACTTTGTAGTACAGAGTAGTACTGGAGTAGTACTTTGTAGTACAGAGTAGTACTGGAGTAGTACTTTGTAGTACAGAGTAGTACTGGAGTAGTACTTTGTAGTACAGAGTAGTACTGGAGTAGTACTTTGTAGTACAGAGTAGTACTGGAGTAGTACTTTGTAGTACAGAGTAGTACTGGAGTAGTACTTTGTAGTACAGAGTAGTACTGGAGTAGTACTTTGTAGTACAGAGTAGTACTGGAGTAGTACTTTTTAGTACGGAGTAGTACTGGAGTAGTACGTTGTAGTACTGGAGTAGTACTTTGTAGAACACAGTAGTACTGGAGTAGTACAGAGTAGTACAGAGTAGTACTGGAGTCGTACTTTGTAGTACAGAGAAGTACGTTGTAGTACTGGAGTAGTACTTTGTAGTACTGGAGTCGTACTTTGTAGTACAGAGTAGTAGGTGGTAGTACTGGAGTAGTACTGGAGTAGTACTTTGTAGTACAGAGTAGTACTGGAGTAGTACTTTGAAGTACAGAGTAGTGTTGGAGTAGTACTGGAGTAGTACAGAGTAGTTGTTTCGAGAATAATGGCAGTTTAACCTCATAACATTCCATCCCATTGCAGGGCACAACAGATGACAGCTCTTCACATGAGCGCACATCACATGACATCGCAGTGCATCACGTGACATGACGCAACACAAGCAATCACATCGCATCAAATGACATGACCAGCACATCAAGTGACATGACATGACATGCCACGTCGCAACTAACCACAGTAGCTCACCCCATGTCATCTCACAACCAAGCACATTCCTTCATCTCACGCCGCAAGCAACTTCGTGACATTAAAACAGGTCACATCACCACCATGGAACAGCAAAGAAATGGTTTGGGCATCGCGCTGGTCGGTCGCCTTGCGCGCATTCTATAGGCAAATTCTTTCTTTGACTTATAGTTTTTTTTCTTTGAAACTTCCGCCCCCGGCTTGTCCGGGCACTACTGGTATAATATGTGTATATTTATATATATGTACATGTGATCTTTGTTGACCCTTATGCTTTTGATAGGAATCATGATCATCATGTGAACAGTGTTCAAAACCTGTATTACATTTCATTTCATGACGCTTGGTTGGTTCGTAGTCAAGTAGGGACCTTTTTAACCTCTTGCTGTAATCCTTGTACACAGTGAGTAGTTTTCCTACGCAAAAAGCATGGTTTTCATTACTGCTCCTGTGCTTGATCGTAATCCCTGCATCACTTTTGGGTGTTTCCAAAAAATGGTACCGCCAAATCATCCATTTTAATAGGGTTTTCCATTATAAACCGTCCATTTTGGGGTATCCCTATTTTTGCAAACACCCTTTTTCCTGTTAGTTTGCAGCCGCGTATCCACACATCCACATCCCTGCAACATCGTCGTGGCCATGAGCCCCATGAGCAATAGAACATGCCATCGGCGAAAAGATGGAAGGGAAGGCAACGAAATGGAAGGCATCCTTAGCATCAAAAATTGCAACCGGGGTTGGTGTCTGAAGTTGATTTCATGAAAAAATAAAAAACAAAATGAGGATATCTGAGGTGACAACGAAGCAAAAACAAAACGAATCCAATCCGATTCCGTGAAATCCTGTTTTTGCCTCAAAATGAGGGATGAGACGATTTCATGTCATTGGTGGTTTCAAGAACCTCAAAAACCAACGAATACATGTCCAACGCCTCCCCCAACAAAAACAAGGAATGAAACAAACAAATCCAAAGAACCCAAAGAACCAGGCTCACCCAACAACCCTTTTTTTGCACTCCCATCTGTACAAGGTGGGCCCCTACCACTTATAAATGGGGTTATGACCCCTATAGCTAGGGTTATAACCCCACTTACTCATTTATGAGGCCATTTATAGGGCTTATAACCCCATTTATAACTGGTAGGGCCCTTGTGGTCACCTTTTTAGTTAGTTGCTTTGGAAATTAATCTTGTATTCGGCAATCTCGATGGACTCTCCCGGAAACAGGAACAACATCTCCTGAACATGTTTTTTCTGAAAAAGGAACAACATCTCCTCTTACGCAGAAAATCGTTCCATGTCGTCGCGTCCAGTCGGTTTCAACTTGGGGTTCTAAAGGGGGTTATGGTTCTCGACCCAAAAGTGAAGGTTAGTTGTTCGATTCCATTTTTCACGACTGATAGATGCGGATCCCAAGATTCCAGGTAAGCCCTAAGAGCAGCAGCAGCAAAGCGCTCGGGGCGAAACGACCCGAGGAATTGCAGTTCACATTGCAAGAATACCTAGAAAGCCGAGCTTTCTAAATCTGACCCTGGCCACTATTGGTGATGTATCTCCGGTAGTGATCTCTCGAATTGGGGAAAGGGTGGTGATTCCAAGTCTCCGAAAAAAAAATGGTGGGTCCCAAAAAAAAAACAACGTAAAAAATGGAGGAATCGACCTTTAGACCCTACATGTTTTGGATGGGTAGAAATAATTTCTCTCAGGGACCTTGGGAGTGAAAAAAAACACAACTGACCCACGAAGGGAGACCCTGTAATTGGCCAAACTACTGCCTTGTGTAGTCCTATGTGCCACAACGTTAACAAAAGGCAAAAGTATCCGAGCAACGTTCAAAGTCTTTGTGACATTCAATTGCTGTACAGTGGGCTATATATAAGGATTATTACAATCCCAAAAATCCTGGCAAGTATAATCCCCTTTATATCATCATATAAACTAAATGACCACAGAGTTTAACTTGTCATTGTTGAAACCCGGCTGAAGCGAAACTAAGGTCATCATTGGTGGATTCTTAATCATACCAACCGTTTGGAGCTTTTTGGGTTGAGTGTGACCAGTGTTTTTTCAGATGGAGGGCTCCATTTGTTGAAAAAGACATCGCTGAAACCCAAAACCTCCCGGAACTTGGGCCAGGAGTGGATTTTTGCTTAACATATCCTTTTGGATCTTGTTGTTCATTCTTGGCTTCACCCTTCGGCCACAGCATTTGGAAATGGAAAACTCCTGAATGAGTTCAAACAGCCATGTGATGAAACGGATATTGAGTTGATTCGAAACGTGTTTTTAAAAAAACTGTCCAACTTGTATGTAAAACCTTCCTCTACCTAACCACAACATACTGAAGAAAAGAACCTTGTGTTGATGCCTCCCCTTACCTTGATTTCAAGTTGAGAATAACTGAGATAAGAATGATTATGCTGAGAGTGGTTACATTGATTCAATATGTCAAAGCAAAAAATCTTCGTATCTTATTGTTCTTATTTTGTGAGGATTAGATCTGTCCGAATGGTGTTTGGCTACAATTCACACCCACTTGGAGTTACAACAACATGTCACAGGACCGTGAAAAAACTCTATCTGCCAAGGGGTCCAACTGAGCCACGAAAAAAAAAACTTACTACTTTCCATTATACTGGTTGGCTAATAAGGCTCCTTATAATGGTTTATTATAATCCCTATATAATTGGGTAGTATAATGCCCCAAAATAACCTAACCAACCAGGGTATGTTTCGTGTCTCAACTGTTGATAAGATTTAACTTATATAAGACTTATAACTTATGACGTCCCACCAGGTGCTTCAACTCTGTGGCGTCCAACTGTCAAAGCACACACCTGCAGTACATCACCCCAAAAAAAACTTATATATCCTTAAACAGATTTCCAAAAAGGGTGGCAACAAAGAAAAATCCATCAAAAAATTCACAAAATACACCCCTGGAAGTTTAACATACCCCGTGAAGAATTACCAGCCCAAAAGGAAAGTACTCTTACAACCATCATTTTGCAGGGGCGAACTGTGAAACTTCAAGGGTGTAAGTCAAACAAAAAAAATAGCAAAACGCGGCAGCTGAAAAAGGCACCCGAATCCACCACCGCTGGTGTTGACCTTGAAATTTTCCTCCAAAGCAATTTCGCACAAAGCCTGGCATCCAGTTTTACCATTTCGGTTCTTCAAAACTTTCCCTTTTTACCCCAGTTATCCATTTATTTTTCGACCATCTATAGGGGGTTATGGGGGGGTAACCTTAAAAATCGCCCATATGTTGCAATCCGAAAATCTTCCACCTCCATGACTTTGGGTTCACAATGTGAATTTTTCAGTGTTTGTATCATGTTGTTGGCGATTTCGGTGGCATCCAAAAAAGCCACTTGAGCAACGGCACCAAGTCGTCCGGACGGCTGACATTTTATACTGATGGTTTCTACAAGGATCCTTATGATGGTTTATGAAAATCCCTATATAACTGGCCGGGTAGTATAGTCTCCTATATATACAGTAAATAACTGCCCAGCTGGTTGCAGTAGTAGAGAGTACCTCCCTCCAACGAGGGCTTATTGATGGTCAGTTGAGCCAAAATTGGGAATTGCATCATCAACTTTCTAACGTATACCCAGTAGATACAAAAATATACAAAAATGATGTCTTGAGAGAGGTACCTCCTTTAACATGTGATACTTTTGGGTCTCAAGGATAATTTTTTGCAGGGGTGAAATTGACATCATGATCATCAGCATCACAAGCAGCGGCAGCATCATCGTCAAGTACTCGAGAAAATGGGTTCATCTTCCCCCCCATTGTTGGGTGAAAATCTATCTGAAAAAAAAAACTGTAAACCAAAACCATCAAAACAAAACTAGTTCTGCATGATTCTGGAAGCTACCGTCACCATGGCCAAGATCACAAACAGACTACTAAAACAAAGCACTGATACTGTTGCTGGAAGAAATTCTGCACCAGTTAAAATGGAAAATATCCCATCATTTACAAGGTTTTGTACATCCAACCGGTGGTTGGCTTTGGGATTTCTGAACCATCAACAGTAGTAATTACACGATTTCACTTTCCCCAAGTTTTTCATCATGACACCTTGTAGTTGGTAAGACACTCATCGCCATCTTGCGCTGCACATAAAGCTGCACACTTCAATTGGCCACATTCATCTGGTCCAGAACTTGTGATACAATAATGGCCTCAATCAGTTGGTACCCCCCCAGGGAAATGACAGATTACCTGAAACTGGATGTTTCCAAAAATATGGGTACCCCCAAATCATCCATTTTAATAGGGTTTTCCATTATAAACCATCCATTCTGGGGTACCCCTAGTTTTTGGAAACACCTAACTGCATTTTTGAAGATGATGTTCCTTTTCCCAAGGTGGTATATGGAGTCATTCCCTGGAGAGAATTTTGCCATGATTTGGCTGTTTTCATGTCAGCATCTCAGGTGGATATCAACAACATACACCAGGCTTTTTGAGGGCATGGAACTGATGGAACCATGGATGAATTGAACACCCAAGAGGATTGGATGATTTTTTTTCCAGTGGAATGAATTGCTGCTTAGGAATCACGATTTATCACTTGGGATACTGTTAGGAATATCCCAGGTATCCGAGGTTTTAGCGGATTTTTTTTTGCATCGCTGCAAACTCATGGGGAGAATTCCTAGCAAAAACTAGTTCTGTGTTTGATGATAGCTGGGAAGCATCTATGAACGTAAATACCCCCCTGAAAACTAACATGGACCCTAAAAATGATGGCTTGGAAGAGGAAATTCATTCAACGATAAGGGGAGTGTTGGTGTCCATTTTAGTTTTCGGGGTGTATGTATTCCTTTGTGTAAAAGGAGAGAAAACCAACTATATAACTTTTCTTGTTGGTGGATTCAACCCGCTTGGAAAATATTGCTCAATTTGGATCATTTCCCCAAATCGGGCTGAAAAAATATTTTAAAAAGATTGAAACCACCACCCACAACCTTCATTATTGTTTTTGTTTCCCCATATTGGGGGGGGGTTTAAACCTTCATTTTTCATATGTTTCATAGGTTCTTGGAGTCCAACCCATTCCCTTTCCGGCATGTCAGTATCTGCCCCCAAGTGGCAGTTTTGGATGCACCCACGGTAGCCGTAGTAACCTAACCCGACGGGGCCACGGAGAAAACGACCCAAAAACTGTGGGTTTGTGCGGCAGCATCTGAAATTTCCTGGTAGAAGGATGGAGGATCATCCCATCTAGTAAGTGGCTAATAACCACTGTTGGTTTTCGTCCCTTTCAGTAGGGTTAGTGTAGTTATACATGGTTTGGTTTACCCCCTTTACTGACCAATTGCTAAGTGGGATGATCCTCCAAGTAGAATGCATTAACATACATCGTCCGATTTTCAACCTGTGCGTTTTCCGCACAATTATTGGCAGGTTGGACAAAAAATCACAATGATACTGTTGACGGCTGAAATCTTGCACCACCAGGGATGTATGAAACCCTGTAAATAATAGGATAAACTACCAACCTCAACTGGTGCTCGCCGGATTTCAGCCATCAACAGTACCTGCAACCTCGGAAAAAGTCAACAATGAAGAAACATTCAAAATATTACAGGAGGTCGCGATCCAGATCCACCAGAACTTTCATCAATGGAATGCTGGTTCCAAAAAAGTAAGCACCCATTTCTTTTTTTGGGCTCACCAGTTGGCCCCTAAATTCCCAAGTACTACGAAGGGTCTGACCTCATGAACTGACCAACAAAATCGAATACATGTGCTTTTGTAAATGAAATGGGGGAGAACATGCCTGCCTCGTTCGTATGGGAAGCTTTGTGGGAGCAAAAAGGAAAGTCTTCCAAAGGCTAAGTGACAAGCTGGGTGCCTCACTCCCCAAATAACACAGCCAGCGGTTTATGAATCCCGGGTTGATACATGTTGATACAAAAGTTATAGGACACAAGAATGATCCGATCTTTACATCTCTCCACAAAACAGTTTAAACAAAACATGTCGATGTCGAACCAACAAAAATGTATAAAACCAGGGAGGCATCTCAGGATTTGATTGGTTTTTATATAAACATACTTCCAGGGAACTAACATATCCCTTGGGAGGGGGATATGTTAGTTTCAAGGAGGATAAGCTTTCCGTCATTTTTGAGAGACAAAACCCCCGGCAGTCTAATGTCTGAGGTGCTCCACCTGTCATTTTGGTCAAGTTTGCCAAGTTGCTACATCCTCTGATGTTAAGATCACTGTGCCAAACACATGTCAATCCTTAGCGCAAAAAAACCGGCTGTTTTGACAAAAAGTTGGATTTCTAGTTGGTCTCCCAACAATGGTGGTGTACATATTGCGTGTAGTAAGGATCCCCCAACTCAAGATGCAAAAATATTGGCAACAATACTGGTGGCAAATGTTACCGGAGGTGGGGGGAACATCTCAACCTATATAGTACCAGGTGTATAGTAAACCAGTAATTAACATGATTGAAAACTTGCCAAAAATCTGCTAAGCATCTGTAGTAATCCTCACATCCTTGCTGAGAGAGTGCTACAAACAGTAGCACTGCTGCTAGCGCGTTTTGCCGCGGTCCCATCGCGAACTTTTGCCTATCGGCCATTGATCGCAAAAAATCCCAAGGGGTTTTTTTCCCTGCATCCAAAGAGCTGCAGGAGTTTTTCCATGGTTTTGGATTCAAGCATGCAATAAAACGGGGAAAACTAGGAAACTCCTCATGTTTTCCGATCACAGGACATGTAACATCACTCTGACCGTTTTTTTGGTTAAGAGGGGAGGTTGCCACTGAAATCATGTCATGCTTTATTTAACGCAGCACGACAACTCAACGTTCACGCTGTTGCGCCAAGGAAATGATGATGAGTATACTGATCGACCATAGCCTTGCATGTGAAAAATATAGAAACATTCAGAAATCAACAAAATTACCAAGTTCTTGTCAGTTCTTTTCAGTTTTACATGTTTTATTCTCATTCTACCATTGTCGCACTCACAAAATGCAACGCAGCACCCTGCACTCTGCATGTTTTTTTTTCGTTTGGCCCACATGGGCGCAGTTTGGGGCATCAATTTTCGCCCCGGAAGTCTGCTGTGACAAGAACTCACAGAGCCCCTTCCTGTACAATGGGTGGCAGCATAGCCTGCGGCTTCCGGGTTTCCATGTGGTTCCAACAGATCTTGAAAGGTCTGGGAGCTGACCCGTTGGGAGCTAAATGATGCACATTTAAGGCACCCACATTTTCGAGACTTACCCTCCCCTGGGTTTCCCAACAGCAAGTTTGCCCGTTTGGAAGACGAGTTCACTCGTTTCCTTTTGAAAGATGTCATCTTTGCAGGTGCGATGTTTGTTAGTTTCAGGGAGGGTAGATATACTATGGTCTACGATGAGAAGTGATACATATGTGTGCATATATATATATAGAGCATATCAGCATACACATGCACAGATATGGGTGAATAATTTGATCAAACCTTTTGGGGGGTTGAGAATTGACCCCCAGAATCCTTCCAAGGCTACCAAAACAAAATAAAGAGACATTGAACCTCTGCTTTTTGAAGGCACTTTAAAAAACCCGTGGTCAATGTTACGTCAGTGGTTGTTTTTTAAAACTACGTAATGCACCAGTGATTCCCTCAAACTCCAACGAATTCCTCATTCGCATCACCTTGAAAGAAAGGGTTGAGGTTCTTTTAATCCGAAAAAATCCAACGATCGTTGGATCCTTGCATCGTTAAAGCACAACAGGCTGAAAGGCCCGGATGTTTTTAACAATCACATGCAAAAGAAATCCATCAAATCCGACTTTCAATCAATCCATCACTTGCAATTCGACTTTCAATCAATCCCTCAACGATAAAAAAACAACAACTCTGATGGATTGATTGAAAGTCGGACGAACATTCGAATGTTTCGATCGTTTGTTGTCTTGAACAGCCTGCAGGGTTTTTGTTCACCATATACATTGCCACTTCAGAAAATAAAATGTGCCAAAAACGGCCTCTGGAAACTTTTTAGATCCCTCTAAACAACACACAAAAAAAAACAATGTTCTATCCACCTGAAAAAAAAACACTCAAAAAAAAACACTACAAACAGCATCTCATATAAAACAAACAGATATTAAACAGCTACAAACAGGCATCATCTCTTGGCCAGAAACAAAAAAAAAATCGAAAAAAGTCGCGCGCCTCTTAGACTACGCGGACTCTGCATCCACCTCTGGAGTGGGCTCGGTGCGAGCTACCTGGTGAGGGTTGGCGCCCTCCGTTCTTCCCATGGGTCTGGCTGGGCAGAGTCCTGGAATCCATTATATGAAATGTCACCTAAATATGGAATCCATTTCAAAAATGTCATCTTCCCAGCATCAATTTTTAGATGTTAGTTTTAGGAAGGGTGTTTAACCAACAATTAGGCTTTGATTTGACATGATAGTCATTTGACACAGCTGCACTTCCAGTTTCATTAGCTTGCAAGCCATGTTTTTCCGTGAGCCGGCGAAAAAAACATCCCCCGTATTGATATCAGGATTCGTGACAGCAATGAAAGTCTTGGAATCTGACACCTTAAAGGGTTTCAAATTCTAAACTTTGATGACTTCAAAAGAAATGAATGCAATGTATATATATATATATTATATGGAATTATATAGAATCATCCGTGCTGGCTTGGGCGTTGGTTGTTCATTGTATGCTGATGGTTTTCGTTCGATTCACGGGGCATCTTTTAAAGGTCACTTCGGTGCCTTGGCATCGTCTCCGTTCGGAGAGGCCTGCGGATGCGGAATGAGTTCGCGGATGGATGGATGGATGGATGGATGGATGGATGGATGGATGGATGGATGGATGGATGGATGGATGGATGGATGGATGGATGGATGGATGGATGGATGGATGGATGGATGGATGGATGGATGGATGGATGGATGGATGGATGGATGGATGGATGGATGGATGGATGGATGGATGGATGGATGGATGGATGGATGGATGGATGGATGGATGGATGGATGGATGGATGGATGGATGGATGGATGGATGGATGGATGGATGGATGGATGGATGGATGGATGGATGGATGGATGGATGGTGGGATGTCGGTGATATAGCATTGATATAGCACATGGCTCAAAGACTGCTCAAAGTTTATCCCTATGACTATCAATTCACAAAAACTTTGCCAGATCTTGAGTGATGTAAAATGACACCAGAGACTCACTACAAATTGAGAGTTTAACACTAAAGCACCCTGAGTTATTTTCACTTTCATGGTTACCGTTTGAACCCTCCCCCCCATAATCCTTTCAGTTCAATCTATATTGTTTTTCCCAGGCCCCAAGTTACTTTTCGTCATCCTTCCGCCACCAATCCCGCCTCAGTCACGACGTCACTCTCCGCTTTTCGCTTCTTTCCCAAAGGCTGATGCGGTGGCTGTTGCACGACATATGGCCGGGTCTTTTTGGGGAAGCACTAGGGTGGACCCATGGAAGTTAGCAGTAGTAACTAGTTAGTACGCTGGTTTATATACCCTATTTACGGAACTTACAACCTTATTCTATAACATGTGTATAATCTATTTACTAAATACCACCATGGACATCCCAGCATGGGAAATAACACCACTCGATTCTTGATGTCAAGGTGAACACACGATGCCATGGCCTGTTTCTTTTTTTTGGGTGGGAATTCTAGGGCGTCAAAAATGAGTCGCCGCAAAGAAATGGGAACGTTCTTTAAATTTTTTAAGATCCGTGTATCTGATAATTCAGGAATCCCAGAGAAAATAAACGGAAAGTCAGCATGATAACACATGATACTTCAAATATGGCTGAGCAAAACGAAAACGCACATTCATTTTTTGACAACTGTCACCTCCTCAACATGACAACCTTTGCAACATCTCAACAACCAACCCGCCGCCTCTCGGTAACGCCTCGGCCGCAAGAGCGTTTTTCACTGCTGACTTTGTACAACTGGTGGATATCAGTCGTCACCCTGTGGTTGGGATATCATGCATTGTCCCCCTTCCTAGTAGTAGTGGCACATGAAGGGAGACAACCCAATGGATATCTATTGATCAAATCCTGCAAACCACTTTGGAATTTTTGTTCAAAAACACAAGCAGGAATGGAACCACCCGGTGCAGGATATCAACTTCTACAGCTCTTGAAATCTGCAAAAGGCTCAAGTTATGCTAAAAATAACCAAGCAACAAAAACCTGCCTACACATGTAATTTGGATTCTACAATCTCGGGAGGCTACTGTAGCTGGAGATAAGTGCCAGGTAGGACAAATGCAAGCCAATAAGGCAATAGGTGATATTCCATGGGTAGATGCTTCCTATTGTGGGTGATCGATATGACCACCCTGAGATCCTGCAGTGACTAACATTGGTAAAGTGACCTGTACCCGTTCTATTGTCTACTAAGATATTCGCAAACAGGATGACCCTTAAGAAGGACAAATGTCTGGAGGTTTTCGACGTGAAGCTTGATGGGGTTTTGCACGGTGAAACCCCATGCAAGCTGGGTTTCTTCCCAAAACCCTACAGTATCATTTCAAGAAACTGCCTTCACGTCTCAAGTAAAACAGCACCAAATCAAGATGTCAAAAGATCGCATCTTGTTCATGCAGCCCACCAATATACAACGTCTCTTCCCGAAGCAATCACTCTACTGTCACAATCCAGGTTCCTTACATGTACCAGCCCTTGTCCGGCCAAAGGTTGCCTTGCGCTGCTTCTGAATGCAAGGGGGACCTGCTTTAAACTGAGCACATACCACTGTTGTATTCAAAGAATCTCATTGAGTAATATAGCATCCAAGACACTGTAGAAACATCTGAACAAATCATAATGACAAGGCATCAACTAGAGATCGTGTCATTTTGGCTGGATTTCTCCACAAAAGCGACATATACTATTGTATCATACAATGAGGCTGGTTAAGGAGATGAAACTTGTCAAAACCACACCAAGAAGCCTGTTGTTTGGCTGAAATATGTTACCATCTTGTCAATCTTCATCCTCCCGGTGTTCCTCTAAGATTCTCCAGATCACCTGAGAAATCTTCATGTTTGACCTTTTTCTTGCATGCTCAACACTAAAGAGTCTTGCTGGGAGTTTCTTCAAATAACAAACCTCACTTCCAAACATCTTTCCCGGAAGTCATCCGTACGTACAAAGATGGCCCACCTGAATCTCGATCTTGTCTCCTTGGCAGGGGCAAAAAGGTCCGACAACATTCCTCCCACTGGTAGCGATACTATCAATCTCGATGCTTCAAGCTTTCCGTTTGACATTGAGTTGCTGTGAATCTAAGGGTGTTTACCCCCCCCCCCAACGCCACCATGATATTAGATGATTGATCGGAGGGTAGTACCGTGGCATTGGGGGGTACCCGGTGCCCTTAAATTCCTGTGAATTGAAACTGTTGATGTTCCACCCACCCATTCCCCAGCCCATCCACCTGCGTTCTTGAAATTCCATGGCAGTAACATGAATCTGATCCCATCCTTGCGAGAATCATCAGAAATTGATGTGACTCCCATCCCTCCCTGGATGCCAGCAGAAAGTGAAGGTTTATAGTCAAATAGGGATCCCCCCAATGCCAAAAAAAATAAAATTATCCTAGTATATCCTGGTTGGTCATTGTTACTGGAAGGGCAATCACCCCCAAACTATGGCCATTTGTATTGGTTCTAAATTTGGTGACATTTAGCTGACACCACCCACAAATCCTGCAACAGTAGACCATATCTCATGAGCCATGGTCGTCTCACCCTGCACAGGATGTTCATGGAAATGCTTCTAGTCCTACTCAAAAAAAAGCGGGTATGAGTTGTGAAAACAACATGTTTTGGGTCCTTGCAGTCCCAGAAGAATCATCATTCAGTTTGCTACAGGCCTCCTACAACGCCCCACCTTTTTTGGAACTCTTGCGGGGCGGGCCCAACATCCCGAAAATTAGGCATCAAATCCACCAACGGCACATCTCCATCACATATCCCATTGGAGGTGGGGGTTCCCCGAGCGGGTTTTCTGCTTTCTTTGGGACCTTCCGTAAAATCTTGCAGCAGGGGAATTGGCCTGTTTTTAAGTTTTGGTTTTCCCATCGGAGGCCAACAAAAACAATCATATTACACCAAAGCGGCTGCAAAATTGTCAAAACTCCAACATACAAGTGCCCCGTAGGATCCATGGGATCCTATGGGTATATTTACCTATACATGATTCGTTGATTTTTATAGGATCAATGTAGGCAAGTGTACCAGTCCCATGGATGGATCCTATTGGTATTATTGGTACCTCAGGGAAACACACCAAGCCTCACAATGGGCGTTTCACGGAAATCACGGGGCCTTTTGCTTCTCCAAAGCGTGATCGCAGATCTGTGTGGAGCTGCAAACCTACCGTTTGAATGGCTATGGTGAGCTGGGGAAACACAACATGTTGTACATGCTAAAATTTATTAAGAAAAGCAAAGGTATGGGTGAAAAGGATGTGATTTAAGATGCATTTCTTCAGTGAAACAGACATCAATTCATACATGTTGTTTTGTTTGCAAATTCAAATGTTGTCCTCTTCACAAGTCTTCCATAAGGTCTTCAATATGATGTTTCTGCAAAACCTTTCATCATCTCTTCACCAAACATATCTATGTATCAATTGCGTTACCTTGTCATGGCTCGAGATCAAAGTCAGAGGAAGTCGAAGTGAAAGTCTATAGGAGCTCCAAAAAACGTGTTAACTATCAAAAGGCTCATCTTTTACCATGAATGAAACTGACATAGCCCCTGAAAATAGGTCATCCCAAAAGGAAATTCATCTTCTAACTTCTAACCATCCATTTTTAGGGGCGAGATGTTAGTTTCAGGGAGGGTAATAGTTTCTCAACCTCAATGATGATAAGCTTGCAAGATGCTTGATAAAATGTGAGAAACCTAAACTTTAGGTTTATCCATCATCGTCTTGCAAGTTTATCATTTGAGGTATACATGAATAATTTATCTACATCCACAATAGATTACCATTTTATGCTATGTCTTTTGTATGTAGATTCTAGACCTATCAATTGTCTGCTGTAGGTGTTCACGTGTCTGTTCATTTTGGATTATCCAATTCCAAGTATCCCTCTTCCCCCCTTTCTTCGTAAACCAACCAACCCGGGCTGCTCCTGCGTAAAGGAAATGGAACATGTGCGCCTATGGTCGAGCGAATGTTATAGCAGGTGGCCTTGATAGATACAGTATTTGCAGCAAAATGTTGCGAGTATCATGCTGCATGTACACATGGATTTGTGCAAATATTGAACTGTTGAAGTTGTGACTGTAATATCAACTTTGAGTTTCGTCTTTTCCTACTCATCCAATCGTATGTACATTGCCGCTGTAATTCAGATCGTTGTAGAGCATCCACGCAAATCGCTGCCTTTACAGGTTTGTATATCATTGACAGTTGGGTACTGCTTCATCAGTTTATTCATCCCTCGGATCCTATGAAGGTTGGAGTTGTTGATGAAAGAGACAAATGACAACTGAAACACCTCCCAATGTAATTTTTGATGTGATGGGCTGCAGACCAACAAATGCAGCATGTAAAGGATGTGTTGGAAGCTTATTGACGTCAAAAAAATGTCAAGAGCCTGACTAACGCGTTTCCAGCTACAAATGCCTTTAGTGGAGTCGTAATCATCTTCTTCTTCTTCATCTTGATACTTCTTTGAAGATGCGTTTCTTCTTCATCGTCTTCTTCATCAATCATCTTCATCATCTTCACCATGGTTGTTGTTTGCAAAGGTTTGACAACAAGAAGTCCTTCGAACCATGCACCCTTATTGGCTGGCGGTCTGCCATCCAAATTGACTCGTGCCTTTATCTGCTTGTGAGGCGTCTGATATAACTTCGCAAGCTCCAGGTACCTGCTAACTTCGACATTGGAGATCTCAAGGTGTAACCATCTGGGTTTCATCCTGAAGAAAAACATCTGGTGACAGAACCACTTTGAGGTTGGCTGGTTTTTTCCCTATGATTCACCACGGGCTTGGGCAACATCCTAGGGGAAAAGGGCCGTCATCAACAGTGAGTACCTTCGCCTGCTTGTAGCGCCCAAGTGACTGGAAATTTCAACATATTCCTGCTTTCGAAAATGCTTAAGCTGTTTTAGTGTAGTTGGGAATACCTGACATCGGGCGCAGTTGTTGAAAACTACTTTCCTACCAAAAGTGCTGTGAGTTTTGTTGTGCCAATTCACAGCTTTTGACAGATTTGTTAGGAGCACGAGTCACTCATTTGGGTAAACTATAACTCTTCACTACAGTAACCAGAATTTCCATGACTTGCCAATTTGAAAAAAAACAGGAGATTTCCGTTACTAAGCTACCATATACTGGGAAGAAATTCCGGCAACCTCATCGTTTCTTAAAAAGCAAATCTTTCTATACTTGCGTGGCTGTCTACTCAGTCGGAAAATGTGTTTTTTGAACAGAAAACGTAGAACCTATCTTGAAACAAAAAAAGTATCTCGAATATCTTACAGCTTCGAAATGTCGTGAAAATCCAATGAGTTCAATGTTGGATGGTAAAGCATGGCAAAGCTATACCCATAGGATCCATGTATGGTATATGTACCTACATTTGGTTGATTTTTATGGTAAATTTAGATAAGTATACCATAGATCCTTTGGGATATATACATATATATGATACTACTGCAATTTTACTGAAATCATGATCTGGCGAAACACGACCATCATCTTGTGATAACTGACAACCTCAGTAGCTGCGCACTCCAAGGCAAGCTCATCTTGGTAGACAGACCTCCCAAGGATTCCCAACCATGGCGTGGCGTTTGGTGATCCTCCCTACATCTTTTGGCGTGTTCCAAGAGTACGGATTCGCAAGCACCAATCTCGGATTGCTTTGTGGGACAGTGGGACCTAAATAACCATGAGTTTGGGATGTGAGTGCACATCCTTACAGACACTGACAACATGATAATTATTTCTCTCCGGCAAACCTGCTTCTGACAAGTGTCATTGCCTCCGAAAAACTCCTCAACAGATTCAAATGTACCACATGACGTTGACTGCCACAAGAAACCTCCAACCATAGAAGACGGACCGTCACCATCATCACCATCCTCTTCATTGTCGCAACGGTATTTGTATATACAGTATACATCATAAATCTGTGACACTGCATTAGATGTATTGGCCAGAAATATAAGGGCAACCACACATCATCCTCACGCAGTAATTCATCCCAACAAGAAGTTTCAATCTTTCACCTCAGGTGTTCCCCCCCCAGTTGCAGCGTTAAAAACCCATGCCACCTCGTAGGGCAAAAGAGTGCAGGATATTCCAACAAGGCTTCCGAAGACATGACCTCAGACCCCAAGTGATTTCGAGTTTTAGGTCGGCTTGGGGGGTGGTTTGGGTAGCGATATATCATATATGATGTTGATCTACCCTCCGACCCAGGATGCCAGTGGCAAATAAAGCTTTATAGGGATTCCCTACTAAAATTGTAAGAATCCTGGTGGTGACTGTTACTGGATGGGGGGTAGATCCAATATATACAACATAGAGTTTTGTTGTCTGTATTTGAAATACAGGTGGTTACATGATATCCTCATATCTATGTATGTTCATATGTATGTTCATGTTCAAACACCTTCTCCATAATACTATATCTACATTGGTAACTACAACATATCAAATACCATCAAATATCAGAATGTTATTTTGAAAGAAAAAACAACTTAAAATGACATGTAATCATATACCCTAGTTTTCCAAATACCTCCTCAGATGTTGTTTTAGCTATGTTTTTTGAGTTCCAAATACCTCCAAACCCAAAGCGTTTGGAAGCCTAGGGATATAATTTCATGTATACATCAAACCAGGAAGCGCGTTTGGAAACTCAGGCTTCCAGGCCGCATTGGCACCAGTAGCTTGTAAACAACGTTCCACATCTTGAAACCTGGCAGTTTCATGCCGAAACATGCCATGTTTTTCGGTTTAGTAAGGAAACTATGGTTGTTTTTTAATGCCCAAATGGGGGACCCCACTTTTTAGGTCTCCCCCCCCCCTTTGAAGCAGAAGATGAATGTCCGAAACAAAAGGAGTAAACTCCTCCCAGTTCCATGTTAGTTTTCCAGGGAGTAAGTCCCAAAGACTCACTATACCCACTAATTCATCCCAAAACAATCAAACATTCACCCCGCGATTCCAAGTCGACTATTATTCTTAGTGGTTTCCCGTTTCGAGACTATTGGTTTGACTAAGAATGTTCAATTAACAACTACACTTATTTTGAGTCTTGCACTTGCAGGGTCTATATAATTATACATCATATTTTGTTCCCACATACCATCCATGTATGGTTGTATGGTTGCATTTAGCTAGATTTGCCATAATCTACAGCAAAAATGGAAGTAAATACAACATACATGAGACATGATGATCTTATGTATATATATATATATTGCCGTGGTTCGGGGATTCTATTCCCCACCATATCAGTTACCTGCAGCTTTAAACCTCCAGCTGGGATCATCAACAGGAATAAGTGCCCGCAGAATTGACTGGGATGAAATGCTGCCCAGTCATTGTGGGGATGATTTCCTTAACCATGAAAAAATAGATCCTGTTCTTGAACAAAAAGTATTTCATAGTCCACTTATAGACCACGTAGCCTGGCAGCACCAAACAACAGGTCCGATCGAACCAGTTTTTTGTTAGTGTTTTTGGTGGCGCTTGTACCAATTACTCGGTGACTATCCAGCGATTTGGTGAATCTTAGTGGGTCACATATTATGAAATCAAACTCTGAGGGTGGTCAATTTTGGAACTCCCTAAGGTTTGACAAGAAAAAACTGACTCAGATTTTTTTGGGTACCACTTCCACTGTTTCAGTCCTTTCAGTAAACAACTATTTCTATCAATTTACTGCAAGCATTCGTCCCACACGGTCAATCGAACTGTTTTCAAACAGGAGCACGCTGTCGTACTCAAAACATGGCTTCCGCGTCACTTGGGAAGACGCACTGGGGTTTACAGCCCTCACCACTTGAAGCCAAGGCTGCAATGAGCCCATAGAGTTTAGAGGTTTTACCTCCACCATCCCCTCCATCCATCCAGAATGTTAAATATCTACAAGGATCGGCCATGCCGTATTCATTAAATTGTGAATACCGGTTTGGAAAAGGACCGAACTCAAAGGAGGATGCGCCAACTTATAGGCAATCTGAACATGAATTGCTTTGCCAGTGGCGTTAACTAAGGACCTACTATGATCCAACAGCACCCTCTTTACAGTGGAATGTAAGGACCCGAACCACCAGTCCCTGTGAAAGGGAAAGATTATTCGGGACATGTAACCTTCAAATGTCTGTTTGGGATATGAGGGCAGTTGCGGCACATCACGGACCATCATCTGCGCATATGCGGTGCCGTTACGAGTACCAACCAACTGTTTCAGATGTAAAATTTCCTGTTCGACAGCTTTGTGTGTGTTGCAAAGTCGTTTGGCTCTCTTCACCATGGCGGCTGGCCATGATCGGTGGACGTGTGCAGGATGCAAACTGTTGCTCCCCAGAACCTGTGATTGGGAGCTCGGCTTTCGGAAAACGCAGATGTCCAAACACTTCGTTCGTTTCCACCGTGGCCCTTTTGAAATCTGCAAATCTAAAAAACTGCAAGAATCAGAGTCGATGGATTCAACCTTCAAGGCCCATACTTTGCTAAGGTCTTTCATTTTTGCTCAAAAGTTGAAACCGAGAAATTGCGTTGCCGCCCACAATCAACATCAAATCATCTTTGAACCTGAAATAATGATATACGGAAAACTCAGGCAAGGCAGGAATGAGGGCTAGCTCAACGGATGCATAGAACGTTGCGTCGCAAACTTCGCCACTGCAAGAAAGCCCCATGCCCGCTCCACGTTTGACTTGCCACACCGAGTCATTGCACCCTTCCATGGTGACATATTGCGACCCAAGAATGAAAGTGAGCCCGGAAATGATTCTGCCATTTCTTATCCACCAAAGGTGCCTGCTACTCTTGGAAGCTTATGTTTTCAACATTTTTTACTTATTTGTATTTATACCTACTTCGAAGTTGAAATTTCAACACCGGTGTTGAAATACCCGTTCGACCCGTTCGGGCCAACATTGGCAAACAGGTGATATTCATAAAACCTTTGGATACCGTATAATCAAATGGCAGGGAAGCCTTTTCACCATCCTTGTGCAATATCCCTACATTTTCAGAAGATATATATGATAAATATGTGATGAGATCACATATGAGATCTGGCTTTACAAACAGCCTGTGAAAGAAAAACATTCTATCCCCAGGTTCCACCATCGCCCGACCATGCCATTCTCAAGCCCTCTGGGGGGGAGGAGGTCGATCTTTAATTGCGAGATCATGGAACGTAAATAACAGTGAATGAACTGTTAACGGACCAGCTGTGGTTCGGCACTGGTGTGGAAAACAGCTTGAAATTAAGAATAACAAGAAACATATATAAATTAATAATCTAGAAACAAATTATGATGTCGAACCAAACAGGGTGCAGGGATTGCCCAGCAACCTTTCTGACTCTTTCATGCGCCCTTGATGGTGCTACATCGAAGCCCTCCCTCCATGTTTATGATTGGGAATGTCGCTGATTCAGCATGGTTGGAAGTGGTGGGGTGTTGCAAGTGTGGCAAGGGGCAAACTCCATTACGCAAGGTGAATCAAGGTGATATATATTTTCAATTTCCATATATTTGCAAAGAAATATACGGATTGTTTTGAAAGATGCCTGTACTACATGCATAAAAACAAACATTCTATCATTCCTGCAGCCTGTTCAGCCTGCTCTTGGTAAAGTTGTGCCCTGGCCCTATCCAAATCCGGGATGGCATTGATTCCTGTGGTGGTGGGATCAATAGGTCGTTATACCCTCGATGGTTTGGCCAATGAATGGGATAATGATCCCCAAGTCAGGGATAGATTGAGGACACTCAAGCGATTGGTTTGCAGATCTGATTCTAATGGTATCGCTGCTGTTGGCTATGTTGACAAGTCCATGGCAAATGCCAAGATCAATTCATGCATTCTTTGCCCCATCCTTCGAAAAATGCATGGGAATGACTTGAAGCTACCAGGGATTGACCAGGTTCAGCCAGAGGTATACAAAGTCTATGGCTATAACATGGTCACGGTGACAGAGGAAGTTATTTACCAAGATGCCTGGTCAATCCGCCGGCTTCTTCACTACGTGAAAAGTATCCTCTATAGGCCAACCTATCCCAAGGACAGCACCAATATTGTATCTCAAATCATTGTTGAGGGTTGATTTATGACATGATTGATGGGTCATTTCTGGTTCCTTTCCTTTTTCCCTTCTTCAAGTCATTTTTTCCCATTTTCCAAGTCTGACAGCGCAGTGCCGCAGGATCCCGAGATCCGCTGCATGCTCCGTGAACTCCTTGGCATGGACGTGCAGGAAGCGGGTGTTGATGGTGGCTTTTATGGGATTTGCACCAAGTACCACCACTGGGTTGTGAACGGATCCTTTTGAATCGAACAATTTACAAACTCCTGTTGAAAATCAAGCAGCTTCAAAGATTCATAAACAAAAAATAAGATTATATATATCCATATAGCCATGCACACATCAGTATCATGTTCAAAACATATAAGCTTCAAAGATCGAGTAGCATGTTTATATATAAATTAATTGATTATATATAGAGTAAAACACCAATATTTATATACATTAAATGCATGCCAAAGACCATATAGGGCAAAACAATGAATGGGTTTTTTGCTCCGCCCTGGGAAGGAGGACGAAGAACATCAACCACCAGCTGACCCTCTTGAGGATAGTCTCCCAGATCTAGGTGCACCATTTGTTGCCCCACCTTCACCTCTGCCTGCTCATGCTGCTCTTGTGGATTCAGATGCTGAACCGGTGGAGGGTGAACCGTCCCAACATGACCCCGAACAAGCTGTAGCCCCAGCAAATGAGGACCCCGCACTTGGTTCTCATGATGGTCCAGCTTTGACATCTACCTGTGAATGCGGTTTGGAAGAATATTGTCTTGAGAATCAATCCTCGATTACCGGCCATTCTTCCGAACACCACATCTTGACGTACCAAATCATGGAATATGGTGATGAACATGAAGAACTAGTAACCGAGGGGATTCAAGATGGTGAGGAGTTGGATGGGGAGAATCTTCTTACACCACCTCGAAGATCATCAGTGTTTGGGGACCCTGTGAGCCCAATCAATTACTTACTGGAAAGCCCTCCCAAGTTCCAGCTGGAGCCAGATAACCAGCTTGGGTTGCTATCTTCCCCCCAGAGCCCTTCCGTGGAGAAAGCTAACCATGCTGACGATGACATTGAATTTGTGAAGCATATTCCGGCCAAAGATGAAAGTGAACTAAGCAGGGATGAGATTCTCAGCCGGATCATGGCTTTATTCTCACCACCTGGGTCAATGCCCCCTGCCAGGACTTCAGTTTTTTTCCCGCAGACCTTTCCCATTTTGATCTGCATGATGTATCTTAATTCATATATCTTATAAATGGATCCCTTTTTGCTTTGATCTCCAGTATTTTGGGGAGTGACCCTATTTAATTGAAGATATATATATAATTAAAGTTTATTTGGGGGAGAAGTGGAAAATTTCTTCCGTACCGATCACAATGCCAATTTGGGCCCAAACGCATCTACCAAGGCAAGTCCAAACGGAAGGGACTGATGCTGGTCATGCACCTGACAAACATGAAGTTGCTCAGGAGGTTCCTTCTCAACAGGATGCGGGTGGACCATTGGACTTTATAAGCAACATTTTAAATGCTTGTATATGTTTTTTCCTGGGGCATCCAACGGATGTCTCAAATACACCTGACCCCCAACAAATGTATATCTATATATTATATACTTCAAAGTAGGTATATAAATACAAATAAGTAAAAAATGTTGAAAACATAAGCTTCCAAGAGTAGCAGGTACATATCAAAACCAAAAAGGCCCTCAATGTTGTTTGTTGAGCCAAATAGCGATTGAAATCTACTCAGGAAAAATCGATGTCATGTATGTGGATGAAAGCTTACCACTTGCGGCTGACTACACTGAGACCCAACTTCTCGTTCACCCAGACCATTGGGAAAACTCAGCTTCTGTACAGAATCTCCTTGCCCATGCCTCTTCAGAAGCCCCGGCTTTGCCAGAAGAGCCTGGCAAGACCGTTGCCGTGGAACAGGCCAAAGCTGGTGAATCTGGCTGTGCCGGGTCTGCTACTGAGAATGACAAGGTAGGGCTTTGTTACCCCCCCTTCTTCACCCACAAAGGAAATTTATAATTGTTACCCCACAATTGTATATATATAAATTCTTTCTATTTGTTTCTTGCTACTACAAGAGTTTCTTGAAACTCATTCATTGGCTTTTTGTTCGATGTCGAAATAGAAAATGAGTTTTATAGCATATATCAATTTTAGATATACACATGATCTCCACATAGAAATTGGAACTCAAAAGTTCTATAAAAGCCTCCCTTCCAGGTGATCCCAGTGGAGCCAAAGTTTCCTGAGATCCAGTCAGAGGGGTACATCACGAGGCGTGATCAATTTGCTTTGCGAGATCAATTGCAAAAGGAGAAGGCTGAAAAGAAAGAGCAAGCAAAAGAAGAGAAAGCAGCGAAGGCCAAAGCCGGACCCAAAAAGAGGGGAAGAAAACCAAAGAAGACTGTTGAAACTACCACGGAAAAGACTGAAAAGGTAGACCCCGTCATTGAGTCCAAGGATGGCAAGTTGAAGACTACTGAGACTGCGAAGGACAAGGAGATTAAAGAGATTGAAGCCCCTAAAGATGTCATTGAGTCCGAGGATGGCAAGTCAAAGACTTCAGAAGAGGTTGAAGCCCTTAAAGATGTCATTGAGTCCGAGGATGGCAAGTCGAAGACTTCAGGTTCTAAGGAAGCTGAAATGAAGAGCTTGAAGCCCCTAAAGATGTCATTGAGTCCGAGGATGGCAAGCAGAAGGTTGAAACCGCCATTGCTCCCAAGGATGGCAAGCGTCAAAGGAAGCATCCTACTACAGCTGTGAAGAATGACAAGACGAAGGCTGCAGAGTCTAAGAAGGCTGAAAAGACTGAAGAGGTTGAAGCCGTCATTGAGCCCAAGGATGGCAAGCGTAAGAGGAAGCCCTCTACTACAGGTGTGAAGAATGACAAGACGAAGGCTGCAAAGTCTCAGAAGGCTGAAAAGACTGAAGAGGTTGAAGCCGTCATTGAGCCCAAGAATGGCAAGCGTAAGAGGGTGAAGAATGACAAGACGATGGCTGCAGAGTCTAAGAAGGCTGAAAAGACTGAAGAGGTTGAAACCGTCATTGCTCCCAAGGATGGCAAGCGTAAGAGGAAGCAGAGGAAGCCCTCTACTAAAGATGTGAAGGAGGCTGAAAAGACTGAAGAGACTGAAGAGCTTGAAGCCCCTAAAGATGTCATTGAGTCCGAGGATGGCAAGCAGAAGGTTGCTCCCAAGGATGGCAAGCGTAAGAGGAAGCGTCGAACTACAGCTATGAAGGATGACAATGATGACACGTCGAGGGCTGCAGGTTCTGAGGAAAAGAAAGAGATTCAAGAGGTTGAGCCCGTCATTGAGTCCAAGGATGGCAAAGGTCAAGAGTCTGAGAAGGATGAGGCGAAGAGGCGACGTACCAGGAATGTCCCCAAGTCTACTCCTGATCAGCCTGTTGAAAAGAACCCACGAATTACCCGTGTGACGATTGACCGCAACCAGAAGCCCGATTCCTATGACGAGGTGAAGGCCAAGTGTCGTGAAATCTTTCAGCACTGTAAAGATCATCATTGTGATGAAGAATCTCATCGTGGGGGTTGCTTGGAACAGTTCGGGGATGATGCTCCCTGCCGTCTTTCCATTTATTGGAAAGTCAATGCTGTTGGTCTCAAGGTCAAGGATGATTGCGGTGGGGGAAAGACATGGAAATGGACCCAGGCATTTTACTTGAGCCCGAAGACTCACTGCATTCAGGCCACCATCTACTGTACGAAGCAGCTGGTGTCTTGGTTTGGATCGACCGATTCTTTGGGGACGTCTACTGGGAGAGAGGGGGCAGGTCAGGGTTACTGTCAGGGTTGTTTGTAATTGATTTGATCGATCTTTTTGGATACCTCAGATTCCTTTAAAACCAATCCCTTTCTTTATCCGAATGGAAAAATGAAGCCATCGATATAACGTTTTCCCATTTGAATTTGTAACTCAAATGAGGCCCTTCACTATTGCACATTGGATGAGAAGCTTTCAGTGGATGACAGGAAGCGTGAGTTGGGCAATTGTAAGAAGTTGCTCGAAGGGTGCATCATGCAAGCACACCAAGCGTTTGAATGCTGATCCGTTTTTTTGTTGAGATGACTGTTGTATATAGAGCTTGGAGACTTGCAATTCTTTAGTGGAACCGTTTCTGAAAACTGTATATCAATGATAATTGCATATGGTTCCTGGGAAGTGAAAAACGGAAATCCAATTTTAACTCTATACGTATATCAAATTTAAATATCAACATATGCATCATCAATTAAAAGCAATTAAAGTGTGACCTTGGTGATGTTCAACTACTCCTGGTTTCTCCTTGCATCAGTTGTCCTTTAGCTTTTATTGAAGGTTCGCTGCAGCAGCGAATCAAACTATGTAGCCCAAAATCCAGTATTAGGAGTTGCAGTTCTTCTTTGTGGGGTAGCAACTTGTGGGCAATACCCACGAGTTGCAAACATGGCCGTGAATCTGAAATGGTTCAGCTGTGACGTTTGGGGTTCTGAACTGCCGTGGAAAACAAACAAAAGAGTTTCTCTGGAAAAAGACCCAGCGAAGTCTAAAAGTCAAGTATATATATTAAGATTGTTTGATTGATTTTCATCCTTCTTTTCAAGAAGCGTCTTTTTCGATAACCTTGGCATCCCAATGTTTGATCCCCAAAAGGTATACCACTATAATTCCAATTGAATAATGCACTATCTCATCTATAGTGACCTTCCGGTCTCTATATATATATATATATTACATATATATATAGATGCCTTAATGATTTTATCCCATGAAACCGATCGGCCCTTTCAATGCCAGACCTTCGTGGCAATGCATTGGCTGCAAGACGTGGCCTTGTCAAGCGTGGTGGTCCCTCCATGATTCCTGTGTGGGGGTATTGGCAGGGTTGTTTTTAGTCTTGCAATTTGGCAAGTACACCCAGGTATCAATCTTACATAGGTGTCAGAAATCTTTGACTGCATTTGTTTTCCTACAACTCTTCGATCCTACAACAAGAACACTTGCCCAAGGGATGGTAAACAGAAACCTTGATGAAGGAAAGTTGGTACACCAAAATATCTTTTTGTACCAAAATTGAAATCAGCATTCATATATAATTCATAAAAGCTCGTTTTTTCTATACCAAATGGGATGGGTAAAAAAGGAAAACGGTCAATTGAAATGGATATGCATGTTATCCAATTTGCATTCAGAAACATGCATATTATATTTACCATAGACCCATTTTGAATCATACACTTAAGTATTTATATATATATATAGTCGCAAAAGCATTCTATGCATGTAAGATTTTACATCTATAAATATATATATATATATCTTGTTTTCACAACGGGGTTGTCATTTACCTGGATGAGTGTATGTGTGTGCACTGATCTTCTTGTCTTCAAATCTCAAATCCATATCATGAAGGTTTGGGTGAATTAGTGATTTCACAAGACCCCAATTTTCCAAATGATGCAATTTTGCGAGGATTTCTTTTTGGAAATATACCTTCAGGGATGGCGGCATGTGTTGCCGATAATTGACGTAAATCTGTGAAATATAGCTTTATTCCACCCAAACCTCCCAAGTGTCACCAGGGTATCCCATGTTAAGGCCATTTCTTCCTTAAACCACGTGGTCGAATTAGAGGCTCAAACATATGATTTCGAACAGTTCGATCATACACGCATACCCTGTGGCAAAATGGTTGTCGATATAGACCAACTGGTTTGGAGACTTGCTTAGCTGAACTGCCCCAAGGCTGGGTTCACAGCATGCATGGGAGGTGGAACAGAATGCACTCCAATGACTTTATAATACATTTGATTCTATGCGCTATACAAACAGTGATGAAGGAAAAACATGCATGCGTTTTTATAGAAGTGTCCCTTCTAAGTCCAAGAAAATCTATATGATTCGATGGTGTCATCATTTATATGTCCCTTTGTACATTTGATTTTCCCCTTGGTGTTCCGCACCTTTGAAGCAGCAATCGGCAGGTATTCATCCTGACGGTGATCTTGGTGCATTTTTCCAATGTGGGAAGGATGCAAGAGGACAGGAACCCAAAGCAGTACTGAAACGGGAAAGAACTATATAAGCTATATATACTTATATATTCGATTTCGATCATTTTGTAAACATAGATGGATCGAGGGATCTGCAACCTTTTGGGCTTATCATATATATTTATAATTCCACGTGTACTCTACTCCAGCTAAAATAACTGGCACTGCTTTTTTGGGGTGCCCATGTGCAGGAATTACAATGCATCGAGTTTTTCGCAGGCGTTGCAAATATATTCAAAGCTTCCCTCAATGCTGGGATTGCAAGTACAGCTGTTGACATTGAGTACTTGAAAAACGAGGGTGGCAAGGAGAACCCATTCGACATTTTGAGCAATTCCGGTTTTGCGTCCTTTAGCAAGAAATGGATGATATATCAATTTCAAGATCAATGATATATATATATAAATCGATCATATACTTGAATCTGGTGGGAAAGCCCAATTCTTTAATTATAGTTGATGCATAAAATTCCACATTCAGTGCTTCTTTAAAATAAGCTTCCGGTAGTCTTGGAAAATCATGGAAAGTCCATCATTTGGGGAATTGCTTTTGATGTACATCAAAATGTTGAAAGGATTGAGAAAATCCCGCTTTCCATTGTGTTAGATAACCAGAGGTTAAAGCAATTCAATCAATGCGTGCTTTATATCACTTTTTGTGGCACCCCGACCAACAAAATGACAATAGTTTAGCAATACCCTTTATTTGCGGTCTACTTATATATATAGTTTGGTGATTTCAAAGAAATGGCATTGTTTATTTTGTGTTTCGGCTTCTCACATCTCAGGCTTGCAGTTTGGCTACTTCTTCAAGCGTCAGAGGACAACTTCACGGCACTGTTCGCTGTGGTATGCTCAAGCTGGGTCAGTATAAATGCTGGGACCAGTGGGAGATCTCTAATATGCCCAAGTGGTCGTGTTTCTCTCCCATATATTGCAAATGCTAATTGCATGGCCTCAAGGATCCTTGACCAAACGTGTCCCAACCAAATGTGGCTACAGTAGTTTTCCATGTTAGTAAGTTGGCATCAATTCTCCCTTTACCTGGTGTTGGAGGAAACAGCGCATATAGAAAATGCATTTATATATATATACATATATGATTATGAGGAGATCTTTTTGGGTCGTCTTAGGGCTGTATGAATAGAGAAAAATATTTTCTACAGGTGGGATGTTTGGAAGCAGTCCTAGCATTTTTTGGGGGAGTTTGTGGGCAGGGAAAAGGCATCATGAAAAGAATTAATTAGCCAAAGAAAAGAAATGCATGACTATTGTTTGCATCTTATCTAAATTTGTATATCTGCATGTTTTCTATGACGTTAATTTGCTGTTCTTCTGTGATGACACTATTGTTTACATTTAAATATCTAAGGGTGGTATGCCTCATCCTACTTTGCATTGCCCGTGGCGGTACGTACTTTGTCGAACAACCTGGTTCGAGTCTACTTCGCTATTATGCACGATTTGATTTCCTATGCAACACAACAAAAGCATCCTGCTAGCATTCAGACATGTTTTCAGACTTTGTTCCAAACTTCAGGCACTTTCACCTCTCAGCCTCCCTGCCTGTCCATGCAAGGTGTTCAGCGTTGCCTGGTGGATGAGGCATTGGGGTGCACCAACGCCAAAACGGTCGAAGGCATTTAGCAACAGCCCTCATATCGGACAGCTTCACCTAGGAAGATTGAAAAAACAACCCGTAGCTGATGAACATAAAACTACTGTCCAATACTATGATTCTTCAGGGAGGAAGAGATACAAAGGGTCACGTGCATTGAAAGGCACACAGCACCTTGTCTTTGCCTATAGATGTGAATGCAACACTTTAATGTATATATAAATATATTTTGAAGATGTTGGCCTCTGAAAATTGTGAAACATATATATATATAGTTCCGTGTTGAATCCTGAAACATCATGCGTTTTAGTTCGAGGTTTAGTGAAGGTTGCTTTTTCATGTCTTTTTCTACCCAACACCCCTGAATCCAATTAAGGTCATATCCAGTCAAATTTGGATGGCAAATTGTACGTATGCTACCAGGGTTGCTGACCAAGAAGTATGGCAAACCGGAGGGGTGCCCCGCTAACCTCGATGGTCCTTCATATTTTAAAGGTTTGAAAATGACTGATTGGGAGGAAGCAAATCTCAAATCAGTGTGCCACTACTTGAGGGGAGGCACACAGTTGTTGTGCCCTTTGGCATGGAAAAATGCCATTCCCAAAGCTCTTTGATATGACAAGTGGGCAGGTAACACACTGGCTGGTTCAGACTGAGTGCTTGGGAGGGAGAATGGCAACAAAAAAACGAGCACTATATGGTTTCCTGGAGAGGTGTTATATATATATATATATTTGTATTTGTGAAACTTAGTGGATATATATAACATATATATATATAATATCTATATATATATATAAGCAATTCGATTTCTTACATATATATGCAATGTTTGACACTGCTGGGGGGTTTGGAATGTGGCGGAAAAGGCAGTATCGGAGTCCTACTGTTGATGGCTTCGATCCTGCACCAGTGGATTTGTGGTTAATTATGGCATCAAACCTGGAATGGTAAAAAAATTCAGCCATCAAGTGATATATATTGGAGCTGCCCCCAAAATGTACCAGAATCTAACCCAATCTAATGCATTTTAACCTTCTAAAATTGCCTTAGGGGTAACGAAATTCATTCGAGGCAAGTGATCAGCTTGCCTAGATTGAATATATGTTTTTTTCTGGTTATATATGGGTAAAGTTCAATTTACCACGCTGCACCCCTGGAAACCATTGTAGTTAAGCCATTCTGGTCTTTCATCTTGTCATCCTCGACATTGATGTTGAAATGGGTCCATGAGTGGTGCCACCACTTTCTAGATCAAACACCGGCGGTTGTCAGCAGACTACCAGGGTTGACCATTGTTTTTCATGCAGCACGTATGTGAAGAAACTTTGGGGCCCCCTGGGCGCCCAGAGATCAAACGTGCCATAGCACAGTAATCTTCACACCATCCCTCAAAAGGTTTTCTCTGTGACTTGGGGCTTCTCGATGTTGTCTACTAGTTCTGGCTGTGCCACTGTATCCACACACAGTTCCCTGGACACATTTTGAATGAGCAACTGGTTTTCTTTGCCCCCAAAAGTTAATTCCATTTGTTTGAGGGATCTTGTTGGTTTCTGCATGTTTTGATCAAATTTTGATGGTCTTTTGATGATTTTGATGGGTTTTGGATGGTTTTGGGCTGTTTTATGGCAATTCTGGTTGCCATTACGCAACTATTACGCCAAAGGTGTAATAATTACGTAATGGGTAAACCTGTCCAAAACAGTAAACCGTTCGTAAACCGTTCAAACCCCGTTCAAACCCCGTTCGTAAAGAGTTCGAACCCGTTCGCCCTGATGTAAAAATTACGTCTTTTTTACATTATGGTCTAGATGGTCGAACTGCCAGTTTTTTTCAAAATTGGATGGGAATTGGTCGTGTTTTCCTCTCAGCCCCATGTTTCAGAAGCATAACCCTCAAAAATGCCCCGAATAGATCCATATTAGATCCACTTAACCCTATAGAGGAGTGATGATGTATATTTGGGGGTGCGATCTACTTGAATTGTATAAAAGCTAATTCAGGGTTTTCACTTCAATAAAGCTTTTGGAAAGCCATGTAGGCCTGTTACCAACAGGTCCATCTCAGAACCATTCTCCTTATAGCGTCTTTGAGTGCTTTTTTTGCCTTACCACACCCAGATCAAGCTACTGAGTTCTCCCGGCGCTAGTCACTAGACTGACTGGCAGCATCATGTCCTCCAAGCCTGATCAGCCGGTTCCGATGTTGAGCCAGCAATGGAGTTGTTCAGACTTGTCTAGGGGAGCTGCAGCTGCTGCTAGCATTGGTCAGATTGACTTGGCCCTCTTATCCCGAGAAGAATTGCTGAAGAAATTGCAGGATACTGGTTCTGGGACCCGTTGAATGCAAAACATATACCTCTCTTACTAATCGAGATCCCCGTATACCAACTTTAATTTGTGATATTGATCTTGTATATTCATTCATTCAAGCGAAAGAAAGATACATACTTAACTTGCAGTATTTTATGCAGTTCTTTGACAGAAACGCCAAAATGCACCTTTGAGAACTGCATGCATAGTGGTTTTCACAAAATGTGGTTTGGGATGTTGATAAGCGTTTACACTAAAGATCTGAATCTCTCTACCTGGGGAGGACTTGCAGAGTGTGAACACCAACGCTGATTGCAAACGTGAGTTAGAAGAGGCATTGAAACTGCTATTGTGCAAGTGGCTGGAACAACACAAGCCTGGCTTAGGTTGAACCTGTCATATCTTGATTTTAGGCATCCATATGTGTCTACATGTCGACAGTGGTATTTCCATGAATGTAAGCCATTTTGTCTGTATATGCAAAATGCAGAAGTGTTTTTGCAAAGGAATCCAATGAGTATGATAGGCGTTGAAAATTGCACAATCTTAATTTGTTGCCACCACCCGGAAAAATGCACTTCTTGAAATACGTGTAGGTGCCACAACTTGAAGACATCTACAATGCTGAAACCATTCCGGCGGCCACTAAGCTGCAGGCTTCTGTTGGTTCGCGTGTGAGATACTTATATATATAAAAATAAATATATATATATATACACTATGTAACTTGATCTTTTCATATAACATGAATTATATATATACTATACTAAACAGCTACTGCATTGCACAGAAACTCATCACATTTCAATTTATATGCAGTTTCACCGCTGATCAAAAGTCAGTTGGAGTCCTTCTCTGACCTTAGGACCTTGAAAACATGGAATCCAAGACTGGGGAGGCAGTGTTGGAAGATCCCTACTTGCAAGATGAGATTAATGATGCTGAGCTAAGCCAAGCATTCCAATCCCTGGCCAATGTGAATGCCTCTCCTCCGAAGGAGGTGATGGTTTCAAAACATGTTTGGTTGTGGAGAACATGCCAGTTTCAGTTGTTAAAATTACCCCATTAAGTAAAACGATAATGTGTATATATATAAGTATCAACCAGATACAATGCAATTTGTCGAGGAATAGGTTACATGTATACTATATATATACAAATTGAATATAGACACCAACAATTTAAATTCAATCATATATATGCATTGGATTGTTTGGGATTTGTTTTCAAGTCCTCTTATACCACATCGCCGGTCATTCTGGGGCCCTTACTTGTCTCAGGCTCAGATCGAACAGCATGCTGAAGACTTACCTGCACCAATGCAGGAACAGTCTTTGCAGGAGAAGTTGGATAAAGCCCTCAACCGGATTTCTCAGTTGGAACAAACCCGTTCCCAGCCCGTAGCTCCTGAAGTTCCTCCAAAGATGGATGCTGTTCCTACTCCTACGCCTAAGTCCAGGAAGGATGGTACCAATGCAGATGATGATCCACCAATTATGACTCCGTTGGGGAAGAAAGTTTCTTAGCTATCGTGATTCGATCCCCAAACAAGTTGATTGTCCTTTTGGATTCTTCGTAATATGGTCCCTGTTCAAAAGGCACTTCCATGGGATTGAGACGTCCTCTTTATCAGTATATATATATAGCTATATAGGTATATAGACTTCTCAGACTTATCCAAATATATTTGTTATATGGCGAACGGTCATTCTTAACATATATATGTATATATATACCTTCAATAGGGAGTCTGCCTATACCCCCTAACGCAGAAGACAAAGTTTAGATTCTACAGCCTCAGCCGAGGTCATCGGCAAAGATGCTTTGAGGATGCGTCTTCGCCGTTTGTGTGAACGAAAAAAAACAGGCCGCCTCAACGTAAGTGAGGCCAGCCACAACGACTATGTGGCAGCAGGTGAGAGGCGAGAAGTGCTAGAGTTAGCCTTGTTAGAGACTTTGGACAAAGTAGGATTGGATGCAGGCCGCGAAGAGGTGCGAAAGGAATTCAACCAAAGGGTAGAATATGTCAAGGAGAGGTTGCACGAAAGGGAGAAGGAAATCACAGGAGAGTGGTTGACAAAGGAGAGGATGATTAGCAAATTGGGATACACCAAGCATCTTGTTGAAGAAAACAATTCAAGACTTTTTGTTCGATCCTTGCCATGGACTCTCATAAGGTTTGGAACTCCTATAGGTATATACAAAAAAAAATATATATACTGTCCTTCTGTTGATGGCTGAAATCCTGCACCAGTTGATAGATATAGTTTATACCATTATTTCAAGGGTTTACAAATTAACATCCCAGGTGGTGCAGGATTTCAACCATCAACAGTAGTTCTGTCGAAGACTTAGGGAGGGTTCCTTCAAGAGGTAATTTGTAATGCCACCCGCAATAGGCCGATCTATCGATGCATGTGTTTTCACTTCCCTGAAGAAATTATATATATATATATAGGATTCGTTGAGTCTAAGACATCACCTTTACATATATATATATATATATGCACGTAATGTACATATGTAAAATTCGAATCTACCCCCAATCTCTCTGTTGGACCAAAACCTCTGGTAGATGCGAAGACTAGCTGAGGCAGGTGATCGAAACGATCATCAGCTATTGCGAACGGTTTCCAGCAGTACTTGTCAGGCTTGGATTTTTTTGCCTAAGAAACATGGCGTGTACCCACATGCCATTTATAATTACCACATGCTATATAATCCACGATTCCACATATATATATACATATCTATAGCTGAATTCAACCACTCCCGGTGGGGCTGGGTTTTGAATGAGAAAATGGGAGGCAGTGGAAGTATAATTCCAAAATTGCCGAATATTTTGTGGAAACGGAGACTACCACAAAATTGAAGCAAAAAGAGCTTGAGACGATTCGGGAAACGACCACCACTGATTCTTGGTGATGTATTGCGGTGTGTTGCGGTGTGTATATCGTGAAATGTTGATATACCACATGAACCACTTCAAGAGCGTACGCATCTTGTCAAAACATGCGTTGTAATCACGTATATCTATTTTCTTTGAATATATATGTGTATATATAATTAATGCATGTATATATCGATATATCTGCTGTGGATCTTTATCGATTCAAATTTCAGATGCTGGAAAACCATGTCGAAGAAGTATCCATGCATGTTCATTTCCTCCAGCTGTCATTCCCTTAACCTGGTTTTAAAGAAAGCTCCAGTCAAGCCTTAGGAAAAAGGCGTCGACAAGCATATGGACCTCGACAATGTTGGCAAGGAGGACTTCATGCAATCGAACATGTCTCTTACCAACGAGGAATCCAAGGATGGTAAAGGTCAAGACCCAGTGAAGGTGGAAGGGGCTGAGGTGGGGCTCATCAAAAAACAATCAATGTTTGCTTATAATTCGATCTTACTGGTGTTCTAGAAAACCACTTTATATGATTTTATACTTGTATAGAAAATATAGTGTACAGGAAAGAGAAACCCTGATATATATCGGTATTTGTATATCTAAAATTCAAATATTTACAAAACAGGATTTCAAAACCTTTCAGGTTGGAGATGAGGTCACCAAATACATGACAGCCGTACATCAAAAAATTGCGACTATCAATCGAGTGGTGGGCCAACTTGAATCTCCATACAATCCATCACCAACTCCACGTCATGAAGAGTACCCAGGTAGCAATTGATTCAAACCTTACAATTTCTACTTTGATGTTTTTTTGTTTTATATATGCCCCATTTATGAAATCAATGTTCTTCTAGAACCATCTGACCCAATTAACACTTTAAGGATGGTCAAGGAACTCGACGTGACCATGAAGAAATTTGAGAAGGAGTATGCAGAGCTTGCCAGGCTTACTTCCCAACTTGACATGGAGAAGGAAGCAGGGTTTGACAAGGATGGTGCTGCCAAGTTCTTTGGTGGATTTGAGAGAACCGTTATACAATTCAAAGAGTGATTTATTGTAATAGTTTGGGAATCCTTTTCTTTGAGAAAGCCCTGTTTTTTTGGGAGGCTATACGAGGAACCCCCAGATGTTTTTCAACAACTGTTTGACATCCCGAACTTATAACAGCATGGGTATTTATATATACCAATTTTAATTATAAGGTCCCTTTTGATCGTTTAGTTCGGCCCAAAACTTCTCCGAGGGTTTTTAGCCTTTTTGTTGTTACCGTTTTGCGGATGTCCGTGTCCGCACCGTCTGATCTCGATGATGCTGAAGAATGGCTAGCTGAACTCATTGAGTACAACCGACATGTACTTTGGTTGCAACTATGACACTTTGGATGAAACAACATATAATATACATACCTGTGGAATATAACGTTTTAAATTTTGCCATGAATTCCATTTGATAATTGATTTGACTGATTGACATTCACCAAAAACCCTGACAACAACTAAGGGCAAACCGGATCCAATGCCAATAATTGCCACTCCAACACCCCGTCGAAGCCACAAACACTGGAGTGACTTTCTCGATGAAGAGATTCTTCTGCAGCCTCGGACTGAAGAGTGTTTTACAAAGATCGTTAATGACCCGCATCTCCAATTTTCTTTACCTCCCCGAAGATCTTTGGCTGGTGCTGTGTTGAAACACGTCTACAAGTTTGTAGATGACTTGGTGATTCGGGAGAAACCCCTGGTGTTCAAATTGGGGTACACACACGATGCTCAATGGCGGTTCAGAAACGAGAAGTATGGCTATTGCAAGGATACATTTCATAAATGGTCAAACATGTGTGTTCTATATGTTGGGGCGGAGTCTACGTCAGCTGCATTTGTGGAGGCAGCAGCCATTCAAAGGTTTAAAGGTTACCTGGCTCAGCACTGAAGAATTTAATACCCTTGATACCTTAATTATTAATTCCTTTTCCTGTTTGGGAGTGAGCAGTTCATGACCCGAATGTTTTTATTTATATGCATATAGATCGAGTTATATCATATATATAGATATATTTTAAATGAAGGGATATTTCATTTTGATCCACCTATCAGAAGCCAAAGCGATCCTTCCCAAAGTATTAATTGTTTGTATCGGAAGATTATTTGATGATAAATTTGATGATATATTAATTTGTATCGGAAGATTATTTTTGAATGATCCTATCCAAAAGAATTAAGATGATATTTTGAGTAGTGGTGAATCCATTCTGTATCTTCCACTGGGTCCACCATCCAAGGCTATGAAGGATGCAAGAACATCCGGGATGGCGGCGAGTCCGTTCTTGATGGTGGACGTAACGGGGGGCCATACATGGTCTATTGCGTTTTCAGGGGGTTAAAAGTGCCACCTCCATACAAAAATCAGCAAGTGTAATTAGCTTTTTGTGGCTTCAAGCTACTATATATATAGCCAGCTCTCTTTCCAGAAAAATCGGCAGCTGCAGTGATTGCATCAGTCGAAAGTGTTTGCTTCCGCAACCTCTGATAAATTTACCTGTTTGGATCGATATATTGAAAGATCGTTTTGATGGAATACATTCTCCCGTCAATAAACAAAAGAAGTATATATATATATATCTTATATATATGTGTGCACTTCTTTCATATGTATATATAAAGTATATGACTTACTGGTAAACACTGATTTGTTTGCCTAATAGACATGGTCAAGGATCATATAGTGTCGAGAAATCAAATTTTTTGACAACTCAGGTTCAAGAGTGACTTCATGGCCATCAAGAAGAGAAGTCAAGATCCGTCCTTTGTATGCAACATACATGAAGTATAGAATAACAAGATGCCCAAAGATGTTCAAATGTTCAAAGTGTTTAATTCTGGGTGACTAAAAGATCAGAGAATAAATTCCCCAACAAATTGCACAAACATGTTTCTTAATTTGCCAAATGATAATGTTGGTGATGATTTACCTTTGGCCAGATTCCCCTCCACTAGACCCTCTTCCTAGGTGTACTGAGTGGCTAGCAAAGGAGCCCAAGTGCAGGCGGGAAGGGGGCCATTTGCAGTTTGCAGGGGTCTATAGATATATTGAAAGATCCAACAGTATATGTATATACATAAAACATCTCGAGTGGAAAAACATATATAGCATCAACATGCATCAACTCTTGGCTACTATACTCAACGAGTTTCCCTCACTGAAATAAATTATACATATGGACGTTGGCTATCTCGAATGAATTCCCCAGATTGACATTCACAGGGGAAAACATGCTCGTGCGATGAGGCTCTTCATCCAAGACATCAACAAGAACCGGAAGAAGCTCAGGGACACTGAGGAACCAGATCAGGCCCCTGAGAAGTCTGAGAGGCCCAAACCCCCAAAGCGCAGGAGAGGTGTAGCAACTCCGCAGAATGCGGATGAAGTGCAGGAGCCTGAACAAGCGGATGCAGGTAACCCCACAGCACCAAAGGCGTCGGGTCAGACAAAAGGCATCCGCATGATTATATACATGTTTTCTTTTGATTCTTGATCTTTATTGGGGCAACGGCCAATGGGTTGGGTATAACATCTATACCTCTTATATCATTCTATATAATTGCACAAGTTGTCTAGTACATAATCACTTTGCCTAACCTGATGTTGAACAGTTCTCAAATTGTTTTTTTACAGATTCTTTCTTCCAATCCAAGGCTGTTGCACAAAATGATTTAGATATGGATCTTGAAGGATGGATGGGCATCCCCATTTTTCGTCCCAAATTCAATTATGAGAATGAAACTATAATTCCATGCAGGCAACGCTTGGAGCTTTAATTCGGAGCTCAAGTATAGATGCGTCGCAGGTCTTGAGAGAAAACCGGTCGAAAATAGTCCCATCTTACGAGAAGAAAATCGTATGGTAGAATAGTCCAGATCGAGATGCCAGGTCCATCCTACACAGCAAAGAAGCTGGCCTCTGATGTTGGCCGTGGAGATCCATGGCTGCAACCCCAAGGCTTTGGAAAACACATAGTCAATCTGTATATAATAAGTCGCTGTGCCATAAATATAAGATATGACAATATATATAATCTATTTTGATTTCATGACTTATATATATATAAAGGGACTTGATGAAGCATTCTGTTTTCAAAATATATAGATCGAAGTTCAATTCCTGCTATAATTTGTTTTGGGTGGAGACTGCCGTTTTTGTTCACTATGTAAGATATGAAAAACACGTTGGCAAATAATCAAGATGAGAATGGTTAGTGAATACAAGAATATATATATGTTATTGATGTGAGCTTCAACCTTGTGACTGTTTTGTTACCTAGAAATGCAATAAATCTAAGGAATCAACATGCAGGAATGCAATGAGCACAAGTGCAACAGTCGTTTTGGATACCGGCATTGACTGCCCGGTGCTGCAAAAGCTAGCTTCCTCTTCAGAGAACCATTCGGATCCTTTACTACAAAATCAAAATATAATCTCGTTTTCAATACTTTGTTTTTTGGGGTATTTGTTTGGGTCTCAAACTGCATATTTGAAGTATTTTGGGGAAAACAATTCAGGAAGAAGTTTGCCAACGAGCCTTTGCGAAGCACGGCTTACGGCTTGGCGTTCCAATCAGCTATGTTGATATTGGCGCTAAAGAACCACTACCCATCTTAAAGCCATCAAACTTTCTGAAGTTCATAGATGAAACGAAAAATTGGGAGAAGTTGTGTGGAGAGAGAAATCTTCAAGCTGCCCAATCGATGTTCAAAGTCTTCTGGGGTCGATATGAGCAGATCTGCCCCAACTTTCAGCTATTTAGCAGAATCCGTGAACAGCAGGTGCAAGCAGAGCGTTGTTGCCCCATTTACATTCATGGTGATGAAGGCCAATACTACAAAAAGTCAGCAATTATGGTCCTGCAATGGCAGGGAGTTTTGGGGAAGGGTACCACCAAAAAGCAAGTAGAAGGACATGGTGTCAATTCCATTGGGCATACTCTTCGAACGCGGTTGTTATTTGGTGTTATGTTGAAAGATTCTTAGCCTTGAATCGCTGCTTTATATTTTCTTGATTTGTGAAACTTAAGTTTTTAGTGGCCTTCTGTTTGAGAAAAATGATGTGTAGATGTTTTGCTGGGAAGTGCCCAGAAAAGGGTTAATGTGGGGTTCCCCCAAAATATCACAATTTTATCAATGGATCCAACTGAATCTTGTTTAAGGGGCGTTTCAAAACCAAAAAGGAAATGTATGGTGACGACAATGATGCTCTGGAGCGCTTTTTTGAACATCTTGTGGAAGATCTTGCAATGCTGGGCACTCAAGGAGTCATCCTTTCTGATGGGCTACCCTTTTGGTTGATTCCCTTAGGGGTAAAGGGAGATTGGCCATTTCTAGACGTTTGGCTGCGCATATGTAAGAATCATTGTGTATTTTTCATTTTTTGGTTACATGTGTTGCGTTCCAAACGGCATATCTACCCTCCAAAGCTTTACCTCTGAAAAATATTAGGGGTCTGTATTTCCGTCGATCAGCATGGTATACATAATGCACGAAACCAATTTGGGAGGTTAGTTAGGATCAGATCATTTTCTGCAACCGAGAGTGGAAATCCCCATGTTTGCAACCAGCTTGCTCGCAAGTGAGGCATCGGCAGGAAGGTTAACAAGAACATTTCGAAGAGGGCCAAAGGCTGCCTCTTCGCAGCGTCCTGGATTTGGTGTTTGCCACCTGTGTAGGGCAGGGCAACCAGGGTTTGATTTTGAAGACATGACTTTCGGTTCCATTCAGCAAACTTTGGTTGTTCTTCGATCCTTAATATTTTTTTGATTTCTTGTTGTTAAAAAGGGGGCCTCATCTTGATTGCTATAGGGTTCTGGGGCATGAATGGATATAAGGTCTGACTACCCGGCTTTCATGGAGACTTTAGATGAATGTGATCCGTGGGACATCGAGCCCTGCTTCCTCAAATTATTTCATGATACAGGGAGCAAAGCATCGTTTTTCAAACCGGATGTTTGGCATACGGTCAACTTGGGTGTTGGTCGAAGTTGGGTGTCAAATTGCATTGTGATGCTGATTGGAGCCTTGGGTGATTTGAAGGCGATGTCACAAGATGAAGTCTTACAATATTTGTCCACGGAGTATGTAGCATTTTGCGAGTCATCCGTCCCCTGCCTCGTTGATTACAGCCTGTCGATTTTTGTGATCAGCAATTTTGGAGGGTCAGTGGAGGAACATATCGATCTAGCTTTAATATGGTAAGGACCTATATCGATCAGTAACACGCGAAGTATAGATATATACATATATATCTAAATACACGTGTACGTTTCATCAGATTACATTTGATATAGTGTTTTGCTTCGATTGCCCCTTAAAACGTCATAAGGTACCAAAGAGAACCAAGTACGTGCGAGCCATCACGAAAGCTTTGCTTGGTTGGGATGGGGGATCTTCTCCTGATGGCCATTGGAACAAAGGGGCGCTTACTACAACCCTGTCTTTGTGGCTTCAGTTTTTTTGTGAGCAACGTTCTTTAGAAGGGTCCTCTGATTCCCGGCTTTCTTTAGTTGCAAGTGGCACACGCGCCTTGAATTCTATGATGAGATCTTTTTATGAGCAAGATTTGTGGTTGGATAGGCAAAGCAAAAATCTGATCCTGACAGCTGGCAACCATTTTTTGCAGGCAACATCGCAGCTGGCAGTGCTCAACTACAGGTTGAAAAAGATTTTTTTTCCAATCACTCCAAAGCACCATATGCTTTATCATGTGTTGAAAAACATTTCGTGGCAGAGTGATATCTGCCAATTTGCATGGAATCCTCTGAGTGAGTTTTGCGCTCTAGATGAGGACTTCATCGGGCGGGTTGCAAAGGTATCCCGAGAAGTCAACCCTCGGAAAACATGCTTACGGGTTGTCGAACGATACCTTTTATTTTGCAGGGCAATGTGGTATAATGATTTTCCAAAGACCCTTTCAAAGAAAGGTGCCAAAAGGAAACAAAGAAAAACATGACCTCTAGAGGCATGTGCACCACAATTTAATGATGGAATTAAGTGACAATTAAGTGATCATCCTCTAGAGCAGGATATTTCAGGACAGCGAGCGAGGACAGCGGGCGATGACAACAGAGGCAGTGCCTCAAATGGGTGTGGGGGAATCTTTCGGTGTAGGGGCCTTTAAATGAATTTATTTGGCTATACGGCAATTGGTTTTCCATTCACATCAACTCAATCCATGCATCGAGCTAAAGTTGTGAAAATGTTAACATGTCATCGATGACGCTTATACAGGACATTCCAAATTATACAACTCACATAGACATTATAACACCTGTTATATCCCTGATTTTGGTTCAACTCACCAACCAATTCGGAGATTTACACAATGACCCTTTTTTGAAGAAAACACTATTAGCGCATCAAAATGGCACAAAACCATCATTTGTTGAAATACCCGTTCGATTGTTGAAATACCCGTTCGAAGGATCTTTTAAAGCAAATAAGTTGAAATCCAGGAAATTGTTGAAATAAGAACACTTCAGGTTCCACNACCAAAGGTGTGCAAAATTCCAAGAATTGAGTATGAAGTCCAGACATGAAAAATTCACGAATGTCAATGCGGAGGAAAACCGCATCTTCAGGAATCCGTGCCTCCGACAACCGTTGTACCACTTGGTGACTGTTGTGCAGAAGGTGCGGTAACCGTGCCAGTGCAGGTTTTAAAAGATAGGCCACAAGGGACATGGCTGAAGAAAAAGGGCTATCTACTGAAGAGTGGATAGCACGCCATTCGACTGCACCATCCGCCTTGTGTGTTTTCACTGTGTAGCGGAGCTTGCTAAATGCCCTGCAGTGCCTCCTCTGTAAAGGTTTGAACATAGCATCCAAAAATTGCTTCTGTTCAGGACCCTCACGTATCAAGAAATCCGGCAACGAAAACACCACTGCACTGCGGAACTCTGCTATCAAATCATCTGCCAGTGAGGTGGACAAATTCTGTTTGGAGTACATGTGCTCATTCGACAAAATACGTAAAGATTCAGTTTTCAAAACAGATTTTTCTACCAGAGTGAAACCGCCGTCCTTGTCAGTTTTTAAAGCCATCAGTCGCCCCTGTTCCAAAATGTTGAGAGCTAACTTGACGACCCCATTGCTGTTGTCAAGGAGTGCTCTGCATCTGTTTGTGCGGCTCCTAATGCGAAGCACTTCCTTAAAAACTGAAGACGACATGTCTTGAAAGAAATTCTCCACTTGGTTCGAATATGTCAAAGGGCAGTGTCTTGTGAAACGATTTGGTCCAGAAAGGAAATTCCATAGGTTTGGTGTAGATCCTTGTAAAGCAAGCTTCCAACGCAATCTGTGCTCCCATGCGTTCAGAGCCTGCCCCACTGTACGGAGGGAAGGACGAGTTCGTCCTCCAAAGACATGCTTTGGGCTGTGGAAGGCCAACAGATATTCAACCGGCCATGCCAGAAGCCCAGGTCTAAATTGTAAAGCTGAGCGGCTTTGGGAGTCAAAATAGTAAATGTTGGGAATATGCTTCCCACATGACATCAGCAGCATGAACTCTTGAAGTGACATGTTGCTAGTTGCTCGCCAAAACCACTTATGAATTCTCTAGTCAGTCATTGCCATCTTCTTGGATTGTAACCAGCTTGCCATCCTTTCGTACTTCCTTTCCCTCCGGGAAAGGTGCCCTTGTTGGTCATTTTCCCTTTTCCTTTGGTTTTTCCCCCCCTCTGCAGGGGGGACAAACCGTTTTTTGGGGAAGAAAAAGAAAACGAAAACTTGCCACGCCCTTTACCTTCCCCCTTACCTTTGAAACCCTTATCACCAGCAAAGTTTGGGGTTCCCTTTCCCTTACTTCCAACACCTTTCCCCTTACCCTTAAATTGACCTTTGGGGGGTTTTGGTGGTTTGGGGGGTTTTGGAACTTTCAGAGCCTGAGAACTTTGCTGTTGAGAAGAGCTCGGAAGAAAACGTGGAATGTCACTTTCAGCCACCTTGCCAGAGCTCGAAGAAAGAGCTGCCACCACGAGACCAGAAGCGTTCACATCGTTGTTGTTTTGGGTCTGTTTTGGGCGGCTGGATTTCGAAGCGGCCAGTCGTTTGTCAATTGCCTCATTCAAAAAATCTTCCGGGCTTCGCGCAGCAATCTTTTTGATCATGTCTTCTTGTGCTTTCAAAGATTTGGAACGGCTTTCAGTTTCATTTGCTTTGCGTGCAGCCTCACGGTCCAAAATCTTTTTGTAGAGAGACAAAAGATGGGCTTTAAACTTCTCTTTGGATATGCCAGCACAAGATAGATTGACCTCATCCACCTCGTCATCCTCTAAATCCAGAACTGCAGCTGAAGTCGTTGTGGAGCCTCTAGTGACCCCCTCAAACGGCTCCATGCACCTTTCTACAAAGGACGACTTTTTCAGAAAATCACGTAGGTTGGTCCTATGCAAGTTCATGAGCTGCAAATCCAACTCTTTTTGCACAAGAACATGTTGCAAATAAAATTTCTCCTTGCAAGCTCGTGTGGAAGAACCGATGTCGATAGTGCCAGAAATGCCTTCTTGGTCAACTTCGCTATCCAGCAAATGGGTTTCGAAAGCATGTGGGACACTACGAACACCTTTCGGCAAGTATCCACTACGCAGAACATCAATGTCTTGTTGTAAGGTCACACGCCGATCATTGGTCTTTTGGATCTGCTTGATTCGCAACAACAAATCAGAGCATTGCTTTTTCACACATTTTACTATGGTTGGGGGCAGGTATTTTCCCAACTCGTTGTCAACTATTTCTTGCAATGGCTTGGAACTATCAGCAAGCGCAGGTTGCTGGGGTTCCTCGCCATCAGATCTTCTTGGAGTCCGGTCTCGTCCTTCAATTGCACCAAATACAGACGAGGCTGGATGCAGTTGCCTTCTATGTCTGGAAGGCGAACCGGTAGCAGAACCCCTGGATCCGCTCTCATTCTCCGGCTCCATGCCGATACAGTCGATGGAAAGAAAGATACCAAAGGAACCACACGGTCAATCGAACTGTTTTCAAACAGGAGCACGCTGTCGTACTCAAAACATGGCTTCCGCGTCACTTGGGAAGACGCACTGGGGTTTACAGCCCTCACCACTTGAAGCCAAGGCTGCAATGAGCCCATAGAGTTTAGAGGTTAGAGGTTAGAGGTTAGAGGTTAGAGGTTAGAGGTTAGAGGTTAGAGGTTAGAGGTTAGAGGTTAGAGGTTAGAGGTTAGAGGTTAGAGGTTAGAGGTTAGAGGTTAGAGGTTAGAGGTTAGAGGTTAGAGGTTAGAGGTTAGAGGTTAGAGGTTAGAGGTTAGAGGTTAGAGGTTGGAGGTTAGATCCTGTTCTTGAACAAAAAGTATTTCATAGTCCACTTATAGACCACGTAGCCTGGCAGCACCAAACAACAGGTCCGATCGAACCAGTTTTTTGTTAGTGTTTTTGGTGGCGCTTGTACCAATTACTCGGTGACTATCCAGCGATTTGGTGAATCTTAGTGGGTCACATATTATGAAATCAAACTCTGAGGGTGGTCAATTTTGGAACTCCCTAAGGTTTGACAAGAAAAAACTGACTCAGATTTTTTTGGGGTACCACTTCCACTGTTTCAGTCCTTTCAGTAAACAACTATTTCTATCAATTTACCTGCAAGCATTCGTCTTACCGCAAGAGGTCGTGAGGCCATTGATCTGATCTTGTTGGATACTGTTTAGTATGCAAAACCGCAAACCGCATAACGATGCTTGCGCAAACCGTTGTGATCGAATTTCATCTAAATCTTTCCTTCAAAAAAGAATCGTTCACCTATCTTTACAGGTCATGATATGCCAATGTCCTATTTACTTTTTATCGAAGATCACCATGACTTGGTAACGCAGTGACTTCAGGAATAGAAATATCTCACAGCCCTTTATCCCCTACGGAAACACCTGCAAAAATGGCGCCCATCTCTATGACATTGAACTCAACATCCAAATCCCAGTGAATGTTAGGTCCATTTAAGGGAGGGTTTTTCAACCCTTTCGATTCACCACTGGTTTGGAGTTTTTTTGGGCTCAGGTCCATCACGAATAATTTACCCTATGGTGATACATAGCCCCTGAAAATGAATCGTCGGAAGATTTTTTTGTCAAGGCCTATTTTCAAGCGCTATGTTATGGATTTTGGGAAGGGTATACGGTGTAGTTTTTTTCGAGTTTTCTCTATACAGGACAATCTACAGGTATACCATGGATCGGAACCTTCCCCAAAACGCGACTGGGGCGGCGTTGGGGAAAGGTTGGGATCCATACCTCTAACCATGCCAGTTGTGACGTTTGAATGCCACCATTGGCAATCAAAGGAAGTCCCACCCGTTTCCGAACTGCAGCAATTGCATCCTAAGTTTTTCAAGCACCGGCATCTGGACAGGTTTTATTCAAAAGCACATCTTGTCGTAGTTTCGTGTTGGACTTATAAAAAAAACACTGCAAAGCAGTGTGCCATGTATAAAACATCTTTGTCCTCATATATGGGTGTTTCCAAAAATAGTTGGTTTTCCCCCCAAATAATCCCATGTTTAATAAGGTTGTCCATTATTTTCACCATCCATTTTGGGGGGTTTTCCCCCCTATTTTTGGAAACACCCATATAGTTACCTAATGTCTTCTGGCCTTTCTGGCATCAGCGTTTGGTGAGCCCAAAGGTTTTGGATTTACAAAACGGGTGGTTTGGCCCCGAAACACAGCGACTTGGCAAGTTCAGGACATGGGTGATGTGGTCAATAGGAACCACACTTAGCATGGTATACACAGCGAGTTCGGATGTAGATGGAGTTGGATTAAAGAGAATCGTTGTTGCAAGCTTTTGTACACATTTGTAGACATGTAGTGATTGCAGGGAAGAGCAAGTGCTCTTCATCTACAGAAAGAATGTCTCTCTCTGCTTTGAAAATACACAAAACACAAAAAGACTCCAGAAGCGCCAATCAAATGTAGTGGTTTCGAAATCCTATGCCATTATCTGAAGACTCAAAAAAAGCATACCGTATACCCTGTAATTTTGAGGATTCTGGGGTTCTTTAGCTTCTCTAGTAGGAAAATAACACATCATACCTGGCGACCCTTATCGCTCCTGCAATATCAGAAGCTAGCCCCCCCCCAAAAAAACTCCCATCATCCCATGGAATGCGCAGCTGCTGAGCATTCCGAACCCAGTCACATGGCCCTGTAAATTGACCCTTCATCTCCTGGTCCAAGCATTGAATACCCTCAAGCTGGGCTGGTGTTTAAACCCTGGCTGGCTTAAACACTTAGAAAAGAAAAACCATCCATTTGAGGCATCCTGATTTTGAGAGGGTCCAGGTGATGAGTTCAAGGTCTAAGTTTCAAGTGAGGCATTTCGGCTTGGATGGCACACTGGCTGGTAGCTTGGTTCGTTGGTTGGTTGCTTAAGTGTTTAGTTGCATTACGTACTTCCTTAGGTTCGGTACGTGGGTTAGTCACTTCACGTCATTGGCGCGACTTGGATCTGCTTGAAGGATGTGTTTTCGTCACGGGTCTCACCCCAATGTTGGCGTAGTCCACTTATGACATCCCATAGTGATTGTTCCATGCTTGGAGGATCATCCCAGTTAGTAAGTAGTTAGTAACCCCTGTTTATATCTATTTATAAGCCATTTAGGCCACTTGGAAGGGGAATACCCCCTGTTAGGGGACTTACTATGCATGGTTATTGACCACTTACTATATAACTGGGATGATCCTGCAAGTAGGGGTCCTGATAATGGCTTACTATAATCCCTATGTAATTGGGTAGTGTAATCCTTTACATACAGCAAGAATTATATAGGATTTTGGGCACTGCTACAGATACAACAAAAAATAAAAAGGTCTGCTGCCCGTTGTTTTCAAGTAACGAACTGCGGTAACCGGTTGGTGTGTTGTTTCACCTTTTCCACCACACGAAGACGCCATCATTTTTACAGTGTTACAGCTCAAATCCTTGTTGTAAGTTGTTTCCTGGGATATTTTAGCTGGTAAAAGTTCAACTTTAGAAGTACTACAAAATGTTAATCTCTATTTTCCATTCTTTGATTTTCTGTCCAAAAAAAAGCATGTGAGTCGATTCTTCGAGAAATTCTCAGATTCTTCCTGTCAACCTGAATTGTCGACACCAACTAGTCGCTAGGGTGAACCCCTCCTTGGTCCGGCCGTGAAGACAAAGCACTGAAGCACCAGCAGCCTCGGGACTTCAAATCACAACCACAGTTTTTGGGGGAGAGGATAAGAATGGTGACTACTTGGGGTGGAAAAAATTACATGATCCTTGCAAAGGTGGGGTTTCGGATTCTTACTAAATATGTAATCCCAAAAAACTTGAAGGTTAGTCACTAGCTGAGTCAGGTTATAAGTAAGGGTGAAATGACTCCACTGTTTTGGAGTGAAACAAATAACCCCAGTGCAAGAAATATGGTTGGTGGTTTCACCCCATCTGAAAAATATGCTCGTCAAATTGGATCATGAAACCCCAAGCTTCAGGGGGAACATATACAGTAAAATATTTGAGTTGCCACCACCAATCCGCATGAGAAAAGGAACTCCAAAGTCGGGGAGGAAAAAAGACAACTCTCAATATGACGATCTGAACCAAGATGGTTCAGCGATTTTTCCCCTCAACCGAAATCATTGGAACTTCGGCCATTCTTTAAAAAGGACAAGTCCGCTGCATGTCACAACCGTCTCAGCGGTGCACCTCGAGGCGGGAGACCAAATTCAAGGTATCCTGCTGGGAGCTGGGAGCCGGGGACACCTGGGGACCCAAAAAAAAACGAACGAATGGCGATGTTTTTGTGAACGAAACTAATACCGGATTAGTTTTGGAGGCTGTGAAAAATACTAATCCCAAATGTTTCATGGGACTGGAATATTTACGTGCAATTACCATAAATTTAAGCCAAATGTAGGTAAATATGCCAGTCCCATGGAGCATTTCCTCGGCAGAAAGATTAGGAAGTCCCTTTCTACTCCATTTTTTGCAGGCTTTCTGAACCATCAACAGTAACATACCCATGCTAAAGACGAAATAAAGACGAAAACGACTTCACAACACTCCCAGAGTCCTGTAGCTCATGATTGTTCACCAAGCGGATTTTGACTGTGGAAGGAACTGACAACTCCTCGCCGATTTTCGCAAAATGACCCAAACATGACAAGTCTCAAAATCAGGGAGCCCATGGCAGCCTGTTGTCCTTTAGAGACAGGCCATCATCTGGAATATGGGCCACAAGGATCTAATGCTCCAGTGGAAACCCCAACACATCAAACACACAAAGGGTCAAGCAGTGAAACGATGAAAAGTTGACGACACTACAATTTGCCATGCTCTGACAGCCAGTCATGGCCGCCGTCTTCTCCAAAAATATCTTAAGGGTTTCAAAGTAGTTCTCACGGCATTGTCCTTCTTCAAATAAGCCTGCTGAAAACCGAAAACGGCACTTTTGAAGATGATGTTCCTTGTCTCAAGATGGCATATATGTTAGTTCCCAAAAGGGTAAGCCTCCGGGCCTCCAGTATTCAAAAATTGAAACTTGTAGGGAACACCTTCCAAAACATCTCTTAGGGAGCCACAGATCTTCGGTTTTTTCTTCATCCTTGTCCAAAGTGCTAACGATGCTCTCAATCCTGCGCATCAAAAAATCTGGGGATGAGTTTACATACCGTTTACATACCCATAGGATCCGTGGTATGGTATATTTACCTACATTGATCTGGTGTTGTCGGATGATCGTTTCAGCAGATTCCGCCGGTTTTTTGGATTCACCAACAGACAAGCCCATGTCACGGACTCAAACAAAAATGGTGTGAAAAACCACGTAGGTTTTTTCTTATCTGCTTCTTGACTTCCCGAATATTGATGTCAATTGCTGTTTAATTGTTCAATGATGTTCAATCTGAGAGGAACGGGTCCAGGTCTTTAGCTGAAACATCTCTATCTGTCTGAGGTCTAAAGTCTTGATATGTGAGCAAAACCATCATGAAATCATCCTGTATAAAAACAACCCTTGTGATGGACATGAAAATAAAAATCTTTGAAACCACCACCTAGTTCCCATATAGAACGTAGAAACCTATCAATCGAATGGATGACGAATGATTACATCTCATGACCATCAGGTTGCCGAGTTCTTTTTGCCAGGGCCATGTGACCAATCTCCGATATACTGTAACACCAAGCAAGGCGACTAGACTAGATCAAAAATGGGAAATGGACATAAGATTCTGAAAAACAGATAGAAAGCAATCAGACAGGATTCGGATTCCCCCCCTTTCTTGCATGGCTGATTGTTAAATTTTGCCAAGATTTTGCGAATGATTTTCCATGGGATTTCTGGTGGGATTTCTCCATCATCATGGATTTGTGATACCAACCAAGGTACACATCAGGCTCGGACAGCAAGTATGCTCCATAATGCCCTTTGCGTGCAATTCCCTGACATGGCTGTGAGCAGAAGGGGAATGCACAGATGCACAGACTCCCAAAAATGAATTTTGGTTAGTTACAGAATGGGATTCCCCTGCCAAAATAACCCTGACTGTTTTAATCCACATCTATCATTCCTACATTTTGCTAGTAAATAGGATAGTATATAATCCCCTACGTAATCCAAACATCATCCAAATCCAAACAAACTTGTAGATTTTTGCCACTGATTTTCTCACTTATCAAAGCCTTCAAAAAAGGGAAAGTACTCAACCTCAAACCAGTTGCGGGATCCTTTGCTCGTCGTTTCGTACGGTAAAATTGGCTATCAAATATCTTGAGTCATCACGACAAGCACAAGCTAATGTTCGAAAAAATAAAAAATGAAGCAGAACGAGAAAAAATGACAACACTCCACCAACCTTGTCTTGAACCACCCCAAAAAAAACATGGTGGTAGAATCATCTCCCCTTCCCTATAGCTTTTGAAAGGAGCCATGACAACTGACCGTTTTTGGACACCTGACCTGCGGACAGCCGCAGTTCAAATCGACTGCATCTACACTGCCAGGAGGGAGCAACTTCGCAGCCTTGTTGGGGGGATGGAAGTCGACAAAAGAAATCTGGGAGATTGACAGTCCCTAAGGGCATCCCTAAGTGGTTCCAGGTATGGTTTAGAAATCTGGGAGGGTTACCCTTTCTAAACCATACCTGGAACCACTCTTGTCCTCTATTTTGGGGCGAAACAACCCTCCAAAACAAGGTCTTTTCCAATCAAAACAGTGGTCATTTGGGTTCCAGGTAATCATGGTTCAGTGGAAAATTACCCTGCAAGGAAACTCATATTGGAGATACACCCATTTCCTACTGAACCATGATTATGGGAGGAAGGGTAACGCCCCCTGCAAAATAGGCGGGGAAAGCCGGCGTAAAGGAAACAATGATAGTATTCCAAGCATCCTTTTCTTGAGTGAAACGTGTGAAAGATTGGTAGTTTCCAGGGAACGAATCCATATCCCGCCTTGGGTAAAGAAAAATCATACTCAAACATACATTGGGTAGGGATATGTTAGTTTCCATTGCTGAGAGGTCAACCGTGCTGTCAAGTCTCTGCCAAAACAGTCTGAGGATCATCTCCACAAAATTGCGCAAAGACGGGTCGGTCCTACGGAGGGCGAGACATCCCAGCTGCATTGTACTGAAGCACGTCTGTCATCAGAAAGCATGTCAGCTGAATGATGTGTCAGGAATCTGGTTTCCAAGATTTTATCATCAATTCCAAGTATTCATACAGTAGGAATTCTACCCCTAAAACAAAAACTACAGTTTCCAGCAACAAGTGGTGGATATATAGCCAGGTTTATTGTTGGGGCTGACTGTGGGGCGGGAGGATTCAGCGAAGTGATGCTTCGCAGCCGCTGAAAAAAGGGTGGCGAAGAAAGACGTTCTCCTTTCCTAGTTAGTGGTTTCAACCCAGTTGAAAAATATTAGTCAAAATGGGAATCTTCCCCAGGTAGGGGTGAAAATAAAAAATATTTGAAACCACCACCTAGAAGACGTTCTGCGCTTTCCTATTGGGTTTTGGTAACGTTTCAGGGGCGTTAATTGGTAAACTTCCAGAACTTATCCCAGGAATATTTCTATTGATCTTCAGTCCTCCGGGCAGGTGGAAAATTGTTCCTTGCGATACTTGGGTTGCGTAGAGAACCTCAGCTGCCCTACTTTGTGACGGACAAGGACCACAAGCACCATCTCTGGCTTAGCCAAGAGTTGTACCAAGTCCAATTCTTGGACAAAGAAAACCACCCACATATTACCAACAAAACAAATGACTTCAAAATCATAGCATTTGTCAGATCTTTGTTGATTTCTGGTATACAGTAAGAAATGATGGAGCACTTTAGGCCTTCAAGAGGGGCAGACGATTTTGACCAAACTCGTACTTGGGGTCTTTCGCATCTGAAAATTTGATATCGTTGGCAATGAAAACATGATATTTTTCTAGAAATAGAAAGAGCCCCGGCATAGATCTCGACATATCCAATATTCAGTATAGTATAGATGGATCCAATATAGAAAATGTCCAGATATATATGATAAACTTCACAAAACTGACATCAGCACTTTCAATTTGTACAAATCTTCACATGGACATTAGGCATCAAATCTGAGCTGCAGGCATGCGTGAATGCCTGAGCACAAGGATCCACGGTCGGATGTGAATGTGGCATACCATCAACACCATGTGATGTGATCGTGTGCCTTTTAACGGCTCAACCCATGTTGGTGAAGAAGACACGAATTGTCACATCTGAATCGTTTCTCTCCATGGTTTGGCTTTGTTGGAATAAACATCATGAACAAGCAAGTGTTGGGCCAGCCGAAAACACTTGTGTTTAGGAACCTAGATTTGGGATATTGGAAATCCTCTGTTATCGCTGCAAGCACCAGCTAGTTCAACTTCAACTGTGTTTGTGCCTAAATCTCACCAAAAGATGTACTTCTACAATTCTTTGAATGTTCCAGTTGGCAGCAATGTATGTTGCTATACTGGTTGGTTAGTAAGGATTCCCTTTAACAGGCTATCTGATCCCTATAGCCTATAAACGAGCATAGTATAAGTCCTTTTATAACCCAAACAACCAGGATCCAAAAAGCCAAGGAGCAGCATGGGTGTATAAGCCAACTCTGTTCCATACCTCGTGAAACGCCAACGGGAAGGAACCCAAGCTGTTGAGTGCTGTTGATGGATGTTGATGGAAAGCCCTTTTTTAATATCAATTCTGTGGATTTCTTGTGAGATGTACCATGTACATTTACAAACACAGTGTGAATCCAATTGATACTTCGATTAGATTCACTCCGAATTGACAATACAGCGACCTTGGCGCATGCTTGCCGTGTTGGCAAGGTGTTCGCCACCCTCGTCGCTTTGTCATGTGTGTGTGCGCGTGTGCGAACTACCTGCATTTGGACTGAACTACCATTTACAGGGAGGCTGGGCGAGGCTTTCATCAACAGTGGCGACGAAGAGAACAACAACAATTGTAATACTGTAGCCATCACCCTCCAAAGATTAACATGGTTCACCTGAAAATGACGCATTCCAAAAGAATCTCCCCATATCCTCCCCATTTCATTCTTCACTCATTTTCCAGGCATTCCAGGCATTTAACTTCATTCAGGTTTTTGTTGTCTTGCGGGGTGTCTGGATTATAGCTTGCCAACTGCCAACCACCTTTCAAACCCACATCACCGAAACCTTGAATCTTCACCAAAGATGTGGGCTGCATACCTTCCCATCCGGGAAAAAAAAACACCATTATTTTGCTTAGGGGTTTATCATCCTCCAAAAGGAACCACCATTTTGGTTGATTTCCAGGGTTATTGGGAAAAAACCCACCCACCCCGTGACATACCGGCGGATCATCCACCTCCGACAGAGCATACGGAAGGCGAGTTCGGACCTCGTGGGAGCCCGTCAACACATTTAGTCGTCGGGTGGGTCAGGTTGTTTGTCGTCGTTCGAAGCACATGGTTTTCACGGCGGAAAGTCTACCTCCGGGTTTTGGGGAGGGGGTGCATTTTTGTTGGATATGTACTATATTTACTTAGGGTTCAACTCACAACTTGTCAGTCTTTTTATTGTTACTCTAGTGGGACATACACACATCACACAACATGGAACAGTTTCAAATGAACAAATGTGCTTCGGATTTCAATTCGTGCACAGGCTGCTATGAGTCGGTTTGATTTGTGAATCTCCGATATCTCCGGGAGTTGTATCATGGATCTACAGATCATACTAATTTATGGACAAACTCCTGAACAGGTCAGGATGCAGGATGGTCAAGGCACTATGAGTCAAGGGGATGGTAACCATATCAACTCGTTCGCCGGATTTGGTCCCGTGCTCACTGTCATGGAGGGGGAAGATAAGAGGCAACAGAAAGAAAAAGAAATTGCGAATCAGTGAATCCGTTAAATGGGGCAAGACCCAAGCTGTCAAACTGCAAGGCTTGGCGGTCTCCTCTTGAACTCTCTTTCATTTGGTTTACGGAGAATGACCCCATTAGGCAACCGGTCAGGCGTCCGTTCATCAAACACGTTTCCTAAAGTCAACAGGTCCGGTCCCTCAATGCCTGGATAAACTCTATCCCTCCTCTTCACAAAATAAGATCATCAACATGTGACGAGGCCATAGAGGAACCAAACTAAATCATTTCAAGCCAGAAAATATGTGAATTGTAGTTTATCAAACATCAAGCCTGTAAATGATGTGATCTAGTTAAATCAAGTACAGTCAGACTTGAATCTTAATCTGATATCTTGAAATTTTCCCAGAAAAAAACACACCACCCCTGAGCACTTTATCTATATAGTATCTAAAAATGACCAAACCTTCATGCAAAAGACACCCTCCCGTTTCGACCCTCCCCAAACCAATCAACGAGTCCGAGGTGCTGATCGACCATGGGAGCACAAACATATTTCGGGGAACCAATGGATTTCCAAAAATCCCAACCACGCAACTTCTCCTCGGTTGTTGTTGTTGTTGTTGTTGTTTTTTTTTCGAGGTCCTTTTTCGTTAAGTTTAGGGTGTTGGAAACAATTCGTGTCGATTTCTTTTTTGTTGGCGGGGGAAAGGATCAATTTTTGTTGGATGGGTCTGATATTTTTTTGTTATTTGCGTTCGTGTTTTTATTGCGTTTTTTTTGGGGGGCATGGGTTGTTGTAGCTTTTCGTACATGGGCTAGATTGCAGAGGTTGGCCCGACCCTGCAATCCCTCTCATCGGCGAGGGGGGAGATATCTCCCTTCAGAACCGGGGCAGTTTGAAACAACTCGGGGTCAAAAAGTTGAAAACCTTTTTCTAGTTGGTGGATTCAACCCCTTTGAAAAATATTAGTCAAACTGGGAATCTTCCCCAAATAGGGGTGAAAATAAAAAATGTTTGAAACCACCACCTAGTTTTTTGATTGGTTTTTGGAGATCAAGAAACAACATCAAAAAACCTACTCCATGGAGTGTCTAAAAAATCATGGTGCAAGGATGAAGTATTATTAGTTGCAAACGAATTTATTTCTGGCCAGCGCTTAGTTATGAATGAAGGAATTGTATCATCCTTATTGCCCCAGCCTATAGAGGTTCATCCCCGAACACACAAGTCATTGTCACTTTGAATTATATATGTCATAATCAAAAGCTCAACATATTGGGGATGGCCACCTCTGTAGGGAATATTGATGACACTTTCATCTTGAGAAAAGATTTTTTATGGGAAAGTAAGGAGTCTAATAATATAAAACCACCTTATTTAAAAAAAAAACATATTGTAAGGACAATCCCTACTATTCAGCTTAAAGGCAATCCCCTACAATCCCTTCCGAAAAAAAGGTCAAAGGAATTTTGAGTTCAACGGCAACATGTCATTCCATCCAGCTGCTGTCGTCATTGGAAAAATTGCGCGAGCTCACTCGAAGGTGCTCTTGGAGGCCCAAGAGTTGACAAACAGAAAATGTGGGATGCAATGATGTATAGGCCATACATATATGTGGGTGTTTCCAGAAATAAGGGTACCCCAAAATGGATGGTTCATAATGGAAAACCCTATCAAAATGGATGATTTGGGGGTACCACTATTTTTGGAAACATCCATATGTACAGGATATATCTAGTTGTTGGTTTCAACCCCAATGAAATGTTGGGTCAGAATGAGAATCATTTCCAAGTAGGGTATAGAAGATGTTCGAAACCACCTAGATATGAAAAAATATCTAATGTCAGAGATACTCTTATGTATCTCTATGTCATTTTCTGATGGCCTGACACAATATTTGAAAAACCTGCCTTCTAAAATCAACATCTAAAATTTGAAATAACTTCAAATGAAAGCTATGTAGGCTACAGAATCTTGGTACAAAATCTGGTGGGAAGGACCATGAAAGGACCTCCTGGTTTGTTTTCATATTCGCAGATGCGTATTTTCTGAAGCCCAAACAGCTGCAGTTTGTCTCAGAGTTCGATAGTTGCAAAGCCTATCTATAAAACAGTGAGAAGACACAGATATCTGCGATAGGACCTTGAAAGGAAAATAGGAAAGGATCTTCCCTTTCTTCAATAAAAAGAGCGTCCGCTGTGTTTCCGGTGCGATAATCGAAGCTTGTCATGTCAAAAACACTTGGAAAAAACAGCTGGTTTCCTATCTTTTGGACTTGAGCCAATGCCGGTGCATACTCGTTGAGACAATCCACATATGCATTCCGTTCCTGTAAAAGTAAAATTGCCCGCAAGTTTGAAGGTACTGTTGATGGAAGAAATCCCAAACAACCACCTGGGATGGTGCAAAAAACCTTGTAAATAATGGCATATTTACCGATATCAACTGGTTAGCCAGATTTCTTCCATTAACAGTAGGTCCAATCTTTATGTTTAAGTTTACTCCCAACAGATTCAAAAAGGTCTTGCCAACTTTTAACATACAAGTTTGAGTCCTCCCACAAGCAACCAAGCTTTCAAAAATGGAGGATGAAAACTGAAAACTCCCAGCAGTTTTCAAGAAAAATGCCAGGCGCCTCTGAAAAGCATAAACTTTACTAGACAAAAAACAAAAAAAGACTCCGCAAGTGCAGGGAGATTCCAATGAATCTTGGGTAAAAAAGTATCACGGAACAAAAAATAAACATGGAAAGCATGTGAAAAGTCATGCGAAGATGATGACATCAAAGGATATAATATCTGTTCATCTGGGGAGTCTGGGCACGCACAGAAGCGCTTTCTTGAAATTGTCTTGGGATACTTAGCCTTTGAAGTGCCCTGATAAAGTCATGACGAGATTGTTGCCTATCAAAAAAAGTACTGCAATCTTAGTTGGATGACCCTAATCCAGCATCAATAAGGAAGTTTCACCGTTTTGGTCCTTTCTCTTTTCAACCATTTCTGTTTGTGACCAAAGTCACACTGTTGATGGAAGAAATCCTGCACCAATTGGGATGTATGAAACCTTGCAATTTAATGGCATATTTACGATATCAACTGGTTAGCCAGATGTCTTCCACCAACCGTATTTTGCAAAAGGCTGCTTCAAACTGTTGCATTTTACAAAGCTCTGAACGCCGGGCTGACCAGTGAATCCCGTGCCAATATCAAGCACGAACCGCCTGGGACTTGGTGTAAACACAACATGAAATTTTGAGCTTCACATCATTTCCATAGCCCATAAAATGCACGTATGGTATCTATATTTCTTTTACCCACATGTTGCTTGATTTCTGTGGTAAATGTCGGTAAATATACCATACATGGATGTTATGGGTCGTTGATGGATTTCCAGTAAATTACTTCGTTTGCGCACTTTGGCTTTTCAAAAAGTTGAAATTTCTTCTCCCTTGCTAGAAAAACCTGCCGAAAGGGGCCGGTTCAAATCCACTATTTTTCCGTTGCAGCTTCAAGGATCATTGAATCACACCGTGCAGTCACTAATTGATACGATTGACGGAAGAAATCCTGCACCAGTTGATATCGTAAATATGCCACTATTTACAAGGATCTATACATCCCAGGTGGTGCAGGATTTCTTCCATCAACAGTATGGGTAAATATCTCATGAAACATGAATAAAAGTAGCTGGCCAATGATTTGTTTCATGGTCATAGTTGATATATGTTGATATGGTCAATTAACATGTTAACCACTTCACCTGCATAATTTATATAATTTCGTCGGATTTCCATCAGCTTCAGATATGCATCATAAAACATTCAAACTTCTGCAGCACCCACGAATTGTTCACACTTGTACCAGTACCAAGTGGTGCCTTGAAACAACATGACTGTCCACACCTCAAGCAAACCAGGTATTCGATTCCGCCCACGTCACAGCGATGTTTCAAGCGGTCAAATGTGACGTGAGTCGTATGGGAAGTCTCCGAGCAGCGTGGGGGTGTTTCGTTGAATAAAATGGCACACGACATCAAAGCCTTGAAACTTTGATTCTGCACCATAATGCGGACGAATGGGACAAGGGCAAGCCGATGGCCGGACTTGAAGCAAGAAGTTTCAACAAAAGATGCATGAAACAAACTGGATGGCACAAAAAAAAACAGAATCCCAGTGCCTGTTTTCTCATGTTCTCAAATAGTGGTTATAAGTTATATTCGTGTTTGATTCATGAGATGCTAAACATGTACACAAATGTAAAATCTATTACAGTAGTCAAACTCCGCCATTTCCGGCGGGACAGTTGGTGTGCCAACCGTATACCTCTGTCCAAATGTATCCAGGGAACCTGAACCACCCTTTAGGTGAAAGGAAACTAATATTGGGAGATACACCCATTTTCCACTGAACCATGATTATAGGAGGAAGGGTACTGAGCGTAATTTTGAGGATCCAATTCTGAAAACAAGAATACCCATTGAATGTCTTGGAATGTAAAACTCATCAGCCAATGTCTGCACAGCCAAAGGCTTGTCTTCCCATTACTTGCCGTCCTACCTGTGCACTAGGCTCGACCACTGTGCAACAGTGGCACGTTTTCGAGAGCTCTGCGGTGAATTCCTGTGGCGACATCTTTATCTTTTTTCTGCTTGAAGGTCTGCGCAAAAAATCGTTGTTGAACTCCAAGTTATTTGATCTAAATCACCTGCAAAAACTGTCATCCTCAAATTCAAATATTCCTTTCCCCCGCTGGGGAACGTTCTTCACATCGCAAAAAAATTGAAAAAATGGGAAGCTGGTAGTTATTTCACCATTTTTCAACTTTGGGCTCCGGTCAATTTTTGGTTCAAACCACCGACTCACCGTCGCAAAGGGTCATGACGATTCCTCGCCGTGTCGGACACGACGGTCACGACTTCCAAGTATAAGTGCTGTCAAGATGATATATAGCCATAACATGCTTTATCTCTTTCAAACAAAGTTGCTAGTTTGGGTCCTTTATTTTAAGGCATTCGGCATTCTATAGAAACACTTGTCACAGTGTCTGGAAGGTAAGGATAAAGGTCCGATGTTTCGGTCTGCTGTCGGCTTTAACCAACTTACCCAACTACATCAACCACTTGGCATATAAGCACATAGTACTTGGATGTCCCAGGAAGTTAGTAAATGGTTAGTAAATGGGTTACAACCCCAATATACCCCATTTATATCCATTTATAAGTAGGTTATAACCCATTAGTAACTATTTACTAACTTCCTGGGACATCCAAGTAGGTCTAAAGAAATATGCAAGGAAGTCAATACTTTTCATAGAAGGTCATAGAAATTTCTTGTCAGTTGAAAAAGGCTGAAATCAGGTCGACGGAGGATTTTGTTCTCGTCCGTGAAACAACCCTTGAGTGTTAACATAGATGCTCAAAACAGCTACATGTACAAGGAGTTCTATCATAGACCTTTCTACATGTTCATCCATGTGCTTTACGAAGACCTGACACGGGGGAGAAGACCCAGCGGCAGAGCACGAATCTACAGACTCTATCATAGCTAGGGCAGAGGTTCAACGTTGGCTGCTAGAGATGTCATCATCCGTTCTCATCTCTGACAGCGACAGCGAGCGCGACGAGTATCATTGCAAGCATATTGCCAAGACATCCAAATACCACAAGGTGTTTGGGATAATTATCATTTTGGTGTCCAAACACCTCCGCACCAGGTATTTGGACGTCTAGGGATTGTTGATGGTAGAAATCCTGCTGATACACAGCATCTCCGATTCTTTGGCATCAGGCTTCCTTTATCTCAACTGGTGATCGCCGAATTTCTAAACCATCAACAGTAATTACATCTGGCTAACAGTTCACCAACCTGGATTTCCTGAATTCCCTATGAATATGGAGCTTTTTTGGGATAGCAAACTCCATCACCAAAACCATCACAATGGAAACCTGAAAACCAAACCCCAAGCATGCAGCCATGTCGTTGAACCACCAACCCCGAGTTCCTCCAGAACGCGGTTAGCGTAAGTTGCTTCGAAATTTCGCCGGCCGAAATTGCTTCAAGCAGTCCGGGGTAGTGGCGACTCTTGGGGCTCCAAAATCAGGGTCGTTTCTGCAAAAACTCGAGTCGTGGTGGATATTGGAGTGTTTGATAGTGTTTGAATGTTTGACGAAATCTTCTGTCATCAACCAATTTGTGAGATACACCCCCCGAAGTTTAACTGACAGTTCGCCCCTGAAACATGATGCTTGGAAGTTTTTTTTTCCTTTTGGGGCCCGGTCACTTTTCAGTGGCGAACTGTTAAACTTCAGGTGGTTACATGTTTGTCACTTTTTTTTCAATCCCTTGATTCAAGGTGGGTTTCTGCCCTGATGGGAGGTTTCCTGTTCTCATTGCTGGCCATCCACGAGGATTTGTAAGCACATGGCAAAGCGTTCTCTCGACCTCGATACTTCGCGGTCGGCAACATTGACATGGTGACAATTGCTGATTCAGCATATTGCGTTGCGTTGGGATACCCTCCAGGGAACTAACATAACCCACCTTGGGAAAAGGAAAATCATCTTCAAAAGTGCCTTTTATAGGATATGTTAGTTCCCTGGAGGGTATTCTTTTTGAGGGTGAAGAAATTCCCTTTTTGAACTACATATCTTGGGCTGCATCGCTGCATCATTTTTCACCGACTCATGTGCCAAGATTGCATGGACTGCCCAGTTGAAACCTTGAAAAAGCTGTTTCTCAAGGAGCGACTAATGAGAACCCTCGGATGCTTTCCATTGAATCCTGGTTGGTTAGTAGGGATCCTTACAATATTTACAATGGTTTATTATAAATCCCCATATAACTGGGTAGTCTTTCATCCCCTATATACCCTAAACAACCGGTGTTTTTTTAAACTGCTCATTTGTTAAAGCTCAACTTCTAGGATCCATTCACCCTAAAAAAAGGTTAGAAGGCATCCACAGATTCCACAGAATCTCCCCCACCTAAAAAATATTATATAATAACTGTATAACTCTTCAATGGTTGAAATGTTCCACCACCCAAAACCATGAAAAATGAAGGTTTTACACTCCAAAAATATGGGTTATAACCCCCAAAAATGAAGGTTTTGGGTTCCCATGGTAAGAATATTTTCAACCCTATCTATAGATAAGATCAACTACCCCAACCATTCAAACCAGGCTGGAATTTGCTTGAAGGCTGGGGGATTGGGATGGTCCCGTCAAGGCGGTACGTACTACCACAGGGTAGCGGGCGGGTCCAAAAATGGGGACAACACCCTTAGATTTGTTTAAGGTGCTTGGCACAAAAAATTACCGACATATTTCCGTATTTCGCCTATATTGTGGGTGATGTATTTGGTGTTTTTTTTCTTTACCAAAAAAAACGGCAAAAGTAACAATACTCCACCAACAAAACTTCAAGCCAAAGATGAAAGTTGGATTTTTTGTACCAGATGCCAAAGGCCGGCCTCAGAAGAATGGCGAATCACTGGCTTGGTTAGTTCAAATCCCACAAGGTGGGGCCCCGGATCCAGCGATCTAATGGGGGTAAGAAACCCCTATAAATGGCCTTATAAATAAATGGGTAACTGGGGTGAAACAACCCTTGTTATAGGGGTTCTGTCACCCCATTTATAACTGGTAGGTGCCCACCTTATATGATGTGTAAATACTTCGGGTTTGGGGTCCCCACCCAGGATGCGAAAGCTCGTCACCACCAGGATGATTACATTCTTAGCAAATCCCGCACTAAACCTTCACTTTCGACTGTTTACTGGGTGAGGGGTAGACCCAATCAATACATAGAAATACTGGGTAGAGCCAATCAATACATATAAATACTGTCCATAAATCTGCTTGGAATGTTTCAGGAACTTAATCACATTTTGCAGAAAATCCAGGGTATTTGTAGCACCTAAGCCACCATTATAAAACCGGTAAAACCGGTAATTTTAACATCGGCATGTCCTGTTTTTGAGCCCTCTTCCGGTCAACTCGGGTGGGATCCCAAACGGCAAGTCTTCAAAGGAGAAGGAGATGCATTCGCATGACCTTTAGGGACATCGCAATTCTCGGGAAAGATTTCATGTCCTATTTACCTACAGGAATGGTTCATGTTTGTGGTAAATGTAGGTAAATATACCAGTCCCATGGATGCTATGGGTGTTTGATAAACCTAGGGTTCTCTCAGTAGGTTCGCTAGAATGACCTGGCAGATGATAATATAAACATAATGTCCATCCTCCCTACCAATCAAAAAATGGTTCAATCGTGGAAAATTGGGATGTATCTCCAAGATAAGTTTCCGTCAAAAATTAGGGAGTAATTTTCCACTGAACCATGATTGGTAGGGGTGATAAAACATAGTCATCCAATAATGTTAAGAAAGATTCTCATGATGACAAGATTTAAACTTCTACTATCGGCTGACCATCCGATATTTGGAGGATCAAGATTGTGAAAAATTATCCTGATGGCGCTAATCCAACAGTCTGCTGTGTTAGCAGCTTAGACGGTTTTAGAGTCACTTTTAGAGTCACTGAATAACTACACGTCCATCCATCATCAGCCACTTCAGTAAAACATCACCCAAACTTGTAAAGAGAAGGATTGACTCGTCTTGGTATTCGAAACCATGTTCTAAGAAACCATGTTTATGAGCCAGGCAACCGTGATCTAAACATTTGCAGCTGAAACAAATATCAAGCATGCCCGGGAAAAGACCTCAACAATCAATGGATGAGTCTCTCATGGAAAAAAACACCTGAAAGGCATCAACTATATCCTCCAGTGAACTAACATATCGCACCCCAAGACACTTTTGAAGATGATTTTCCTATTCCCAAGGTGGGATATGTTAGTTCCCAGGAGGGTAAATCAATTTATATTGCCCTACACATCTTCCAACAAAGTGCACACCCTCCTGTTTTCACGAACCATCCAAATGGGTTTAAGGTTGGTGACCACCAGCCACCAGCCGTGATCACCAGCCTGCAAGGTGAGATTCCTCGAATTCTACAAATATTCCGTGGAGGATGGGCTCCCAGTAGATGCTTCAATGGTTAATAAACCATGGTGATCGTTTTCATCCCCCAAGGATCGGGTTGTGGGAAAATGGCCCCATGAAAATTGTTTTTGATTTTCAAATGGGCGTGATCCGATTACCACTGGGCCTGGAAGCCCATTTGATGTACCGCTTCGCATCTTTACAGAAAGTGACCTCTTCAATCGAAAACGACCTTTGCAACAACCTCAACAAAAGAAAGCATGAAACAAAAACAACCAACAAAACTGATCATTCCGTACATTCACTCATGTTTAGAATACACCCTAAATAGTTTAACTAAGACAGCCTTTCAAAAAATGATTGGGGTAAACGTTCAAAAATGATTGGGTAAACTCTCCTTTCATGTGGAAAGAACCCATATTTTTCAGGTGCTAATCATAACTAGTTGGTGGTTTCAACCCATCCGAAAAATATTAGTCAAATTGGAAATCTTCCCCGACTAGGGGTAAAAATAAAAAATATCTGAAACCACCACCCAGATAAACTCGCCCTTCAACTTCCCAGAAGAACAAAATTTCCGCAGCAACTGGGTCCCGTTGACTCCAGCATCAAGGTAGCACACAGCTCGTCTAAGGGCGTCTCCTTAGTGACCCATGGGTGATCCAGGACTGTCAGTTACGTAAACGTGGTTTAACAAACCAACATCTGCCCTCCCTGAAACTAACAGCTTGCACCTCAAAATGGATGGTTCGAATACTTTCTCGTTTCCTTTCAGGATGAGTATTTTCAGGTGCTTTTGCTGTTAGTTTCAGGGAGAGTGTACCTGTTTGATGTTGTGGATCATCTCAGATTTGCTGGGACCCTGAATGGAAAAAACGAATCACCACACAGAACCAAACAACAAATAATCATGATATCATGGATCCAAAAGAAATTTGGGCCTGGACATACCGGTTACAAGTACCTGTTTGCAGAAAAACCAAGTGCTGTTTGCTATGTATGTGTGTAAATTTTCGCCACCCAGCAGTATAGGTTCTGTTTTTGTTTGCGACTGGACTGTCTATCTTGAAAGAAAGTCGGTACCGTTGATGATGTGGAGAATTTCTCCGTGGTTTCTCGGTTTAATCACCCCAGCTTCAGGACATTCCTCGTTGGATTTTTTTCCGTTTTGAATTTGTACTATCCTTATGTTCGTATCGAAAAAACAACTCCTTGGTGAATCTTGATCTGGCCAAATGATAATGTTTCACCAAGCTAGATTTCCCTTGAGGTCGCCAATTTGACCGGATCTTGATGTTTCATCCTTCCTTGTTTCCCTTGTTCAAAGTCCAAGGTACGATGTCCTCGGGTTCGTTCCCTTGATAGACCTGAACCGCACGATTGGCTGTCTCAGACAGGTACCCGGATTTGAAACCGGGCTCCAATTCACCAAAGGTGGATGGAAAAAAACAAGGGCATTGGCATAGATCTCAGATCTCTAGATATGATGATTATAATGTATTGTATAGTAGTACTATAGAAATTACATTGAAGTATGTGCGAACCACTCCGGTTGTTAACACCAACTCCTCATTGACCATTTAGTTTTTTCTTTTTGGAAGCTGGATGCTGATCTCGAGTGCAAATCAGCGCATCACAAATAGAGGCGTCATCTACACTCCAGTAAACTAATATAGCTGGCTGGAAAGTGGCCCCGCTTTGAAGATGTATTTCCTATTAAAAATGGAAATATTCCAGCCAGCTATGTGATCGTTTACCAGAGGTAAATCAAAAGTCTCCACTGAAAGAATCATCCACCCAATTTTGGGTGAAGTCCTCCAAAAATGTGTTTCATCGCCCCTTGTGTTGGCCCAGCAAAGAATTAGCCACCTCGGTGATTTCGGATAAAGCAATGCGGCGTAAAGAACCTGGCCGGATGGGCTTGAATCAATTTTTTGGTTGGATTGGTTGAACATAGATCATCAGACCCGAACGCGTATGCCATCAGTGATCCAAGCATAATTTGAAGGGTTTGTCCAAATCCTCCGATTTTGAAATGGTCTGTCCATATCTCAGTTCGGAATAGTAGAGCCAATTTGGGTTCAATTGATGCACGTTCTTTCGTATTGCTTTTGAAGAAAGATCGCTCAGAAGTTCAGAATATTTGGGGCAACCCCATGTATAAGCCATGAAGACCATTTGGAAGGGGTCCCACAGTCCTAGTTAGGGGATGTTAGGGGACGAAAACGATCACCATGGTTATTAACCACTTACACTCCCTGAAACTTAGTGAGACCGTGAAAATAGGGGATCCCAAAAGGAAACAATCGTCTTCCAACCATCCATTTTCAGGTGCTTTAGCTGATAGTTTCAGGGAGGGTACATCCCCCCTGGGAGCCCTCCAAGTACTTCTGTGAAGTTCGCACCGATGGAACGCAATGTCTTGGCCAAGGCTTCCCATCAAAAAATCTACCAGAAATCAGCCTAGAGAGCTTCGCCACAAAACCCGACATTTCAACTGTACTGCTTGGTTGTTTGGTTGATAGGGGGCCATGTAAAAAATAGGATGGTGTTGACAATCGAATCCCCATTTTTTCTGCCCTTGGACCCCAAGAAACCACGGAAAAATGAAGGTGTTAAACTCCCAATATATGGGTTATACCTTATATATAACCCCTAAAAATCAAGGTTGGACCGATTCCTATAATAGCGGATAAGTGTATAAGTATACCACAACTCATCTTCACCACCCAAGGTTTGATCGCTCACTCAAATTGGCTAGAAAAAAATCAGGGCGCCTTTCAGCTCAATGACAAAGTGCTTTAGCCTGCAGCAGCATCGCAGCCAAGACTGGAACTCACCTCTGAAAGCTATATATGTAAGCCTTATGATAAGGAAAAACCCATCCCCAACATGACATATAGCTTTTATAAGGCTCAGGAAACCCTCCATTTTAGGTACCCAAGAAATTCTTGAGTTACCCATTTAATAGTTCCATTTACAACTGGTAGGGGCCCAGATTGTATTGATGATTCTTTTCCTAAAATCTTCCAAATTGAAGTTTGTTTTGATAAATGCTTTCGAACTTTGGGATGGTTCTAAAACTACTTCACCCAAACATGATGGGTTGAAACATGATTATAATTTCTTTCACCCTACTAGGATACCCCTAAGAGATCCTGTCATGAGGTTTCCCCAAATTGAAGGATTTCTGCCATGGCCGCACAATTTTGGGAATGCGAAGCGTTGGTGATCTTAAGGCATCCCAAAACAATCCAAAACAGGTCTTTTAGCGTCCATGCTGGCAATGATGATCATTCACTCAAGCAAATGGGTGGAACAAATTGAAGAAGCAAGTTCTCGGCCATTCACTCGATCAAAATTTGGGAGAAGGCAGTTTTTCAGATTCGGAATTTCGCTGATGATTGGTACAAATTTGACGGCCAAATATGATTCCTATTTCACCGTCACCCCGGAACAAAAGAGGAACTTATTTTTTTTGCTTAAAATCAATTAAAATCAACCGCTGAACCTGAAAATCACCCCTACAAAAATGATACATTTCCCCTTTTCAAGAACGGAACATCATCTGAATCAAACCTACTTTCTTGGATTCCAAGAGGATATAAGCTCACCTTTCATGTGATTTAAACATCTCCTGAAAACGTCGTAACATCATTCATGTCAGCTCCCTTAAAGTGCATGGATTTTATTGCCACGAAATGTTGGTTGCTTCGAATCGTCTTTTTTCGTGCCTCTTGTCCAATGAACAACTGCAACTTCTCAACGAACCGTCTGGTGCAATCACACCTTAGCTGGTATGACTCACTGAAAATCATCCATGGCGAGTCACCTTGAAAATGTCTTTGCAGCACATAGACAGGATTACAGGGTGAACTAACCCGAACGAACCCCATTTCAACCGACCAGAAATTTAGGGTGGCTATATTCCCACCCAAAAAAGGCACCAAAAGAAGCTCTGCCCCTGAAAATCAGTCAAAAAAAAAAATGTTGCCACCATTTTTATATCAAGTTTGGTCCTCGTACTCTGAAGAATTTCACTGAGAAAACTGGGCAGTCCAACTCAATTTCCGCCCACGGACCATCTCACGCACAAAGCCCTGCGAGGTGTTCAGGAGTTGTCTGTTGTCAGTTGTTGGCTGAGACTTGTCACAAAAAAAACGAAACCTGTGGAAAAGAGCCCTAGCTATATATGTTGCTAAGATATATGGGTACTGTTACTATATAGTCTTCATATATGTCTATGGACATGTTATGTGTAAGTAACTATTGTATAATAATGTCCGATACAATCCATATGTAGTTGGCATTTTCCTAGGTGCACCTCAATCTTTGCGTTGAAAAATTCTGACACAAAACAGATGAAATTAAAGAAACTGCTAGTCTCTCCAGCAGGTCATTCGTTGTCTAAGTTTCAAACACACATGAATGGTGACAAGATCAACAGCACCCATCATTCATCAGATTCTGTCTTGTTTCAATCCAGCATTCAACAAAGCCCAAATTGAGATACTCTTCTGGCACAGTTGTTTTTCAGGTCTTTTGCTGTGCCATCACATCGCGACATGATGAAAACATCTCCACTTTTCGGGGGAATCGATCCGATCATTTCTGTTTCTCCAGGGCACGATCAAATATCCCTCCGAGGTGGTTTTCCGTGTATCATCTTCCAACCAGGAGGGGGCTGGACCTGTTAGTTTCCGAGGGTGAAATTACGGAAAAAAAGAGAGGAAAAGCTCCACGTAATCGGTGCTGATCTGCTGATATGGTGCTTCAATCGTCCCAAATTGATGTTTAGAAAAAATACCCAAGAATACTCCAAAATCTGTCTTTTTAATATCCTTAAATTTAAATTTAAACGAAATTTCTCTAATTCGTCAGGTCTTCACCCAGTGTCCCCCATCTTTTCAAAACAGCGAATTTCTGCACATGCCTTCAACTCACTTTGAATCTTGGCCGTCTCTCTCTGCCTGTTGGCAATGTCGGCGGGAAATGTTAGAAAGGAAGTAAATGAATGATATCTTGATTGCAGCTGCTCGGCACATCGATCCTGAGATGACTGATTTCCTATAGTTGAAACAGTGGGGGATGGATAAACCTGTATGAAAGTGATACATTATCTAGTTGGTGGTTGAACCAACCCATCTGAAAAATATGCTCGTCAAAATGGGTTCATCTTCCCCAATTTTCGGGGTGAAAATTTCCAAAATCTTTGAGTTGCCACCACCTAGTCTCGATTGCAGCTGCTTCTAAGGGCAACATCACCAGTTGTTGCATCACATGCAACCAGAAGTCTCATGCATGAATCTCCAAAGTGGCTGAGACGCAATCCTCATGTCTTAATGTTAGGATGATTTGAAAAATGGTGCCCATTTGGACACGACAACTCTTGGGATGTCTTGCACTGTGTGGCTCTCTTCCTTAGACACCCTTGGAGAATTTCAGGACTTCCATGGCATGATTTTACAAATTACCCCCCAAATCCCCAAATCGAATGCTTCAGGGGCAATTCAGGATATATTCAGGATCCCCAAATATCATAGATTACTATAGAAAATCGATGTATATATACAAATTTCTACTGCAGAAACACATTGTTTCGGTGGGTTTTGCAGGGCATCTCGGGAGAAGCTGCATTTTTTCTCACCTTTTCAGACCCCACCAGACGTGACCCGGCGCCTGGCAGGAATCCTTTCCTGCGGGAGAAAATGCAACCGGGAGAAGATGCAACCGCTATAACAGGGGTCATTACCCTCCCTGAAACTAACAGTTCGTTTATGGAAATCCCCCATCGAAATCCTGGCAAATACCATCAAAATGTTGGATTTTCCAGGAAGCTATGTTTTTTACCGGAGTGCATGTATAACCAAACCAAAACAATGCATTATTACATGGGAAATGGGACCCTGAAAAATTACCATACACTTGTATTGTTTGATTCCCCCCAAAATGGAACATTTAACGACCCCTAAGTAGGGTTTTGGTATTTCACCCCAGGGACACCCAATTCATTTTCGGCCATGAAAAAAGGGGCTTATTTCATGCTTATTTCACCACTACGGTAGGTTTACAAAAATGCATAGATTGTTGGGACCCAACCTATGAAGGGAACCCACCCAACCTGGTGAGTTTTTAAGAGGTAAAATATAAATCTATGGGTGTTTTTTTCCCTTCATTGAGGGTTCCCACCAGGCTTTGGGGGAAATCTCACAGTGCCCAAATCGCCTGGATGAACTCGCTATTCACCGACACGGTGGACGTCACGGACCTGGCAACGGTGAAAACTGCATCAAGTTGATGATGCCGAGTTTCTCATGTTCCCCAACTTGAAGCTGAACAAAAAAACACCAATGATGTCAGAGTACTCCAACAATCATAGTACAACTATTCATTCTGGTCATTCTGGAGGTCAAAATATCTATATCTACATCTATATACAAATATATACATATATATATATATAAATGTATATCTAAATAAACATATATTATCTATATCTATATACATATCTAATATCTATATCTAGGTGTTTATATACGCAGATATATTATCAAAATCATCTGAGCCGATACCGCTTGAACTTTAGTATGGTGCCAGTGCTGATTTTTGCTGATAACTCAGCAGCCGAGGCATGAAGAACCTCGAACTACCGGGATAGTTCTCAAGGATGGGCAAAAGTCAAAAGCTGTGGGATCTTTTCTCCCCACCAAAAAAATAGTGGTTTCATCTAGATGATTCCAAATCATGACATGGAACATGGGTTTTGCTGGCACCATTTCCCACCCAAGCAAAATCAGTATTGCAGGAGTCATGGTGGCTTTGCGCTAGAAGGAAATGTTTGGTCTATCTATCATGCATGTCCGTAATCGTAGCAGGCCATTCTTAAGTGATGCCATGGGCATCAATAGCGCTCATTTGGGAAGGATGAATGGAGTTTAGAAAGAAGAAGATCCCATCAATGGCCATTTGGAAGGGGAACAACCCTACTTAGGGGACTTATGATCACCACGGCTATTGACCACATACTAAATGGGATGATCCTCCAAGCAGTGATAAACGCATATTCTTCTTAGATGCGTTGAAAACCCCTCGAAAATCCATGAACATCACATCCGCATCTATCAATCGATCTATCCAATCTTATCCTTTACTATCATCTCATACATCTGGTTGGGAAACTACGAAGTTAACCCTCACCCCCCAAAAAAAATAAAAATAAAAACACCCACAGTGAAAGAACGGGCTCACCATGTTTTTTCGTACAAGAAGCCCATGGTGTCTTTGAAAGAAAAACTAGTTGGTGGTTTCAACCCAACTGAAAAATATGCTCGTCAAATTGGATCATGATTTCCCCAAAGCTTCGGGGTAACAATAAAGAATATTTGAAACCCATGAACATCCATGCATGGCATGTATTTCCCTACATGAACGGCGAAAAATGGGCCACATTCAATTCATGGGAAATGGCTTGGTAAATATTCCCATCCCATGGGAATCCTAGGGGAAAACCATCACCTAGCGCCCAGCTGGTCTTGTGCGAAACCTCGAGCCAACCGATCTGGAACTGGCCACGCTTGCCTTGGCGACTTGGTGACTTGGTGACAGTTGAAGGCTCTAAAGGGCCCCATTTAACGAGGGACCCGTGATTGCCCGAGAAACTCCCGAAAATTGGTGGGTCATATTGGAAAAACAAAGACAAGTTTGCATATAATATAGAGTTTGTGTATATACATATATATATATATGTCAAATATGCTTAAAGATGCATTTTTTGCTTTGGAGGGTCTAAATTTCTAGGCAATTGATGAACAGAAAGAATTCAAGAATGCAACAAACAAACGATAAGAAGAAGAAATATGTTAATGATTTGTTTGAGGTTTGTTGTGGCATGATTGCAGTCATGTGTCCTAAATCTCCATGTTCACACTATGTTTACTTGATTCTTTGGCTTAGCAAAGGTCATTAGACCAAGACATGGTGGCTGGCATTCCCAACCCGCCACCAGTTTGCAAACGGAAAGATGTTTTGTTTCACAGATTCATGGGTTCCATTATATATAATATATACATAGTTTTACAATATTTTGCAAGGGCTAATCAAAAAAGGGATGATCATCTTGATATGTCATGAGAATCTTAGTTCACTACACTACTATGTTACAGGTATACATATAAATATATTCTATATTCTATATACATCGCTAAATTGTCACCTCATTTTGAAGGGTTTTCCTTACTAAACCATTCTTCCGGGAGACATCCTGTGACGTCGGGATGAAATGTACTGGCCATAATCCCTGGAGACATCTGGCTAGGCATCCCTTGTGACAGGTTTGTTTCTGTCATGGCCCCTTAAACAAACCTACATCTCTCCAAGAACGAAATGTTGAAGAATAACGCCTCAAGGAAGAAAAGTGAGTTTCAAAACCCAAAATTCAAATTATTTTCTGAAATCATGAACTCTTGAAGTGTACATAAGTTGAACAAACTCCCTCGTATTCTCTCGACATTTCCTGCATATACATCACTATGTGTCTATGTGTTGCTTTACAAAATACAAGTTGACATACTTGACCCATGTATCTGGATGAAAAACAATATTTCTCCAAACTGGGTTTCCCTGAACTAAGAAAAAATCAGAGAATTCCCTAAGCAAACGGTATTTTTTTTCTTCGGCATCGTCCCTATAGTGTCCCTGAGGGAACGACCGTCTCCACGGTATCTGCTCGGTCAGGCCTTGGCAGCTGGGAGCTGTGTCGGCATGGTTTACTGGTTGGTGGTTTCAACCATTATTTATAGGTGTTCCCATTATTTATAGGTTTTTAACCATCCCAGGTGGTGCAGGATTTCTTCCATCAACAGTATCTTCGAGTTGGTGGTTGAACCAACCCATCTGAAAAATATACTCGTCAAAATGGGACTCTTCCCCAAATTTCGGGATGAACATGTTAAAAATATTTGAGTTGCCATCACCTAGCAAGGAGTGGATTTGTTGGCATGGTTTACCCTTTTCTCCCATAATCATGGTTCAGTGGAAAATGGGTGTATCTCCAATATGATTGTTTCCTTTCATTTAGGGTAACTTTCTAGTGAACCATGATTATGAGAGAAAGGGTACAGTTCAGTTTCCATTCCTTTTTGCAATGATATCTTTGCTTCCAAAAAAAAGTCTTCTCTAATTTTTGTCTATGTTTTTTCTTTTGTAGAAAGACAAAAGGTGTTTTTTGTGAAACAAAAAATTTTGTTGCTACCATGACTTTTTGGAGAAATGTCGCCCAAATTGCATCTTCAAGTTGTGGCTTGTAGGTCTACAAAATTATGACACCGGACACGGATGATTTGATCGTTCTGCGTCAAATATTGTAATTCAAAAAAAAACTGGTTGGTGCTCAACCCCCACCTTGTTGCTCATTTGCTCGTCATTTAGTAGGAAAATGTATCTTCATCCATTGCTCATTTGCTCATGACAATCAGCACAGATTTCAGATAGCCATTACGTTTTAACATCACCAACATCTGTAGATCACCCTTTTTACCCCCAATCATAAATTACAAATGCCAGCTGATTTCTTACATCCAAAATTTTCACGTTTTCCATATATCAACCGAGTCCTCAACGCCACCCAGCAGCACCCTTTCCGAACTGAGGCGACCAAACCCCAGTTTCAGTGGCCTCGTGAGACGAGAAGCGGAACGACATTCACCGGAGTGGTATACGTTTTTTTGTTGAAGGGTCAACCCAAGTTCCAAGTTCCAGCAACCGGGGGATGTGAGACACAAATATATGATGTTTTTTCCTAAAAAAACGGTTAATGGCAACCAGAAATCCAGGATCAACGCACCAGTTGATATTAGTGTAAGTACATCCCATTATTTACTGGTAGTTTCATACATGTCAGGTGGTTGTTTGGGATTTCTGAACCATCAACAGAATTGACCCCAAACAAAAAATCACTAAAACTTCATTCAGAGCTCCGAAATTTTGCTGCCTTTTTTGTAGATTGACGATATCTTGCTACCTTTTTCCCTGATGACAGCAGAAGGTGGAGAAGACCATCATTGACACAGCCCTTCCAGGTGATCTGAAATATCAAAATAAATGCCCGTGTCTGGCAGGTCTTTGGGGACCGTTTCTTTCGTCAACTGGTAGGAGCAATAGAAGGAATCAAGGTCCTCAGGACGCATGTGTTTTTGTTGCCTTCGCTGTTGTAGATACCTTGATTTGACCTTCACCTGCTGTGTTTCGTCATCAAAAAGAACAAAACACTCAAGTTTGATAGGGCTCATGGCTGTTGATTTTACTTCTTACCGGATTGACAAATTTGCAGTTATAATATCACCATGACTCTAATTCGTTGGCTCCTTTTGAAAAGTTGACAACGACTAATAAGTCATCATTTGGACAAGCAGGTCAGGACCTGACATTTTGGAAAATGACTTGTCTCAAGAGGTTTAAGTACCCCTGTACAGGTCTAAGTGGCCAAACGCCACTAAGCTCCATAGCTTTCGGGGAAAACCCTCAACATGGTTGACTGACAAAATAGTCAATATCAACTATAGCACCTAAAAAGGGATCTTGTATGACGCGAATCAATATGAGTATATATATATATATATGTATATATGTATGTATATATATATATATATATACATGATACCTTGGGATTTTTTTCATCATTCCAAATTTCTTCACACTAAAGTTCTAGAGACTTAGTGGTGTCCCTTTCATTCATCAAATGTCTGGCATCTTCGGGACCAATTAATAGACCCAATAAATAGGGTTCCATTCATAAAAAATGAAGATATTATTTGTCCACTGTTAATTGCAGGGCTTTGGCAACCCCAAAACAGGGGTCATTATATTACCAATCCAAACAATGCATTGTTATAAGGGAAATCCCTCAAAATTACCACAATTGCATTGTTTGATCCCCACCAAATGGTTAATTTAATGACGCCAGCAACATACTAGGCACGTAAAAACTGCGACCTGGCCAGAAAGATGCCGCCAAGAAAACCAGAAAACGCGAATTCATGTCTCACAGCTTTACACTGACATGCTGCTATCCATACCGTCACATAGCTTGGGTCTTCCAAACGCCACAGGCTTCGGCTCCACAGTCTTGGAGTCATTTCGCGCACCGTGAAACCCCGCGGCCTTCAGTAGTGAGTTTGGGGGGGAATGGGGTAGCCAAAAAAAACAAAAACAACCCATAGGATCCATGGGACGAACGGTATATTTGCCTACATTTTTTGGTTGATTTTTTATGGGTTTTCATGTAACATATGCCATACATGGATTGTATGGGCAACAAAATAAGATATTTTGTCAAATTCAGGCATCTTCTGAATGTATAATTTGGGGGGGGGTGGTGATTTTAGTGATAACCATAGGATAGGAATGCAAAAACCCTGGCAATTTGTTTGAATTATTTCGTATGTCGATTGTATGCTGTCGGTGTTCGGGCACTTACGTCGCTACGTCGGTCCATCACATCTCAGTCATCAGATTAAAAATCTCAAACTCAGAAGCCTCTTATAACATACATCTACAACGGCCCTGCTTCTTGGTTTGAAATCGTCGAAAATATTTGTTTCAAGGATCTGTCTCAACTGCTCACCCTTTACCATGTAAAAAATCTTCAAGGTCTCGAGTCGCCCCATTGAAAAGTTGATAAGTTTCAAGAGTCGACTTTTGGGAAAACTTGAAGCAACAAGATTAAGATGGCTTAAAATCTTGGATCACCAGGTACTTAGGTTACCTTTATCTATCTAAAAATGTATTTCTTAGCTTGGAAATCATGCCAAACTATGGGTGAAAATGAAAGTTACACCCTCAGTTGTTTGATATTGGTTTAAAGGAAACCAAGCCATCATCTCTACCGCACATCTTAAACTTGGGTGTGTTTGAAACCAGAACCAAGAAAGGTGATTGAACAAAATCGACCGAAATTGGAACGTACATGGCAGTCCCTACAGATTGGTTTGAAAAGAAAATGAATATATATATATATATATATTACGTATATAAATACATATCATATAGGTGCATGATCTTGTATGGACCCCTTTCACTAACCTACCCTTTTTGCATTGTGGAGTTCTCTCTTGCCAAGAAACACTCATCGGTGACCTCGCCGATGAGCGGAGAAAGCGAGGGGTCGTGAGCTACGTCGTATCATGTGTAGGCCAAGCATATTTTAATTCTGTACGAATGGCTATATGGCTATACCTCAAAAATTGGATACCATTCTTGCGAACCATATTTTTGTTTGTCTTCCCATCATCCAGCAGGGGTAACTAATTTGGAACCATAGCCAATTTACAGCAAGACACTGCCTGGAGTCTTTCTCTTCAAATTCAGTATTCATGCTGGCAAACCCACCCAATCTCCTTGGAAATAGTCAGTTCTACTTGGAGGATCATCCCAGTTAGTAAATGGTTAATGACCACCGGTGAGTAAGTCCCCTTTCAGTAGGGCAGCGTTCCAATTCCAAATGGCCTTTTCGTGGCTTATGAATGGGGTGATCCTAACCACTTACAAATCCTGGGATGATCCTCCAAGTACCATAATTGTATTGTTATAGCCCTTAGCTTCTGTTGCAATCATTTATCCACCAAACAGTTGATGTTTCCAATGCAACAAAACTTGCAGGGTTCCTCACACAGAAGAAAATAAACACCTGTTTTCTTAAGTGTCTTTTTAAAAGGTATAAGGTATATACCCAGTGTTTCCTCAAATTCATAAACCTGGAAATTTTACAATAAAATCGTGTAGTGGTTTTGTTAGGATTCATCAACTGGCAGGACTTTTCATGTGGCTTGTCTTTTTACAGCTAGCTTTTGGGTTTGGATGAGCAACTGGACTTCGTGAGTTTAAATAAGTTGAGATCTTGTACTTAAAAGGGTTACCCCCGCCCACAAAACATTGGCACAAGAAAACCATACTTGCGAGATATATGTATGTATATATGGTCCGCCCCCCAACCTACCTTTTGTCACTAGTTAACGGTATTTACAGTGCTTTCCTAAACCTCTTCGGGGCATACTGGAAGAACCCCTAAGCTGGCTGGGTTTTTCACCTCCCAGGCCAGCAGGATGGCAACACAATGCCAAGTTAAGTTGTATCATATATCTAAATATATATATCATAATATCTACGTAGATCATTATATCGTGTATATATATTCATACAATATACAGATATACAGTATGTATTCATGTATACACATTTTTCACTTTCCATCACGATTGCATTCTTAGAATTACATGTCAAGTTCTAGCAAAATTACAAGATTCTATCTTCCAACAACAGCATGGGAAATTTTAGGGTTGGCACAATCACATTGGTAAAAAATAGAGCTTTCGCGACCTGGTTCCACTTTAGGTCTCCCAAACCCAGTCATGGTGGTCATTGTCGAATCGGCCTTGGTTGGGCGAAAAATGGACTGAAGCCAACAAGTTGGGACACCAACAGCCCTGTTTTGGTAAGGGACTGTCGTTCTGACCTCATTAGATAAGTGCTTTGAGATGCAGGATTAATATGGATTAATGGGAAGCTCCCATATAGTGTTGCACACCCACACTGATGGTGTGAATTAATGGAGATTTCTATGACCCTTGGGAAAATGAGTGGATGCATACTGACTGATCCCTTCCTAAGACTGGCAGGATGCAGCAAGAACAGAATCAGCATGAAAAGTTGAGTATACTTCTCTGTTCGTAGCGGTGATTTATGAGAGAAATCAGCAACCATGGAGTCGGAATGCAGTGGCAAACAGGCAAACAAGCATGGTGAGAATCCCAACCACCAATGTTCATCTTGGGATTGTTTCGATGTACTGGCCCACTGTGCAAACAATTGACCACGAATCTTTGAAAAGCGCCCCTTCCGCAGCTGTAAACCCACCTTTTCTCTGCCAGGTGTTCCAACAAATACCCGGCCGCAGAGCTGTTTCCATAGAGTCGAGCACTTCTGCAGATAACCCTCCAACCGAACCAGGGTGCTTGACACCTCCAACTCCGGAAATAGTCATCGAATCGACTCTTTCACTCAAAAGCAGGTCTCATTTCGTTCAGCCGCTGCTCAATTGAGTTTCTTTGGCAACAGCCGTTTGCACCTGGTGTGTCTACAGCTTGTCATGGTTGCAGCTTGTTTCCCATGGTGAGGATGCCCGTAAGATTCGTTTCTCATTGCCATCCATGGATCTTTAAGGCAATCCGGATCTCCAATGCTCCAAGTGATGTCTACTATCCCAGCTTCAAGTTGCAGGAATACTCCCGAAATGGGAGGAAAACACGTCGCCAAATCAGCATGAATGACTCAGAAAAGTGTGGTATAAGTCGTGTTTCGCCCATGTCAAATAGGTCACATGGAAGAATTATTTGCTAGTTGTTGATGTTGCTTCCACATCTTCATCTTCTTCACCATTGTCCAGGAAGACATTCCTTGGAAGGGTTGGAATCATCCCACTAGTGGAACAGAAAATCAGAAAATTCATCATCTCTGTCTAGCTCTACGGTATTTGCCAAAAAATATGAGGAGGATATGTCCATTTTTGTTGCAAAAAAATACACAAAAATAATTGATATGTTTTTCAACATCAGCTCCAATCGCTTCTTCCTTGTACAAGTCTAGAGATGCAGATGTGATTATAGTTTGCATCAAAAAACTCAACAATGTTTTACCATCTTTTCATTGGTTGAAAATTTTCCAGTTTTGTGCCATTTTCCAATGGTCGTTTTGATTCCAGGTATACCTTGATCCTCTATCCTACCATTGCATCGATGTCAGCATCCGCTTTCAGCTGGAAAATTTCGTTGTTTTCGAAGTTCGGATTTCTCGATGGAATTTTTCTTTTTGAAACATATCAGGTAAAAAAAAACACCTCCAGAAAAACAGCCGTAGAAGTTGCTGTTATATAAACTCCAATCAACTTTACCCCTTACAAACAGCCACAGTTTTGTTTACAAAAATGGTACTTTCCTAATCTTTTCCAGGCAGGTGTCTCTTCCATTTCGGGTTTCCCACGATTCCATACCACCATCCCAGGTCCAGTACATCCAATGACCAGATTTTCTCGCAGCAATGGAGTAGCATCGTTGCGCACGCGGATGCCACAGGAACGGCAGCCGCTGATGACGCAGCGGTCAAAAGTGCCACGGCAACGTCCTGCAATGACCAGACCCTGACAGGGGGCGCGTTGCCCACGTGGGAGGGTGGACCCCAACATGTGGAGAAAATTTTGGTTGGCGATGTGAAGCCTGAAAAAAAAACGGCACGTGTTTTGATTGCATTAAATTTCAGTTTAAAAGAAAAACAAGTTGCAACGCTGTTGTTGAAACCTGTTCAAATCATGAATGGAATCGCAAATATGTGGAGCACATCAGGTTGAACATTTTGCCAAAGTCATTGATGCCTATTACCTGACAGGCTGAGTAAATCTAGTCATTGGGAGGTCTGGTACTATAGAAACCTGATCAGTGCTTTCGTTGCAACGAAATTATACCCTGAAATAGCCGGCAAGTAATATACCATTCATACTCTATGGAATATACCCTGTGATAGCAGGGGTTTGTGATAGAAGCCGTATATTTATATGTACATGTTGCATTTTTGTTTGGCTTTCAAGACCCAGACCGGACCTGCCATGCTGGACCCACACGGCAGTCAGAAATCAAGGGAGTGCTAAGTCGATGCAAAGGCGCGTCTGCCAAAATGCCAACGCCACAACTGGAGATATTGCATCTACCTGGAAAACATAGGAATAGGTACATATGGGGGTTTCCTAAAATGGTGGTACCCCCAAAACACCCCAAAATGATACAAAATGATCATTTTTCGTAGGAAAACCCATGGTTGTTGGGTACCACCATTTTAGGAAACAACCATATAGGCACCGTGTTTTTTTTGACAAAACTGTGGCTGCTTTTAAGGATAAAGTTGATGGAAGTTAACGCACCGCAACGGCTGGAACTTCCAGGTACCGTTTCCAGTCTTAACTTCGAATGAAGCGATTCAACGAGGAATCATTTTGGAGAGTGCGAATGATGAGCCCCATAAAAAATTGACACATTTTGCAGGTCCTCAAGAAGCTTGCCAAAAGAGAAAAGGTGAAGAATTTTGACTGATCTTATGCCATTCCTGGATTTATGGAGTGCTAAATCGATGTCACAAAGATGTTTTTTTGTACAGGGGCTCAAGAAATGCTGCAAACTACTGTATGTGTACAGTTCCACATCCATGTAGTGGATCACATAGCTATATATAGGCTACACAGTACAGTTGTAGTCATGAACCATAACCATGATACGTAAGCATATAAGTCTCAAGTCCATTTTGATTCATCTTGAAACCCTCCCTTCTCACCTTCCTTCTCACCAAAGATCCACCAACTAACGTTATTTATTTTGGGGCAGCATTCTATGATACCAACACACACTGCACAAATACTTTAAAAAAATAAAAATAAAATAAAAAAACACATCATTACACTCCCTAAACCTAACAGTTCCTAGCAGCCAGTAAACGACCCCTGAAAAATTAGGCCTTTCCATGCCGCAAAAAAAGGAAACTAGTATGCTAAACTAGTATTCCATTTTAAAAAAAACATCCATTCTTCAGGCGCAAACTCGCTGGCTCTTAGTCTCAGGGGAGGGGAAGTGCCACTAAGCCACTGATCTTTGGAGAACCTGAACACCTCAGATGGACCGCCGCGAAGCGGCGATGATTGAGGATCTCCAAGTGTCGTAGGACAGCTTCTTCCGAACCCTCCTGTCGAAGATGGTGGGATTGTTAACGTTGGTTGGTTGGTTGGTTGGTTGGTTGGTTGGTTGGTTGGTTGGTTGGTTGGTTGGTTGGTTGGTTGGTTGGTTGGTTGGTTGGTTGGTTGGTTGGTTGGTTGGTTGGTTGGTTGGTTGGTTGGTTGGTTGGTTGGTTGGTTGGTTGGTTGGTTGGTTGGTTGGTTGGTTGGTTGGTTGGTTGGTTGGTTGGTTGGTTGGTTGGTTGGTTGGTTGGTTGGTTGGTTGGTTGGTTGGTTGGTTGGTTGGTTGGTTGGTTGGTTGGGTGGTTGGGTGGTTGGTTGGTTGGGTGGTTGGTTGGTTGGTTGGTTGGTTGGTTGGTTGGGTGGTTGGGTGGTTGGTTGGGTGGTTTTAAGTCCCAGTAATTTAAGCGGATTTGGAAGATATTGAAACAGGATGAGGAAGATTTACACTGGTGAATTTCGATTTGACTGGATGTTGATATTCCCAGATGCTTGGCGGAAGTTGTTCAAAAAAAATGTTGCAGTACTCTTTTGATTGGATCTGTAATATACTGTGCGAAGTCATTTCTAGGTGGTGGTTTCAACCCAATTGAAAATTAGTAGTCAAAATGGAAATCTTCCCCAAATAGGGATGAAAATAAAAAATATGTGAAACCACCACCTAGATTTGTATTGATCCCCTATGGTGTGAATGACTTCCGGAGTTCCCGTTGTATGATTTCAAGACATTGCATACGTTACGGTACGAGAATCCACCTGCCCTGCCCGTTTGTCTCCTCGAAGATGATTGAACTCTCCAATTGTGTTTTGATGTCTTCCATAGCAGGTTGAACACCTTCCAATGTGATGTTCCTGCCAAAAACTTCAGGGGAAGTAGTTCAAAACATCTTTTCCAAAAAATCTCTTCTTGGAAGTCAGATGACGTCTTTTTTTGTGCGAACTAATGATCAAAAGTTTGGAAGATGCCCGTTTGAGCAATGCAAAACCTCCGAACCTCTCTCCACCAAAATGCCAGCCTTACTAACAGGATGACTTCAAATTTTGGAGGGAGTTCCTTATCAATCTTGACTGTTCACTAGCATCCTCAAAGGGCACATCAAAAAAACGCATCTGCCAGGGAAGTGTTTTCCAAGAAAACCACTCTATCCCTCACCTGATCTGAGTAAATTCGACGCAGGAAGCAAAAGTTGCCCTGTTATTCCTTCCCTTCCCTTTCCCGCTATATCCCCCTGGCAAATGGCAATGAACACATTTCCAGGTGTACTAACTGTATCTCTTTAATGTATTGCTTGCGATACTACAATGACTATGCTGGTCTTGCTGATATATTCAGTGAGGTATGGTGATATTACATGACTAATTGAAATGCTGCTCCAGTTTTGATCATTTCATCGACAACAACATCACGGAACAGTCAAAGGATAAGGGATGTATGTCAACATCAAGAATTTGGGGACTGACCTTTACCAAAGCCAACTGCCAAAATCCTTTCCCGGGATTTGAAGAGTCCTTCGTAAGATGATGGGTTCAGCATTCTCATAGCGACCAGGTGGTAAGCGAAGAATAGCACCAGATGGCAACTCATCGATCGCCTTCTGGAGTGGCAAGGCACAACGGATCGCTCCTTGAAAACCACGTGGAAAACCACGTGGTTGAAAACCTGTCATCCACGTGGAACTGATGAAGCTGGGGAAGACCTGAGTCCAAAATGGCAAAATGAATGAGATTCGGAGATGTCTCGCTAAGTTTTCCCTTTTTTTAGAAGATGTAAAGTTTTAAAGTGCCATATTTGTATTTTCTAGATTTATCCGGCAAAGTTTGAAAGTCTTTAAAAATAAATCACCCGTAAATTCCCGTGTGAATCAATATCGGTCCGCCAGTGTTGCCTGGAAGCTGCTAAAGATACAAAGCCAAAGCCATACGCAAGCTGCGCCACGGGTCGTCTTGAGGTATGACATGGTTTGAGCGCAGCTCGAGTTTTGGAGCTTCGCTGAAACTTCACCGGCGTTTCGCTGAAATGCTGGTAATAGCCCTAATTTTCGTGGCTCTAGTTGATACTTTTATTTTTGAGTTTGCGATGGCTATATTTTTAAAGAAACATGCATTTTGGGTAAGCATCCCTACATCCTTAGATTCCCTATTGGAAAGGATTTTGGTTGCAATGGATTCTAAGGCGCTGCATGTCACGCGACGCTGCAAGAAGTCCTCTGGGAGGGGGTCATCACCCTAGTTGCTAGATAAGTATATAGATGTAGCATGTATTCATATATATATATATAAGCACATACCAAGTACCCTGAACCTCCAAAACAGGCCGAAAAAACGTGGTATCTCTTGTTCCCTTAGTAAAAATACCAAAAAAAACATCTTCATGATGCGCCTTCGGCCCTCTGCTGATCCAACAACTTGGCTGGAAATGAATTGGTTGATTCCAGGAGGAGTATGTGTGGATTCCAATACAACAGTTGGCTCAGTCAACTGATGAAACCCAGGAGCCTGGTTGCAAATTGTGAATGTCATGAGCCTAGTAGCGAAACGTCATGTGGCATGAAAGATCAGGTTAGAAAGATCAAACGCAACATCTGAACATAGTGTTGCTTCATGTCAGCAATCAAAACAAGGCACAACTGTTGTATGTTGGTCCATCTTCAACTGTCCAGTCTAAGTTCCCAAACAAACACCCACTGTCCATAGACATCTCATACACCAATGTCATCCAATAATGTAACCATCACTCCACCTCCTGTGATTACAGTATATTTCACCTCCCATCCCTGACCCAACCACTTGTTTCTTTTCGATTTGCAGGCCGCCGCTGAATACACTACCATGAATCACCGGATGCGAAATCGGTGGGGGCAATTGACGAATTCTCAATCTTTGTAAGAAAATTCCTTCGAAACAATCTACTTGGTTAAAACCAACATGCTGAGATCTGTAACCTGCCAGACCTAAAAGTTCTTCCAGGTGCCTTACCACCACACTTAAAAGTTCGTCTGTACAAGAAATCAATGTCACATGACAGCAATGAATCATGGCAGTATATGGCTGGAAGCATTCAGACAAAAAATCGTAGTAACGACTCCAAGAATGTTTGAGTTTCTAAGATGTTCAATACGTGCAACCTCCGTCATTCAATAAAAAAGTTGCTAGGCATCCAGCCGTATTGCGGGCAGCTCCGACAAGGTGCCGGTCACAAACAGAGGCTGCCGCAAAGCGAAAACTGTCGAGTCGTTCCAACGAGACTCCATCAGACTCTGTTCTGGCGATGGGATTCTTGAGAAGGTTGAAAGCCCCGTGGTATCGAGGTACATTGGAATCCCAGTTTTTGCAATCTTACAGTGAATATTATCAAGATTTTGGAATCACAACTTACTGGGATGTCTGAGAAGGTACAGGGATTTAATATGGAATTTTACATTGGAGAACAAATAAAGTTTTTGCATTGAAATAATCTTAGAAAACACCACAATCATGACAGATGATATTCTGGTGATGTGAAATCTTGTTTGTTTGCAGCTCACTTTGACTATAGCGGATGCTTTCCTAAGTTTCCTACATTTGTTTCTTCAAATTTCTAGCCTCATCTCCCCCTAGCTGCTAGATTGAGTTCTTTCCACTTAGCACTATCAGCAGATGAGAAGTGTTTTAACATAATGGTGATAACTACTACAGTAGTAAATGCCTATGGCTGGCTTAGGGTCCCTAGAATACCTAACAAAAACCATTAATAATTCGTTGTAAGTTATAATATCGTCATAGCTTGTATAATTAAACATGAATGTGTCAGAAAAAAAAACACAACAACTTTTCTAGGTCACCTCTTGTACCCCCAAAATGTGTCATCATTTTTGTTTTTCTCCGCTTAAGTTCAAAAATCCGCAGAGAATTCAGGATAAAAATCACCAGCCAAGGATGGAGTCTCCCAACAAACCGTGGGTTTTTTTTCGTCTTCCGCAAGTCCCGGAGCAAGTCTTGGACCTTGGACCTGGAAGTTGCGGATTCCATTGAAGGTGAAGGAAGGGAATAAAACAATCGATTTCCCTCTGGTAAACTCGACATAAACACCTGGTGTATGGGAAATTCCTTATTTTTTCCTAAATTTTACCCCCGAAAACTAACATGGTCCATCTGAAAATGATGATTCTGGAAGAGGAGATTCCTTTTGGGGAACCATCATCTTCAGGTTCCATGCTAGTTTTCAGAGGTGTACCAGTAAGATGGTGGGTTTCGCATTGCTATATTAATTTATGGGACTGTATGGTATTGAAGCAGTTGATCTGAATCTGAGACATGTCTGTCTTTCAACTGCTTGAAGCTGGGGTGTCAATTGTTTGAATCGCGACCGATGAATTTGCCCAACTTCCGGTGGAATTGCCACCATCCAACTGACACCACCATCCGAGGTGAAGTTGGAATAGTTTGGACGCTACGGTATCTTTGCCTTCTTCAGGGTGGTCGAAAGGTTGTTAAAGGCTGTGATCATCTGTGATCCCTGATCGATGATCCAGATTGGCGGAAAAACGATATGGATATTACAATGGGTCACTGGTCACTGGTAGTCAGGTTTTTCACCTTAAGTTTACCAGTTACAATATAACCAAGTATTGTATCCAACCAAAGTTGCTAGATCCCAACTCAGCCAAAGCTTGCCAAATAAAAAAAAATAGCTACTATATTTCTTTCAATTCCCAATTCTTTTGCACCGAACCAAATCAAAATTCATTGCTATCATTAGTCTCCACCACCTTTTGGCCTAGGGATCCTAAACAATGGTTTATCATGATCCCTTATATCACTCCTATAACATGGGTAGTAGTTCATCCCCTATCCTTACAGCCTTACAAAGGCCTGGGGGATCGACCCCGAAGCCTCATCGGTTCGCAGTGCCCAAGACCGCTTCAAAGCGTTCGGCACGGGGCGTCGCCGCTAAGGCTCTCTTTAAAGCCTTGGGAAGTTGAGCACCTTTTTCTCCGTTCGTTTCGGAAAGAAACAAATTAAATAGATTCCATTTCACAAAACATTGAAAAATCATGGAGAAAACCTAAACTTCAAAAAATACGTGACCGTAGATATTTTATACTGCAGGTGCTGGTTTGGGGACTTGACTTTAAGAGTCTAGTTGCTGACTGTTCCAAGAAAAGGCCGGCTTTTTTGTTGACCCTCCGTTTATTGAATTTTGTCTTCCAATTTCTGAGATTCCGGCTCTGACGTCATCATTCACCACAGCCTGCAAGCAAGAAATGCAGAATTCAATACTCATATCCAGCTGTACATAGTGTACCAAGCTGCAACAAATGATGTCTATACATTTTCTGGTCACCACCCTCCAAATTGCAATGTATTTTTCACCATATAATGGGACCAAACACAAACGTGCAACTTGCAGGTACATGCCCAAAACAATTAGCTCAAAAACAAATGTCAAAGGTGGCTTCCAAAACAGGTCTAGTTGGTGGTTTCAACCCATTTGAAAAATATTAGTCAAAATGGGAATCTTCCCCAAGTAGGGGTGAAAATAAAAATAATTGAAACCACCACCTAGAGGTGTGTTGAACTTCAGCTACTCCAACCAGGATTTGTTTGTTTCAAGGTACCCCCCACGACTGGAAGCGCTACCAGTACAGGACTTGACAGGAAATATGTCATCTTCCAAGGTGAAAATCATTAGGATGTCTCCCCACACCCGCAAATGGTAAATGGGAACCATCAAAAAAATGTGGAAAATAAGAAACAGCAGGAACCTGAAATCGTTTTGAAGAGAAGATTCCAGGGATGGGACATCCATCATGGCAAATTGTCTTCAAGTTGTATTGGAATACAAATCCGGAGTTTCTGCCCCGGAATTGTACAAAACCGGAAGCCAATATGTTTAAAGAAGATACTCTCATGCCCCCCCCACTTTGAGTCCACGCACCTACATTTCAGGATCAAGCTGTGTTGCCCTAAGGATCCAGACCCCTCCCTAGAATAGGATTGATGGTCTCAATCCCATCCCCAGAATAGGACATATAGGGGTAATCCCTTTCTCAGGACATATCTGGATCCTTAGGGTTGCTGGAAGATCTATGCCATATGAGAGGAGTTGTCTTTTTCACATGACTATACTTTGCGATTTTTTGTTCAAGGTCCAAAAACTTTGGTCAAACTCCAACACTTCTCTCCATCCTTAAGGGCGTAAACACCAAAAAAAACACCACAATGGTTGAATGCACTCACTTTCGAAAGACTGATCATCTAGAAACAATTCATGAACAGTAATATTAACATACGTATATGTTCACTCACTTAGCCATTTCGGACCCTGAAATAAAGCCGTTTGAACTTCATCTTCCCTACTAGATATGTAGTCCCCAAAAGTTTAAGCCGGTTAGCCCTTGGCTGAGTAACTCTTACAACACCAAGTTGAGACTCCAGCTCCCGTGGACACCTGCAAAACAGGTGTACTACCGGTTTCCACTGCTTGGCCAATGATGCTGCCAATAATGCACAAGGCATAGTTCATCCCTTCAACCACCTTTTTTTTCGGAGAAATCTGTTGGAGTTTTTGTGTTCTGTTGGAGGTGTGGTGGTCATTTTCTTTCCCGAAGGGTTGGCTGGGCGCGAAAGATGTTCACCATCATTAAAAGGTAGATGAAGAAGTAGAATGGATCAATTTTCGCATGGTCTCCAGAACAAAAAGCTAGATTCGAGGTAACGTTACAAGTCACCAACCTGAATTACCCCTGACGAAGCACCATTTGTAGTGATGTTGGATTTTCGGTCGTGTTGAAGGTCACCAATCCTTTGACCAGATTAAATTCCATCCATCACCCCACGGTTCAATCGCGCACTCTCTTCCCAAAGAACACCACCGACCCTTCATGACCTCCTCATCCTTACGGACTTGTTGAATTTCTGCGACCAAGGCTAAAACCCAAGGATGAAAGAACTTCGACTGTGCCTGGGGAAACACGTCCCAAGAAAGCCAGGGACCTGTAGATGTCTGGGGAAACCATGCAGGTTGGAGGCCCCTTTTTTTTTGAAGGGGGATGAGTTACCTGAAACCGCACGGTTTCAACCTTCCAATGACATGGTTTTTTTGGACACGCAAAACATGTGGAGGTATCCTCACATGGAACAAGGGTTATATCCAAGAAACGTCAAGAGATTACTTTGCTTGTGAAAATATCACCAAAATGCAATCTTTCCCAACACCATGGATGTGAGAAAAATTGACTTGTTAGCTGATGGTCTGGATGAGATGAACGTTTGGTCATTTCCAAATTAGGAAAAATAATGAAGCACAAGCCTTTTCGCCCTTAAAATGAAGATGTTTGAAAGGTATGAATTTTTGGATCCCACCCTCAATGCCTGAAACATGATGTGCTTCAAGCCCAGTTGTGTCATCTCATCCACCATCAAAGCTGGTTCATCAAAGAGCCTGGGAGCATAGTCCTTGGTAGAAAAAAAAACGGCCAAATCACAAAGGGTTTGATGCTTCAGACATCTGGCCAACCTGTTGAGATCATACAAACCAGAAAAAAAAACTGTTGAATGAATACAAATTCCTGGAGAGAAAAAAAGACCTGATGATACCTGATTGCTTGCCATACCTCCAGTTCTCCAAGGGTCAAAGTCCAATCTTTCACCGAACTGGAAATTCAAGTGCCTAGAATCATCAATATCACGTAGAAAACATACCTGGATCTTCCTTTTGAGTGTGTAAAATGTTGTGCCTTTTCTTCCATCAACAAAAACACCTACCCACAAGGCAGTCTTTTTTTACATATCTAGAAGATCCAGGTATAAATCCATCGATTTCATGAAGCAAACTGAGAACAAACCTCACGCCCATTCTCAGGTTTTTACCGGGCCCTCCTCCAACAGTTTGCAGCTCAGGTTTCGAGTGTTTTGCTCACGATGAAGGCCAGCCGCATGTTGGATTGCTTGAAATAATTCGACACCTCGGGACGATTCGGTTCGGAAAATGGAAGCGTCCGAACAGAAAATGTGGTTCTTTGGTGGGTTTGGTGGTGAAAAGACTTGTATAGGCCGTTTTATGATTCGAAAAAAGTGATCATAGTTCGGGAGACTATTGCAGTATTAGCCTAGGGTAAACCACCAACCCAAAGTACTAAGACCTCTGGTCAAAAGGGGGAAGACAATTTGATGAAGTATCAGTAGCCTAGCGACCTAGTTGACTTTGTCTAAAAAAGCAACCACTAGCTTTATGTTCCAAGGAAACAATACATGTTCATTCGTCTGGTTCCATCCTTCACTTCTGCTGGTGAAATCAGAAATGGCAAGTCAACCTAACACCTTCCATTCGAAAACCCCCAGACATAAGGCCTTATTAAGGTCATATTGACCATTAGCTTTCCCTTAACAAGGCCGACACTGTCTAACCCTTAGCTCTGGGGGGGTGACCTTATGGGGGGGGGACCTTATGGGAGGTTTCCTTTAACTTCGGGTTGCCAAGGCACTTCGGGAGTTTCTCGAAAGAGACGGTCAAATGTCTTGACACCAATCTGTATGCGCTGCTCTTTTGACAAACCTGGAAGGGGTTGATGAGGAAAAGGATGAAGATATATAGTACTGCGGCTGTTTCCAGGGATGGTGTTACCCCTATACATCATCTATCTGCTATAGGTAATAAGTAGATCCTTTCTTTTTACACCAAGCCGAAGCAAAAGGATTTTTTGGGAGGAATCCCTTACTAAGAACTACTGTATCTTTTGGGGGTGCTAAGGTACTGCGATACCTGTAAAGTCTATTCATTTTTGGCGAGTATTCCCCACCTGATCCAAAACTACCATGCCTACAAACTTGGATTTGCGTAAGTTGGATGCTTGGAAAATGTTCCAAAAATATATGTTCCCAAATAGTGATGCGTTTAACGGTGATTAATGAATCCCATGGCAGAATCCGTAAATTAAAATCACCCCCAAAAAAAGAAACAAATCCAGGTAAAGGTGCAAAAATTTCCGTACTAGTTGGTGCTTTTTTCACCAACCCATCTTGAAAAATATGCCCGTTAAATTGGGTTCATCTTCCCCAAGGTTCGGGGTTTGGAGACCTGAACCTTGAGAAAAAAAGAAAGGAAACTACAAAAGCCAAGGGGACTTGAAGTTGAATTCATTTTTCACAAACTCCAACTTGGATGGATTTGTTTGATTGAAAATCTGGACCAAAAATAAAAGTGATCCAAGTTTCAAAAACAAAAATACAAGTTCAAAGTGATCAAAATATGGTTGCTTACATTGGAAAACCTAGAGGTAAGGTGTATATACATATATATATATATATGTATGCACCATATATCAAAGATATCTTATTACTACTTAATGTGTAAATGTATATATGTCTACCAACCACACCTTTGGTTTGGTGTCCAAAAATCCATGTTCACTACACCAAAAAAAAACAAAGGATCGACTCTCGCCTTCCACGAAGCGTTTCACCGGTGTGACGTAGCGCTTTGGTAAAGGCATCGCCTTCTCCAGTTGCTCACTGATGCAATCCCAGACGGCAATCCTTAGAAATTCGTCTTTTAAAAGAGGTTTGTTTGGAGGAAAACCATAACTCCTTATAGATTTTAGGCCAATTCTGGATTGTAACAAACCAATTTATAACTTATCTTATTTACAGGACAATGAAATTTGTTTTTTTTATCTTTATGCACTTTATAGGGGTTATAGCCATAGCTCCATTTAGAACCATCATATTTTTAGGCCCACTTTGCAGGTCCAGAACCTGGTGCCTCTGGTAAACGATCACATAGCGATTGCTGGAATGACATCCCCATGTTCAATAGGAAACACATCGACTTTCTCAGTACTCAGGGTCCATTTTCCTATTTTTAATGTTAAGTTTACCTCCTAATTAATTCATTCGTTTAATGTGCAAGTCCTAGCTGTTCCTAGCTTACAAAAAAAAACTAGAAATTCAATGGTGCTGTGATGATGTTTTTGGTGGAAGTTGCAAGCTAAAAAAAGGTGGTGCGAATCACCCCCAGCTTGTTGCTCATTTGCTTGTCATTTAGTAGGAAAATGGACATCCAGTGCTACTTTGCTCATGACTAAGCACAGCCCAGCTAACCATTTACTACCTTGCTCGAGCATCCCTATACTGGTGAACACATAGTGATAGGGGCCCCTGAGATATGAGGGAGAATTTTTACCCCAATAAAACCCTACTGATATAATCACATTTGTGGTTGCAGGTATAAGTAGCGATTTGCATCCAAGTACAACAGTTTGGAAATTGTCACCACAAGGTGTTTGTTTTGTGAAAATTGTGAAAGAGGGCAATGTGTTTCCAACATGACTTGAGGCCTCACCTTTTCTGCATTACCTTCCTTCTTCCTAACTGGTTGGCCCTTGAAACGATGGTTTCCCTCTTAAAAAGGAAAGTCATGAAGAGGCCTGGACTCTCAATGTCAGTCATGTGATCCAAAAAAATCATCGCGTTCGGGAAAATGAGCAACTTCCATGAAACCCATGATGCAAACCCTTCATCTTCTATGAACTACCTACAGTACTAGGTGATACTTTTTGAAGTTCTCACCCGTTTAAACATATGCGCCTCGAATTCGAGTCGTCCCCTAAATTTTTGGAGGGTGAAAATGGCAAAACAAAAAAATAGAAAAAACAAAATAAGAAACCACCACCTACTTAGTTGGTTAACAGCAATCTATTGTACTCTCCCTATTGTAACTGTATAGGTAGTATAATCCCCTCTATGACCGGTAGTATGCACTCCCTACAACTGGCATACCCACTGAAGGATGACGGTTCCAAGATGATCCTTTCCTTCTGTCAACCGGCCTATTTGCAGGGGCGTTTTAGGTCACTTTCAGGTGAGGGTCATCCACGTAGATATGTTCATGGCACCAACCCTGAAGCGATGTACATCCCCGAAAACCGTCATGGAACCCAAAAATTGTTGGTTTGTAGATATTCCTCTTCTTCCAAGGGGTCCATTTTCAGGTGAACCATGTTAGTTTTCGGGGGAGAACAAAAACTAAGGCGACTTGATGCCCAAGATGCCAGGCAGTCTCGTGTGTGCTGTCCCAGGTATCTGGCAACAAAGCCCTGGATGTTGCCAAACGTGGCAACCAAGGGAACTAGTTGGTGCTTGAACCAACCAATTTGAAAAATATGCTCGTCAAATTGGATCATCTTGCCAGGTAGGGGTGAAAATAAAAAATATTTGAAACCACCACCTAGTGGAAATGTTGAAACACCGGCAGAAATTCACCATTTTTTTGCACAGATTTCTGTTTTGGGGCGGTTTGTACAAGTTAGATCACACCTTTCAATGGATTTCTTTCAAACAAAACATCAAGATTTAAACATATCATATATATATATAGTGGTTGGTTACTAGTGAATTCTTACAACCAAATATAATATGGATTCTTCATTTAGGCTAGAACAAACTCACCCAAAAGTGCACTGGTACACACAACAAGTTCGGACGAAGAAGCGTATTCCTCAACTCTTGGTTGGAAGTATCAATGTCTATACTGGTTCTGTTTGATTATGGGTATATACCTACATCTTTTCACTATGGAAAAATGGTTAGTTTCTGTAGGGCGTGTACACTCAGCCCCCCAAAAGCCTCCCCCTCTGTTCAAAAATGAGCAACAGGGTAAATTTAGTTCACAATTTTGGTCACCAATTGATTTCACAATTTATATTTCAAATTAACATGTTGGGTACCCTTGAGGCATTAATCTAACATTGAACTCTCAAGAAAAGTACAGTTTTCAATAGTTTTCACTCTCTTCTACACATCTGGAATTGAAACTTTGAAAACCTTACCAGCTGAGATTCATTTAGAAAAAATGGTCCATGGACTTGTCATTTCACTGCCAAAAAAAAACGGAGATGTCAAATTCGATCCAAGGGAGGATCAGCCCAAATCTTTAAAACTTTCAGCACGGAAACTGAAACTAAGCAAGTCTAACTTTACAAAGTGTTGGTTTTTTGGATGTGTGTACCCAAAAAATACAAGAATCCTGCATGTGGATTCTTCAAGAGATGACTATGTGTCATATCTAATTTCTTTACTCACCTGGACTTCCAGGTAACGGTAGGGTACTGAAAAATCGGACCAATAAAACATCCACAAATCCTGGTGATTTTCAAAAAAAGGAATATTTCCAACCAGAAAATAGCCAGAGTTCTTAGCGAAAAATTCATCTAAAAAATTCCAGGATTCCAAAAAATGATTCCTCCTTTGGAGTGATCTACTTGCCATTCCCCACTCATAAAAACCATCAAACCAACAGTTCTTTTTTCCCCAAATTTTCCAAGCATTTATGCTTGGGGGATTGGAACCCCCCCCCAAAGCATGTGTTTGAGAGTAGTGAGTGTCCAAATCCGCCTACCAGAGGCCAACAAGGAGGTACGAAAGTCCTGGCACAGGCCAACGGGGACAAATCCGGCTTGGTGGGTGAGGAGTTGAAGGATGATCAAAAAGAAAAGATTCAACTTAGATAAGATGTTATCATGTTACCATGTAATCATACAAATCCGAGTAGTAAATGAAAACATATGTGGATACATATAAATATATACTGTATATATATATATATATTATGTATATACACATACAATGAAAGTAGCTTAGAATTAAAGAATGACTCATATATTTTTTTAGACATCATACAAAAAAAAAATACTTTTGATAACTTCGATCACTTTGAAGGAGGATGACCACCCCGGCAAATCTCTAGTTGTGATCTCTGCCAAGCTTCAGACAACCAACCATTGGACCATTTTCTTGATTTGTAGGTCAACCAACGCACCCCCCACGCTGTGTCAAAGGATGACTTGCTGGCACAGATGTCGTTGATATAAACCATCAAAAACCATCAACCTAACAGGACCTATACTATAACCATGGAAACGTCTTTTGGATGTGTCTCAAAATCATACTGTTGATGCTTCAGAAATCCGGTAAACTCACCAGTCTCAAGCTTAGTCCAGTAACTCAGTATTTCCAAGGTTTTATAAAATATATATATATATACATATATCCAACCGGTGGTTGGTTTGGGATGTCTGAACCATCAACGTTGTATCTCTCCAACGGCTCTATGAAACGAAACGCGAACCTTCAGTTCCACTTCACCACGGGCTTCACGGAAAAAACGGAGCCTCAGGTTTTTCATGGCTGCCAGCAATTTCTGCCATGGGGTGGTTTTAAACCATCAAAATGGGTGTTTCCGAAAATAGGGGTACCCCAAAATGGATGGTTTATAATGGAAAACCTTATTAAAATGGATGATTTGGGGGTACCACTATTATCGGAAACATCCAAACAGACAACACTGGCAACGGCTAAAAATACAACTTCTCCTGGAATTTCCTGATGTTGCGGATGATGTTTCTGAAGTATTTAAAAGCCTTGAATCATGAGATACACCATGATACACCTACATTTCATGTCATCCTATGAACAATGGATTTCCCAGAAATCAAAGATACCGGGAATCTGATTGCTATCTGTTTTGAACGAGTGGTTGGTTGCAAACAAGCACTTCTCCCATTAAATGACTGGGATAAAAATCATTGTGTGTTCTTTCACAGCCCACGCTTCCTAACATCGAGTCGGAAGTTTTCCAGTCACCAGTGAAACGTCAGAGACGTTCTGGGAGTCCGTTCCGTGGGGCCTTTACTTCGCCCAAAAAATGCTGACTTCGAATATAACATGGTATAACATGGTTTCAAACCATGGGATACCCACGTTTCCTGAAACTCATTGGAGGTTAGTGGAATTTCGGAAAATCATCTGAACCAAGGCCCATCATTTTCAGCTTCCAGGCGCTAATTTTTTGGGTTTTTTTTGTTGGTCGCCCCCACAAGATCATCCCAGGCTTCAACCCCACTCCCAAGTAACGCAACCAGGTCTGCCGCAACTTCAGCCTCACCCGGTTGGCCATTCACAATGGGTGCCAGCAGTTGTTCAAAGAGCTTCAACAAGATCTGCATGTACGACCTCAACAATGAGATTCGATATGCAAGATATGGGAATGGTATGGGAATAGTATGGGAAGCTGCTTACCATAAAGGGGGTTCCATGTCCTTGGGAGTCCCTGGAATCGTTCGTTGTTGTTTTCTTTGTTTGTGGCGAAACGACTTGGAAAAAGGTCGAAAAAGGGGATACATTAACTACAGAATTAGGGTTTTGTCAAAAGTCGCCATGCTCCCATGATGTAACTTGTGGTTGTTGAAATTATTTCGCTATACTACACTTGTTGAATCCTCCAAAAGTAATTTCTGGCATGAAACAACTCCTGAAAGCAACCGACCCTGAAATCAGGAATCCCAAAATGACAATCATCGTTCCGGATTTTGAATGTCTCGTGAAAACAACGTAGGTGCACAAATATCATGGACGCAGCATGAATTATCTGGTGGTTTCAACCCATTTGAAAAATATCAGTCAAATTGGAACATCTCCCCAAATAGGGATGCACATTTAAAAAAATATCTGAGTTGCCACCACCCAGAAATCCACTATTTTCTACAGATTTGATCTCTGATCAACAACCCATTGGCTGATTCCCACCGTAGGAAATGTTCACCGACCGATTAGCAGCCTAGTCACATGTTTGCACCAATGATGCCAGCATTCATTATAAAAAGCTCGGTGAAGTCCTGAGCATCGAAGGGGGAATTTTGGCNTTTGTCCCCCAGGGATCCTGGCTCACCTTCTGAGAATAGTAATGGAACCCAAAAAAAAACTTGCGTTTCGGAGGTGATAAAAAACACCCCGATCATCATCTGACAAGGTGATTGGATCCTTAGGGTGTATTGTACACCATTCATATAATCTTAATGTATTATCTTAATGTATATCAGTATATCTTATAATTATCTTATATACAACCCCCCCCCCTCTTCCCCTGACCTGCATAGCATCATTCATGTGTCTCCTGGAGAACCTCAACACCCTAGGGTGTATATATATATATATATATATGTATGTATATAATACACTCTTCCTAAAGCCAACACAAGCACTTGAAATTTGATGATTGGAAGGCCGGTTGTGGATTGGTCTGATGGAAAACATCCCATGCTCTTTTTTCCAAGAGCTTGCGGGAAAAAAGAAGGAAGTGAAAAGAAACAGCCTTTATCGCGAAAAGTACTCGTTTCGTTTTTTTCATGTTGGGCTTCCTAAGCCAACATGTGTTTTTTTCGGGTTATGGCGTCCTAAGGAACATCTCAGTTTCAAATCGTAGGCAAGCAAAAGCGCCTTTTTCCACGGTTTTCTGCAAGCGCTGTTGTTGAAGTGTCTTTTGTCGAAAACTCGGCAAGCGATTCAAACCATTCAAATGTTTGCTGATGAGTAGTCGAGTTTCGAACTTGTATTACTTATATATTGGGGATATCCCCGGCCCACTCAGAGTGGAAAGTGAGGTTTATATTGGGCCCTTCATAAAAATGAACAGATTGTTAGGTGGGGAATACCCCCCAAACTTATATACTTGTTTCATCTTGTTTCTACCATTGGAACTTCTATAGACCTTTTGATCCCGAAAAAGTGGTCTTGGATGCACACTTTTAGACACTTGGGTCCAATTTTCCACACTTGGATCCAAGGCATCTTTCGAAGGCATTCAAACCACGTTTTTGGAGGATTTGATCTGAGATTCTTCGTATTTGTAGCCGAAATCCTTGTAGATGGTGGATTCATCCACCAGAAACTATGTCAATAAAACACCTGACATTTCCATAAAAATCATTGGTTAATCCGGGATCCTCATAATAGTTTTTGTTCTCATCCCTAAGGGTAGGTGATGTCATCCACCCCCAAAAAAAAACCTGAGGCTAAGGCCCAACAATCCAATCCAAGGTTCCATGGCACTGGCGGCTTTCTGATTCGAAAGGACTTGAGACTTTGGATCTTCTGATTCTTTCACCACCTCCTGTTGGGAAGGTGGATACGCGGAAGCTTCCGGGGATTTGATTAGGAGCTGGCGGTTTGAGGGAAGTTAGTTTTTTCAGCACCTCCTGTTATTCAATGGAGTGATTTTTGTGATACCCGGTACCTACCACCTATTAAAAGGAACCAGAAACAGCTATTGAGTTGTTTGGTGGAAGCGTTTTACCGGGGATTTTTTAAAGGTGGGCGGGTTTGAGAGAAGTTGGAAGTGGTCAGTGGTTGTGAGGATGGGCATGTTGATGTGAATGTATTAGACTAATTGACTTGTGGACTCATTGATAAAGGTATCAAATATCAAATGAAAGATAGAGACTTCATGAAGATATAATTCATGTAGAATGGAATCATAAACATTGCTTCGTGTGAGAAAACATGATGTATGTGTGTGTGTGTACAAACAGTGTACCTACACATGTTTCAATGGTTTCCATCATGCCCTTCTACAATTTCACATGTGTCTTCAAGAGAACCGACAGCACAATTTGATAGCAGTGTTCTCCCTCCGATCGTGGTTCAGTAGAAAACGGGACCTTGTAGAGATGTTCAGGTTTCGCTTACAAATTGGGCCTTTGAACCACTGATGTTGAACCAGTTGATCTTTGAAATGGCGGGTAACCCACCACCGTAGATCTCGAAACGACTTGGCCTCTTTAGCAGAGTCAGTGGTCTTGCTACTGCTTCCTGCAGTAAGAGAAAAAACAACGTAGCTGATCAACGGAAACACGCTCTTCAAACGACCACCACCCAACAAATACGGTTCCGCAACACCACCTATTAGTGATAGGGCCTGAACAATAGGGGTTATGAATCACCGCAATTTCTCCAAGAATATCCTCAAGGGAACGAAGTCATAATATCCTACCATGGGAAAGCCGGAAAATCATCTTCTAGTGGACTTTCTTTTGCTTCCCTGGAGGGGTAACGCCTTACACAGGCAATTATCCAACAATTTCTTCACTGGGGCCTAGGTTGAACAGCGATGAAAATAGTAGGTAGGAAGGATTTGGTGAAAGGCCTCAAGACAATTCCACTTTTGAAGACTTTTGAAAAACCAAAGATTGCGTAGGTACTCTTCAGGTTTTTATACTCATCTACAACAGTTCTTTGCTTCTTCTGTTTTCATTAAAGGCACGCCAAAACTAAACTCAGAAAAAATAACTGACCACTGAACGGCTTAAAAGAAAGAAACACCGAAGTAAAAGTAGATGGTATAGCTCCAATGTACTGGTTTATAAAAGCCCTGTGCATGTGTATATATATACGTATATATATTTATTTAAATACATAACGTATATATATTTATTTAAATACATATATTTAAAAAATATATATATATATCATATATAATATATACTAAATACTATCTCACTATCTCTATTATCTTGTAGGTGCTCAACCCCTCACCTTGTTGCTCGTGAAAGCTCATCATTTTAGGGAACATCGCTGTTCATTCCTCGGAGGGGTGAGACCGAAACCCTAACCGTTCGTTTCCATTGTCAGAAAAAATGCGCTTTGACCAACTCGGATGTTTTCGAGTGAAAACTGGTGGTTTTTCACCAACCCATCCTGAAAAATATGCGCAAGTCAAAGTGGATCATCATGAAACCCCAAGGTTCGGGGTGAAAATAAACAATACTTGGGTGTTTCCAAAAAATAATGCTACCCTCAAATCATCCATTCTAATAGGGTTTTCCATTATAAACCATCCATTTTGGGGTACCCCTATTTTTAGAAACATCCATTTGAGTTGCCACCACCTTTTGACCTATTCGGTTCGCATTTTGAGTGAAAGCACCTCTGGATTTCCAAAAGCTGGACTTGGACTGGGACGACTTCTCCGTCGTCTTTGGCGCTGCCTTTTTGGTTTGAAAACCCCAGAAACACGGAGGAGACATCCATGTTAGATCTGAAGGCGCTACAAAAAAATGGACTGAAAGGTCTCAAACAAAAGGAAAAAAGATACTAAGATACATCAATATTACACTCAAAGGATCTGTGTATACGTTTCTCATCTTTTTAACTCAACGGCCTTTTGTTTCAGCAGCATTGAAAACACTAAGATCCATGATCTTCAACTCCATCCCGGCGTTTCTAGCTGTCCTTTGCTTCAGCAGCAGGCTCGTTTGTTGCTTGCATTTTCCTTGGAGTGAATTGTATCGGAACATGTGACGAGTCGTGTCGCTGAGACCGCCGTACCGTTCTTTTTTCGAAGACCTGAAATATAGACCACTGAAAACTAACATGGAACCTGAAAATGATGGTTTCTAAAAGGAATCTTCTCTTCCAGGAGGCTCATGTTCAGGTTCCATGTGAGTTGTCAGGGGTAATATTTCAACTGAATTGCTGCTTCCAAAGCACTATTTTTGGAATGTGTGGTACTTACCTGAAATTTGTTGGGTGTGCATTGGAGCCAAGATCATCTGGTATAAATGGACCTCGTTTGTCTTTCAGACTGACAGCAGCAGGGTTCAATGTCATTCAAAGACTGAGACACTATTGCAAGAACATTATAGCCAAATGTTCGAGTATACTGTATACTGTATCCTGACCTCCAAATGAAAGGACTTCTTTCAGAAACGACCTGAAATATGTTTTAAAGATACGTTCCAATCTTGGAACTACAGTACCACATATACAGGAATGATCATGTCTGGTACTTACTATGGAATGAGGTAATAAATACCCATTGTACTCATGGCCCTCATTCATACAATGGTTCCTTGTGTCGTTTTACACCTCTAAAGTTTAATACTTCAACCCGAAACCTGAAAATGATGCTTTCCAAAAGCATTCTCCAGGGGCTCATGTTCAGGTTCCATCTTTAACTTTCATGTGTTGTATGCCCCTATCAAGTAATGATCGTTCTTCATAAATGTGCTGGCACTCAGTCATGCATGTCACTGGAACTTGGAGGTAGATGTACCCCTGAAAACTAACCTATCCCCTGAGCATTGATGGTTGGAAGATGTAATGTCCTTTTAAAATGGTCCGGGACATGTTAATTTTCGGGGGGTACACAGTACTACCTATATTCAAAACGATGGAATCCATTGCTATGCTTGTTTGTTTGCTAGAGGGGAAATCAATCATCCTGTTTTGCCTTCAGCTCGTAACCTGCCCATCTATGTATTGGTTTCCTTCGATCTGTTGGCTTGGAAAAAGGTGACATGTCATCTTCCCTAAAATTGATGATAGATTACCATCAAATTTACCGAATCAAATTCAACATAATCCATCATTTGATGGTAAATAACCTTGATGCGTTCTTTTTGAATCAAATCTATATACCTTGATGATAGATAGATAATCTAACATTAGTTCAACAAACACCTTCAAGGTCATTCACCACAATGGCAAACTAGACATCTTCCTGCAAGGCGTTTTCGTGGACCCGCTTCGCTCCCTAAGCACCAAAAATTGCGCCCAAGAATCTTCACGGCTTTTGACCTCTCTTGAATTCGCCTCGGGACTCGGCGCCCCATAGAAAAACATGCGTTTTTTTGGAAACGGATCGATCGGTCTGACCTGAGAGTGGCGGCTTTCAGCTCGAGGCTTTCCAGATATACTGGTTGGTTAATAAGGATCCTTATAATGGTTTATTAAAATCCCTATATAACTGGGTAGTATAATCCCCTATGTACCCCAACCAACCAGGGTTTTTTTCATTGCTCAATTGACAACTTCAATTGTTTGTGTGTTGCAATCGTCTTAGTCTCGAAGAGTCTTGGAACCCAAAATCAGCTTCAACATGATTCTTTCTTTGCCATGATTCTTTCTTTGGCTCTTTAAAAACAATCCAACCGTTGAACCGTTGACAAACAACCCGCGAAGTATATTGGGTTCTTCAAGAAGTCGAAGTGCGGGGCCGTTTGGGGCTCGGTACATTGCTGAAAGACCCCCAAAGATTCAACACGAAAAAATTCCAAAGACTCAACGACTACCTCACCCACACCATCCATGTATGGTATATTTACCGTACATGGATCTACATTTGGTTGATTTTTATGGTAAATGTAGGTAAATATACCATACATGGATGCTATGGGTCACCTAATGGTTAATTGGTGGTTTGGGGCCCGGTGCTTTGAGACTCTAGAAGGAAACCCTTTTTTAACAATCCCCGAAATTATGTTCGGGGATCCCAGGAATCCAAACCACCAACCGAAACCACCAATTAACTATTATATCATCTGATTGATCTCGTTAAACGGAAAAAATATACAAAACAACAACAAAAATGGAATGGAATGGACTTTTTTTGTGGCAAAAATACCGGGAATGCAAATTTAAAACACAAACAAAAAACCACAGGACTCGGTTTCGTTTGACCATCGGTTGGTTTCCACCACGGACGGTGAAACCGAGGCACTTCCAATCTGCTGCGACCATGCGCCGTTGCTCCTCCTCTGGAAACCGCACTGCTGGAGGCTGTGCCGACAGCCGACCGTCACGGGAACCGGGAACGACGCCAGGGGCGTTCCCCGGAGCATCACCCCAGCCAGGTGTCAAGGGGATGCCTTTGACCACTGGGCCTTTGGCATCATTTTTTTCGGGGTCTGACCTGACATCTTTCACCTCCATGCTATTGAAAGAGCTAAGCCTCAGTTGAGACATGAAGCCATTGGAAGCTGTGATGATGTCATGAAACCTAGGGTTTGGCATCATGGTTTCTGGTGTCAAAGTGGCACGATTGTCAACCCCCATGTTGTTGGATTACTGTAAGCAGCTCCCATTTTAGTGATGAATTTTCTGGGGGATGAAACAAACAGGAGCATTTTCATCTGAGCTGGATATTCCTTTACATACAGCATTTTGAGTACCTCCTCCAAAAGTCATCCTGTCCAAGAAAAGCCTCACCAGGTTACGGAAACATGAATGATTTTGAACCTTGCAGTGATACAAGTAGGTACTGTTGGAAGAAATCCCAAACACCCACTTGGGATGTATGAAACCCTGTAAATAATGGGATAAACTACCAACCTCAACTGGTGAAAGCGGAATTCTTTCTATAAACAGTATGGTTGAAAACCTCTAATGGTTGGTTGACCTCCGTATTTTTTTTGTCATTGGAAACCTATCATCGTGGTATCATTGGTTCCAAATATGTTCTACCAAATTTGAGACGACAACAACCTTGCGGAATGAATCTTTACTCCGGAGTCCCGAAAAACTGTCTACATGGGAAGAAAGAACTACGAGTACTTTGGGAGTAGCTCCTGCAAGTTATCAACATGTTCGGTAGCAAATCCTTCATTCCTTGGGTTGTAGCTTCTGCAAGAACATGTGTATAGCTCCACTTTTAGTAGCTGAAATAGGCCAACGAACAAACAATTGCAATTCGTTCCCATGCATGAAATAGCTTGACCCAAAAAGTCATAAATAACAAACAACAGTTGGCTCCACCACAGTATTTGTAAACAAATACTGTAGTCATACCATGTGTATGTATGCCTATATACTATATACATGTACACATGAGCACCACCATCTTCAGTGAAACATTCCAAGACATCCAAGCAAAATTGTTTGTTACAAAAAAGTTGGAAATCTTAGGAGTCACCTTGGATGTTCCACCTGTTTTTTTCACCAGCATTTACCCAAATCAAAGGCAAAGAGACAAGGATTCCACTCCTGGTTCTGAGGACATCACTCCTTCGGGTTGGACTCGCAAACCCCCGGTGAAATGATGTCATGATGCCTGGCCCTTTTATTGGTTCTTCAAACGAACCCTAGGCCCTACACTCAAAAGGTCCCAAAAACTCCCCCTGAAAACTAACGAGTGACTGGAATCTGAGATGTTCACCCATATTGAAAACAATCATACAATCCATCTTCCAAGCCTCAACTTTTTGGGTTCAACATGCGAGTTCTGCTAGGGAGAGTACTTAAACGCTATCCTTTTTCGGGGGGGATTTGGCCGGACAGGGCAGGGAACACCCAGGTATGGCAAGCTCGGTTTCATATAACAGCTTTGGGTTCAACGTGTCAATGTTGGAATAATAGGATTTCGTTATGAAAAACTTCCAATATTATCCAATATTCATTATAAGCGTTAGCGGAATATATGCTGTATGCTTTATCCCGGATCTCAAAACAAAAAACATTCCCATCGCCAATCGTAACTTACATCATCTTTAATCACACAAAGCCTGAAAGACTTCACGAATCACGGTTTCATGGTGGCTTTTACCCATGACCGGAAAGACCACGTCAAGGCACTCAGTGCTTGCTGTAAATACTGCGTGGTCTTCTCGTCAAAGCCGGGCATCTTCGTTTTGGACAACTGCTCAAGGCCTGAATCAAAGGCTACTTCCGTCCAGGTGTGGAAGTTCCCTGGTCCGTCAAAATGGTCCAAGTGTTTTTCACCAACGACGTGGGCAAGCCCACCAGTATCTGCCAGTGGCAAGACAAAACATTGCCACTTCTTTATTAAGAAAAATGAGACTTAATTATCAATTAATTATTAGCAATGTTATTAACCAATCATCAGAAACTCCTGCAAAGTTCTACAAAAAGCTCACCAACTGAAGAACAGATTTTGTACAGATCCAACAGCAAACTTCACAAACTTTACTCAAATCCAACCTTGAATCCATGAGTTTCCATTCTGATTTCGTCACCTGCCTTGTTGATTTCGCATCAATTGACCCAAGGCCTGTCGAGGCACCAAAACAAACAAAAGAGGCCTTGAGAATTGAGCAAGAAATGTATGCTGTTAAATGTGAAGTATAACATGTATATAATATATATTATATACACATGAGATCTATGCAATATTTCAACACACAGAGTGTTTATGGTTAGAAGAATCTTCAAATGAAAGAAGATGAAAGAAGAACATAGTAAAACGAATTCTGATATAAGGTTTCAATGAAAACATTGGCTGTGTAATGACAGAAAGTAGTTTTGAAGGTTCAAACATGTGAGCTACGAGAAAAAAAAAAACTCCTACTTTCCATTAACAGTACTGGTTGGTTTATAGGGATCCCTATATTGGCTTATCAAAATCCCCATATAATTGGGTAGTATAATCCCCTATACAACCTAAACAACCAGGGTTTTTCAACCAACTCCTCTTCACAGTGCCTGCATGGCAGCTGTCTCATTGCCCGTTTGAAAAGCCTGGCGATCCAAGAAATTAAAAAAAAAACAACTCAGTCGCATCAGAAACCAATGAATGGAGAACTTTGGAGAAGTCTATTTCCCATAGGAAAAGGGGGAATGATTTCCAGCCAAGCTATCTGAGTTCTGGAGAGTAAAAATTCCAAAAAGTTAAGTTTTCGGGTGTCAAAACATGGAAATTCCTTACATTTTGGATGACCGAACCCGGTGGTTTGATCCGTTCTAATCTGCATTCGTTTCATGTCCAAATCACATCTGCAACCTGCGACAGATCCAGCAGCGCGGCTCGTGCAATCTTGGCACCTGCGGAGTTTTCGGGGGGACTCGACTTCTGGATTGGTACGGCACCACCATTGGGTTTTCCCTTAAAGAATGGCCGGCTCGGCTCATAAACCCTTATTTCAATTTGGGGGGGAAGACAGAAATAGCCATTTTTCCCCTCCTGGAAACTAAAAAATATATACCCTCCTGGAAATGTTTGGCACTTTTAATCTGTCGATGATTTTTCCTGCTTCCCAAGGTGGAATGACATGGCCTATATGGCCTCCTTCCCTGGATGGTATCCAACAAAAAATTTCAGGACACAATGGCATTTCGGTATTTTGTTTAGGGCTCGGAACCGAGAAAATGCACTTGGGAAACCTTACAAAATAGCTCCAAAGTGTTCCCCGTTCACTGGATTTTTAGATACCCCTAAGTTTGCTGGGAACTTGCAATCCTCAGCACACCTGTTGCGCTCTCCCTGACTGTCATGCCATCCTCATATCGCAGGCCTTCTGGACCTTCTATTGGATTCGACTTTGGGTTGGACCTTGACTCAGGTTGACAAGAAACCCAAGGATTGTTGACGAAAACTGACACTTTCACCATGGTGATACTGTTGATGGAAGAAATCCTGCACCAGTTGACATGGTAAAGATCCCATTATTTGCAGGATTACATACATGTCAGGTGGTGCAGGATTTCTTCCATCAACAGTATGGCTTGCTATATTGTCATATCTTGTCTTAGAATTGTCCCATGAACATCTCAATTGGTGTAGGATCTTAGCCTTAGCCATCAAGCAATTACCTTGGCAACTACGTTCATTGGATTTGCAACGATGAACCTTTGTGCAAGATCCTTTTTCAGCAGAGATGAGGGAAGTAGCTCAATGAGCAGCTATTAGCAGGTATGAGTTGTTTGTGGCAAGCAGCGCTGTTTAGCAGATATCAACTGTTTGCAGCATCAATAGTATCACAGGCTGCTGGTGACTGATGGATGATTCTCTTGGTCAACGACTTAGCTAATCCGATTAGATGCCAGTGGTCATCCTTGGATGATCGCCAATTTTCAGGCTTGAGAATCACCATACACCCCCGAAGATCAACATAGAACCTGAAAATGATGGTTCGGTTCAGATGAGTTTCCTTTTCCAGCGCTATATTCTCAGGGTTCCAGCCGTTAATCTTCCGGGGTGTAAGGCTTCACGACTTCTTCTCTTACTTTGGGAGGTTCGGTGGCAACGAGAAATTCCATGGGGATACCGTCGTTAAAGCAAGAAAGCTCACGGGAGCCGAAGCGTATTTTCGTGACCGTCACCGTCAGCTGGAAAATGTGGATCACCAATATGCGACAAAAAAAAAAAGAATTCCAAGAAGTAAAGCTCAAGTGGCTATATTTTTGGGTCTTCAACATGAATCAATCAACTTGAGAAGATAATTCAGAAATCTTTACTTGTCAAACCTTAGGCCCCTACATCAAGCCAGTGCTGGAACTGGTCCATTTGTAGACTCCCGTCCCTACAAACTCCCATCACTGCGAACAATTTTTGTGCAACCCTTTGTATCCGGAAACAAGAACAGTATAACAGTCCCCTTTTTCAGCAATTTTTCCACATGGTTAGTCACGGTTTTTCTCCAAACAAAGACCTAGCACATGTGTTGCTATCAACTTCCTGATCCCTTCGACCTCAATGGAACCATCCCCCGAAAACATAGAAGATTGGGCCTCAATTGTTCCAATTCTAGCATTGTTTCAAGCTGCCCAATTTCATGTTTCGATGTATTTTAGAGTCAGAGATAACTCTGATTGTAAAGGTTTCCCTCAAAAATTCAATTATAGAATGGAAGAAAAAGGTGTGCAAAGTTCATTCAGCACAACATATTTTTTTTGGTGACACTTCTCATCATGGCCTCACAACCAAATCTACCACTCAGAGGCTTCCAACGAAACAGTGCTCGTCTCGTCCCTGGTCTTCTTATTTTCCTTGTCCTGGAGATGGATTGGATGCTCTCCAAAGCATCGGTTTTTCGGCAATTGCCGATCAAGCAAAAGTTTCTGACACTGTGCTTTTAGAATCCAAGTGGAGAAGTATGAAAAGAGAAATCCAAACCAGCCCCCAAACTATCATTGTCAATAAAATTCAGAAAATAGATCCGACCTTGGCACCTTTCAATTGCAAATGCTCAAAGGTTTCAGAGGAGAAATGTTTCTTCGCACTAAAAGCAGGACTATGCCACAAAAAAACACTCAGCAAAATGAGAGCTCGTTTTATCACAAGACATCACGTGTCAAAGCAGTCAAAACCTTGCAACCCTTCAGTTCTTTACAATCCTAAGAAACAAACATAGTCCACGCAAAGCCCACTCTACCTTCACCAAAACACCCAGAAACTGCGAATATGATCTCCATTTTGTTGGTGTTTCTTATTCCAAATATATACACATTCCTTAAAAGGTGCAATTATGGAGCCCGGGATACCTTCATCCTTGGATGGTGGCCACCATATCCAGCCAGCATACCTCTGGATTGAAAAAACATCCCACCCACTCCTCTACACTTCGCCGTGCACCCACGGAAGCATGTCGGCTGGACTTGGCCTTGTTGGGGATCATATGAGAAGTGGAAGGAAGGAGTCCACCAGTAACATACCCAATGAATTCCTCATTGATTAATTTATAGGGGCTAGTAGAAAAGGTTTCTTGTAAACCGTATATAGTCGTATATATATATATATATATATAAGTGGGTAGTTTTTCATCCGCTACCACAGAGTCACCACAGCGTCGATGGATACGTTATCCAACTATATGAGCAGTTGAGATAGTCTGAGATGGTTTTTCAGCATAGAGTTGGGAGAAAAGTCGGCCCAGGCATTGAGGGCTGAAGAATCTCGTAGAATCTCTACCACTTTTTTTTTTAGCTGAAGGGTTTCATAATGCACTACTTGACACCAATATCCCAAACCAACAAAACCCAGATGTTTTTTGGTTGGGATTCTCAGGCGAATCGCTAAACATAAATCATCGAAAAATTGACAGCAAAAAAGGTCCCAAGGTCCCATGGAAAAAACCTTATGGGGATCCACCCACCCAAAGTCCCAAAGGCTTATGTTGAGAAGTCAAAATGAGGAAAAAAAAAACGTAGACAGTGTGTATACAAAAACACAGATGTCGCAAAAATGATTTTTAGCGGGGAGGCACCCAACAGAAAAACACAAAAAAAAAAAGTGTTCACCAACCCCGCCTTCTTTTCAGTCTTCTTTTCAGTCTGCTTCTTCTCTGCCTCTTTCGCATTTGCTAACACCTTCTCGGCGAGCGATGTACTGGAAGTTTCTTTCTTTGGAGTTGTACTTCTCCTTCACGAAAGCGGCTGCCGATGGCATTTTTAAAAAAAAAAAAACTCCGCCGAAAAAAGAACAACAAAAAAACACATGGAACCTGAAAAATTGCTGCTTTCCCAAAAAGGAATCTCGAAATGTCTCCTCTTCCAGGGGGGTAGTTCCATCCAACGTTAAATTTCAAGTGGTGTTTGTGGGTGACAGAAGGTGCTTTTTTAACCTGGAAAATCGTTGGCGCCCTGAGCGATTTTCGATGGCAAAGCTAGAAAAATCCATGAAATTTGCATACATTCTCAATTAATGATGAAATTCTAGCTATGTTTGATGACTACAGGAAGATATCATGTCTGATTATTGAACTCATGCCATGCATTTGTCGGAACTACCACTTCTCTCTCGAATAACTTGCGTATCGTCCACTAGTCGTATCCCCATGCCGTCCTGCGAGGTGTGCCTTTGGGGGCATCTTTTGAAGCTTCAGCCTGAATTCCACCGGTTGGAAGCTTTTCTCGGTGCGATGGATCCAGAGTTTCGGATGGCATCGTCGTGAATCTCTTGAGTCGTCATGGTTTCCGAAAAAATCGGTGATATTCGGTCCAAATCAAAAAAATCAACTCGTTTTTGTGAAAAAAAGAAACTGGAATGCAAATCTCTAGCATTAGGAATGACCTCAATTTGGCAAGGCCAAACACCGCGCCTTCTGCGTGGCGGCTGTCCGGACAACGGAAGCCTTCACCCAAGGAGTTTGGAGGGACCCCCCCATGGGATATATTGGCTGGATCAATTCTGGGGTAATCCAAACGATTTCTAGTTGCACATCCCCAAAAAGGTCAAAATGTCAACGGGGAAAATCCTTGTTATGTATACATTATATATCTAGATATGGTACCTTTGTACTCATTGGTTTTTATAAAAATTCCTATAGTGACTTGATGGTGACTTGCTACAATCCTTTTCTCTCACTAGTCAGAGTTTCCACTGCATACATCGAGTCACCATGGTGTTGATCACTGCTCAAATTGCCATTTCCTAAAATGTTGGGCTAAAAATTCACGGATTGGTATCGCTTCATCTTGAGAAGCTCCCATTCACCAGTTTGCTTGAAAGGAATTGTTGCAGCACTTTAGAGATGTTTGAAACTCCATTGATAATGGGGATATCATCACAATTCATCTATAACCGGTGGCCTCATTCCATGTGAAGGAAATATTTTTCAAAAATGCCAATCTTCTCCAAATATGGAGATGACACCATTAAACAAACTTTTTGAAACTACCACCTAGCTGGAAAACAGCACCTTGCTGTTAATTTCCATCATCTTTACCCCTAAAACGACAATCCAGTTGCCTAAAAAATTGTACCCTCCCTGAAACTAACACAGCACATGAAAATGGATGGTTGGAATACTACTTTCCTTTTGGGTCCCGGCCTATTTCCTGGTGCCATGTCATGTTCGTTTCAGGGAGGGTAATTTCCTATGGTTTCCAGGTGTTTTCATATGTTTTTAAATATCACTAGTCACTATTCAAAAAAAATGCAATTTCCTATATTTTTACATGTTTTTCATATTTTTTAGATCTCACTATTTAAAAAATTGCAAGTTCCTATATTTTTCAAAGGTTTTTTTCATATGTTTTTAATACCACTATTTTAAAAAAATTGCAATTTCCTATATTTTTACAGGTGCTTTTCATATTTCCTCAATATCACTGACCCAGATCTCCTTCCACCTAAAAGTTTTGAAGACTTGAAACTTACCCCCCACGTCTACCTTGGATCCCTGCGTTTCAGTGGGGGTTTAACCGCAAGATTGGTGCAATCAAGGTGGAAGTGATGTGGAATACCCGGACCCTCCCATTATCATGGTTCAGTGAAACATGCTTCCCTCCAGTATGTCCGTAGTTTTCTGGAAAAAATTGGGGTAGTTTTTCAATTCCATGATTGTGGGAGAAAGGGTATTTGATACTTCTTAGAAAAGATCATACATATTCATGGAATATCTGTGATATCATACATCCTGTGATGGATCTTGTGCAGGTCTCTTCAATCTTCCATCTTGAGTTAGATTGCTGTGGATCAGAATTAACTTAGACCTCCAAAATGAATTGTACCCCCCTTGGTATGCAAAAGGTTTATTCACAGCTATATGAATACGCTTCTCTAAACTGGTACTCTAAATTCACTCAACTAAAAAATATAAGATCATCTTTTCTGCCAGCTGAAAACCAAAAAATGCTGTACATCCAACAATGAAACAAACGTCTTTCTACCTTAGCATACATCACTAGAAAAAAAAATCCTACAGGATGGAACCTTCCAGTCACAAGTAGGGTCCCATAACTACTCCACTTATAGGGCTGAAATAACCCTAGTTAAACCCATTTATGTATGTATATATATATATATAAGTCCATTTGCAACGATTGGCTAGGGCCCCATCTTGTACCCATTGGGGCCCCAGGCCTGGTTCGCAGAACCTGGCGACGAATGCCAGGTAACGCGCCAATGGTTTTTTTCACGGGGGAAGGTGACAGGGCCTTTCCCCAACCTACCCCCAAAACAAAAAATACGACCACAACTAACTAATCACAAGTGAATGAAGTTTTCAAATTGGAAAACTTGTTGCTCATATTTCAAAATGTGGCTGTGTAAGTTAGGTTGAGATATTTTTGGCAAGTGTTCCTTTTCAGGGTATTTTTAAAGATTTTCTGGCATCAGGGAGTGATGAGAAGTTTTTTCCCCAAATGTTCTATGCAGGGAACTATCTGACCATTTTGGTGAAATGTGTTTTTTTGTAAGTGATCTATGAATCATGACTCTATATATGATGTATTCATTTGAGTACCTGTAGGCTTGGACTGCAGGGAAATATTCCACACCAAGGTTGATCTAAAGTCCTTTTCCGGGCATGGGCCATCTTCGCCGAACCAAACATTTAATTTCCAAACGTTAGCCATCCTGCACTTTTGACCATGGCAATTGGTCATCCGAAGTATTTAACGACTTTCCATATACATCTGGGTAAATCTCTTAACATGTTTCTCTAGTCAAACCTCAAAATAAAAACTAGTTGGTGGTTTCAACCCAATTGAAAAATATGCTCGTCAAAATGTCTTCATCTTCCCCAAATTTCGGGATGAACCGAACCGATGAACTTTTTTCAAATAAAATATTTGAGTTGGCACCACCTAACCGAAAAATCCTGTGTAAATCTTAAGGCTTGGGAATTTTCCCAGGGTTTTGGGGGGGAAAACATGAAAATTCGTCACGATCTGCCGACCTCGTGAGGCAGGAGCCACATCTTCACCCAGCGAAAGGATGACCATTTGGGGCCGTCTGTTGAAAACCGACCTTTGGTTAAGACAGCATGGTCCCGGACAGCATGGTGTAGATATGCTGTGGATTCGTGGATGCATGTGTATGTTTATAGAATATGATCATATGATAATATGATAAATTATGTGAATATATAAATGAACAAATGAATATATGAACATATGAATGTATGAATATAGAATACATATGAATCCTGGAATAGACAGCAAACTCTCGGTTTGATATGTGGAACCAATCATCAAATAAGAAAATCAAGCATGTCCATGATAGTCTCGTTGGAATGGGTAATGTTTGTTTCATTTCTCTCCAACCCTTTATGGCGGCTTCCAAGCCCTTCCAAAATTCACCCCACCCAATCCCTGTATTTGTCGTTGAACATGGCCAGCCATTGAAAATGTTGCGAAAAACTAGAAACTACATCTGGCCATTCCAGGTTCATTTTCCAGCTATAGCAGGCAAACCGTAGGTCCCCTGCTAAAAGGTTAACTTTAATGGATTGTTGGATTATATATTATACCCCGGCCAAACTCAAAAGCGAGCTGCTTTTGGGCAACATGAAGTGAGCGAACCGTCTCAGGAAATCTCCCGTAAATCTTCTAAAAATGAGACTTTCGAATTGTGGGAAACCCTGGAAAACATCCTATGACTTCTACTAGAATCACTGGGCTCTCACGGTAATCAATGTATAATTAATCTTCAATTATCATCTACATGTGATTTCTGCAATTGGTCCACAAGTCCTGGTTGTCCAAGTCGTGGGACCCGTATCACGAAGTATCGTTCGCTTGTAAACAGCACCGAAACGAGACCGACCGGATCTGTTACAAATTCCACTGGTGGCTTCCCCCGGCCCATTTCCATACTTAGAAACTCACATTTTTTGAATGAAAAATTAGGGAAGTCGCTGATACAACCCACCACAAAAAAAATGGGTATTCTGAAATATCATAACTCATGCTGACATTGATGATTTTGATCTAAGTTTGAGATCTGGCAAGCTGAGAGGACCCCTAAGGTGCCAGTTATATGTATATAGGTGGCAATCGACATTGATAGACACTGATGAAGTGTTTCAAAGTTTGCTTCATCTTGGGGGAGCTAAACAAGTGCGCATGAAAAAAAAAGTTCCATCCGTCACTTTAGCGGAACAAGCCCCCTGCGCCAGCTACAAGCTGCGAAAAAGCGCTGGGTCCACGAGTTTGTTTCTGTTTGCTTTTTGCTGATGTCTGAAGGTCAAATGACGACCTTGGGTCTGTCATGTTTTTGTTGCTTAAGGTTTCCTCAGTTTACTCTAACTATCTGGAAGTTCTGGAAAGGATGTAATGTATCAGTCAGAATGCGTGAATGGCAATGAAAACTTCAAGAACCTGGATAATATAGAAAATATCCTTTGAACAAAATTACTGTATCTCACCACAATCAAATGTAGTCTCGCTTTATTTTGGAAGGTTTGGAAGTTTGGAAGTATTGTTTCTGAGCAAAACCGTTGCGTGTGGGGCGCGACCTGGCGTTGCAGCTTTCTTCGGTTCTCCGTCGTCATCAACAAAAGGTGCTGAATTCGTGTGAGGATGGCAATACTGTTGATGGAAGAAATCAAATCTTGCACCAGTTGATAGGTATAGTTTTTGTCATTATCTACAAGGTTTTACACATCCCAGGTGGTGCGGGATTTCTTCAATCAAGTGTATGTTTAAGCAAATACGAAGTAACGTAGGTTGTGCGACCCAGCTCTGTAGCACGAAAAACTCCTTCAATTATCACCCTTTTGCAGCTAGTGCCTTCTGAATTTTGGAATCATTTTGATGAAGGAGTTTTCCCTGCTTCCCTTAAAACCTGGTACGCATCATTTTTCGTAGGCTTCCCCTAGAACCTGATTTTCCCCTACCAGATTTTGCAGGAACCTGGATTGAAAACAGATGCAAATACTACCTCGTTTTATGACTCAATTCACCTCAGGATTTTTAAGCACTATCAATTTCAAACTTACATAAACTTACCACAAAGAACCTTGGTCCTATATTCTTCCCTTCTAAACTTGCATATTGCAGTATCACCCCACCCCATTTGGCACAAGACTCATCTTCATCCCATGTCAAAAAGGGCCCCCTTTAACTCGAGGGAAGCGTCCACTAGCTGATGATCAGATTTCAAGCCACACTTTCACGGCAAACAATATCAAGTTATGCAGGAAGTTTTCAACAACTCCAGGTCGAAAATCTCAATCTTTGTGAGGTCTATCTTCAACTTCTACCACAACCCGACCCTCCAAGTTTCACATCAAAAATTGTTCATTTAAGACAAACTAACACTCAAATTTCTAATATTTAATGTTTCCATGTTCCGTGCAATAACCAACAACTACTGTTGATGAAAGAAACCCTGCATCAGTTGAGGTTGGTCGTTTATCCCATCATTTACATGGCATTATACATTCCAGGTGGTTGTTTGGGATTTCTTCCATCAACAGGCAACACAACCACAAGTACCATGATAGTGGTTTTATTTACATATACCTGATAGTATTTGTGACACTACGGGAGAAGTTTCGCCAAAAAAAAAGACCAAAAACGGTTTCTCCCTTCCTCTTTGCCCATCCGGCTCCGAGCCTTCCACATTCTGAGAGCCCAACCCCTGCGCTTCCTGCAGCTTCCACCGGATCTTTCGAGCGGCCTTGACGATTTGGCGAAAAAAACAAAAAAAAAACGAACGCCAAACGAGTGCTTCTTTGGATTATAGAGGGAGTATATATATATATATACCATTTATATAAATATACGTTGTATACTGCTTTTGCTGTCTTATAAATACATATAATATGTGTCTGTAACATCTTTTATACAATGGGATTTTTGCTTTGTTTCGGCCCATCTGGGTTTCTTTGAACCAACGGCTTCCCTGCAGTCATCCCAAAAAAGACCTTGGAATGGATTTTTGTTGATCAATTTCAATTTCATCCAGAAAATGGGAAGCTCATGTGCACCGAGCCGATGCAATCGAAGGATTTTATCAAAGCTGATCACCAGTTTGATTTGGAAGATCAAATCCCTATGGTCTCAACCGGAAAAATGCGCCTTCCCCAAATTCTTTTGAAAACAACAACCAAAAAAACGTCTTTCAAACATTGGGAACAATTGGAAACGTCATGGCTGCAAAATGCTCCAAAAACTACTTGAACCTAAACTAGGAGTTTCTTGGCTCCACGTTTTTGCCAAAAAGTTCAGGCATCCAGCTCCTGAGTAGGCTAAATAGAAACATTTATACCTTCCTGGGGTTCCCCAAAAAAAAACTCCCCACGGGAAGGTGTGGTTCAAAAAGAAAGATTCTTGTTTATAGCAATATGGATTCTTTCCATGTTTCATTACCAATAGTTGTCAGCTTGAAGTGACCATATCAAAAACATNACATGTGCCTTTTTACACGTACGGTTTCCCGTCCGCTAGCAAAAACATGAACAATAACAATTGAACTCATATCTTTAATGGGATATGTTGATATGTTTTTTCTAGTTACTATATAGTTCACTAGACATCATTTAAAAAAAAAACTGTCGTCCCCTTCTGTTGGTCCAAGTCTTATGGCTTCGAAAAATGTCCGATGCGTATTTATTCGTTTTGTGAAAAAAGTTCGCGGAATTTCAGGTGAAAAACAAAAACAAAAAGAACGACGCCTGAATCCCAATTTTTTGAGAAAGGAATACCCACTGAATCGTTCGGAAGATCCGGAAAAAAAACATGTTAAAATCAAAGAGTAGAGTACTGTAAGAGTGCCGAAGAATCAACTCCAACTATTTATTGTTGATCACCGCCATCATTTCTAGTCTTTTCATTTTTCACAAAATGGGTCCCATGAAAAATGACCCTGCAATTGGGAAAAAAACAAAAAATCCCATTCTATTGGAAAAATTCTGGCCTCAACTGATACCCAGAATTTTTCCAATAGATCCCAACAGAAAAATGCAAATTGATTCCAATGGAATTCTAAAATATGTCAATTGGATACCCTTCAAAAACTTCCCCAATGATTTCCAATAGATCCCAACAGATCCACTGCCAATTCCTCACCGCTTTGGCTGCTTCCATTGCAGCTGCCTGGCTTTGAGACCACTGGATCACCTTTGAGGCGTTCTACCTCGGTCAGGGAAGCTTCGCCAGTGAAGGGGGAGGAAGTCGTTACCTTGCTGTTTGTTTCACAACTTCATCTCAAAACTCCAAGGCACCTTTTGGCATTTTTTTTACACAAATCTATCAAAATTACATTCCGGTAGACTATAATGATTCATGCTGTTTGTTTCAGAACTTCGTCTCAAAAAAAAATTGAAGGCATTTCGAGGAATTTGAAAAATTACACCCCTAAAAAAAAAGAAAAAAACGATCAAAAAAGACGATTGGCTGGCTGGAAAAGATCCCCCCCTCTGGATTTCAAATAGGAAACATCATTCATTTTAGTGGATGTTCCAGCAATCGTCATCTTAGTTTTCGGGGGGTGGTGGTAGATTGATTTTTGAATTCAGACCCGTAGGATCCATGGGACTGGTATATATGCCTACATTTGGTTGATTTGTATGGTACATGTATGGTTTTCATGTAGGTAAATATACCATATATATATATACATGGATCCTATGGGAGATTGATTTTGAAAAGGTTTGAAGCAACCTGGAAAGGTTCCGACATGTTTGTCCCTTGGAGGGTATGACTCTGTAAGCTTGAAGGATATCAAGGATGCTGAAACACAAGGGCTAAGCACCAAGAATTTCAGGTACCTAAAATGGAGGTACTGAACCTTAGAAGGCTATTTTGGGGGTGGGTTTTCCCTTGCCCTACATACAGCTTATATAGGTGAGTAGCTCCAATTTAGGTACCTGAAATGTTTGGTGAGCTAATGAGAGTTGGAATGTTGAAGTTTTTGTTGGTTCTCACTCTCTACATTCATCTCAAAGACTTGGGTAACTCAAAGTGGCTTCTGGGTCACTCTCATCTTGGGAATTCCAGCACCAGAGGGTTATGTAAGGGGGAAGACTGTGAGTCAGCATCAGCATGCCAATGATTTTTTTTAAAGATAACTCTAGACTCCAAAATGGGCAATTTGCTGAATGACCCAAAACCGAGGAGAAAAAAAACTCTGCCAGCAATGAAAATGTCAGGACAACAAATAATAAAACAAACATGACAACAAAAATGAACCCCTCGAACTGTTTCTAAAACTGTGGTAAAGGTATCATAAAGCCAGCTACATGCAACCAAAAAAACAAAAAATGGCGGTGTTTCTTGCTTTGAGGACACCACAAAGCATGGCAGTTTCCGCCCGCCCCAACTTTTTGGCTCCAGACAGGGCTTTTTTCGGGGGCACAGCACCAACAAGCCATCGAGGGTCGTCACCGATCCTGTCGTTGGGTTTCCAGGTCCCAGGACTCCGATGGGCCATGCACCGAGCACGGGGGTAAGCACGAATCAATAACCATAGGATTCCATGGGAAAATGGTATATTTAAACCCACCTTTAGGTTGATTTTTATGGTAAATTTACCTAAAAAAAAAGGTGTTTTGTGGGCATTTACTAAGATGAAAACCATAAAAAGCTACCATTCATGTAGGTGAATATACCAGTCCCATGGATCCTATGGGATATAACCTCATCTTTAATAATGCATCGATTAGAAACTGATTACATGGAGGCACATGCACACATATCACACATACACACATACTATATATAATATAAACATCTACGTGGAAAGATAGAAGTTCACCAGTGCCCCTTCCACCCATAATCATTGCAATAGTATGCATGGAGCTTACGACGATGCTAGCAGCCCAAAAGTAGTCATTGCGTTGTTGTTGTTGTTGTTGTTGTTGTTGTTGTTGTTGTTGCTGCTGCTGCTGTTGTTGTTGTTGTCGTTGTTGTTCTTGTTGTTGTTGTTGTTGTTGTTGTTGCTGCTGCTGCTGTTGTTGTTGTTGTTGTTGTTCTTGTTCTTCTTGTTCTTGTTCTTGTTCTTGTTCTTCTTGTTCTTGTTCTTGTGTTCTTGTTCTTGTTATTGTTCTTCCTGTTGTTGCTGCTATTGTTGATAGAGTCGTAGAAGCAAAAGTAGTAGTCGGCCGGTTTGACCTTGGAAGCTAGAAACAAAACAAAATGCGATGGCCAACTGAAGGGGTGGAATACATGCGATGGCCAAAATACAACAGAGGTTCACAAGCCAACTTCCACAGGCTCCAACTACGTAAAAATGGTCATGAAGGGAGACCCTTATCCACACCAGCTCAGAACCTTTGGGGAAACAATCCTTTACCTGGATGAAACAAGCTTCGTATTGATCCAGTTGAAAAAACCAATCCTTGAAAAATGATCATACACCCAGGATGCAATCATGGAAAGCAAAGCATTAGCGTGCGATCCGGTATACTTATATACAAAAAACATGATAATCTTAGCAGTTGGGAAAATATGATCTAGAATCTCGAAAGAAACTGCTGCTTGAACAGCATTCATGAATTCATATGTATATATATATACATATATATTTGATATCATATCATATCCATCCTTTGTGATCCCCGCATTTTCCGAACGCTCACCTCCAAGATGTCACTGGCGAGACGTGGACGTGGGACCGACGTCACCTTAGCTGCAGAAACCCCTGCAGAAAACCCTGCAATCTTGCAGCAACAACGCAGCTGTCCAGGGCGCAACGAGCTGTTTTTTTTGGTGTCCAGGGCTCGACCGGTCGAACTGCCACCTGCCAGTCCTGCTACCGCAGGAGGGAGAGGTGCGATTCGTGATAGTTTTCGGGTGCTTTCTGTATGGTGTTTTTGGAGTGCTAATTTTGGAAATACATCAAACAGAAAGTTCTTCGAATCATACCACCTGATGCTAAGTGCTTATCAAAAAGAAAACATCCGGCCATTCTCAAAAGAAAACCACAAGGTGGGGCCCTACCAGTTATAAATGGAGTTATATATAACCCCTATAAATGACCATATAAGTACTTGTCGGGCTATAACTTATAGCCCTTCTTACAGGTAGGGGCCCACCTTGCACCTGTTCACTTTTGAGATGTCAAATCGCAGTGGACCTGTTTCATCTTCATCTTCTCTTGGCGCCTACGCCAGGCATCCTCATCCAACTCCTGCACGATTTGTTTCAAGTCAACCAGAAGGAGCTAAAGACAGAAATGCTGTGGACCCGTGGCAAAAGACAAAAAAGATGGATAGGTATTTTGCCACTACGTGTTTTCTTTCCAATCAAATGGTATTTTTGTTCGAACACAAAATATGTTAGTTTTAGGGAGGGTAATGACCGGGAGTAGCGGGGAGAATCGGGGTGGCTTGGAGTGGGCACTTAGGCCCATCAAAAATTGCTGGGCCCCAAAATGAAACTAGTCTTCCAATCATCAGTTTTCAGGTGCATTTGCTGTTAGTTTCAGGGAGGGTAGTACCCCAAACTGGGTTTACCCAAAAAAACCTGACAAATCTTCCCCACCTTCCCTTGACGCCGTTGAAGGCGCTGCAACCTAGCCAATGCCTTGGTGCCAAACTTGTTTGGGTCCAAACCTTTGCGCGATTGTTGCTTTGATACAATTCTGAACTTGCCCGGGGGATGGGTTTTCTAAAGCACCAAAATATTTTTTGGAGGTGGCGACTCTAAATTTTGAGGACATGGACCTTTTTATATTAGCACCTGGGAAGAAGTAGATGGTACTAAGCACGCATTGAAATTGGGGTCCGTGCTTGCGGTGTAGTTTGACGGCAAGGTGCTACGTTTCAAACCAAGATACCACGGCAAATCAAGGAACTTCCCCAAGGGATTTTAACGGTGAAACTGGAAGGAGTCTAGCATATACGTACTACATATGGATATCTTCATGTATTAATTATATAGTAAGCTTGCTATTTTAATGGTATATAGGCACATCCCTAGTCACCAACCGTGGTTTCATCAGGGCTTCATAGGTCAACCACCAACCTTGAGGGCATCGAAACATCCTGCTTTTGATGGGAGATTGGTTCATGCATATCGTCTTATCTGTCTATGCATGTGTGGGGTTTACATATGTATAATTATACATAATATATATGTACGTATATGTATATATGTCTACATGTTGTTGAACGTGATATACTTTGCCCGGATGGTGACCGAAACAAAACACATCGTAGTTCATCAAGATGGTTTCCTTGTACTATCTATATAGCTATTGGTGCCCCCAGTTCTCGTGCGTGTACTTCACAATGACCAAACAGGTCCCACTTGAGTTTGGCCAAATTTTCTCCATTCCAACCTGTTATAGACCTAATAACTGACATGGCAATGAAATCTGCTTCAGTGGATATATTTTGTTCCGGCAAAAATTGTTCACAGCAATGTTTCTTTGGCCGTGATACGAAACTGAAATTCAGTTTACCTTGATGATCAAAGAAACGATATCAAAATTGTGCAGTGGCAACTTGTACTGGCTAACTTGCGATATCTCATGAAGTTTCTGGCATGGAAAGCAAAAAACAAACACAAAAATATCTTGTTGATACTCTCAAAAAAAATAGAAAGGCGATTGCCTGGAAGCTGAAAATGCAGGATTTGTTTCTAGCAGAATCTCCTCTTGACATAGAATGAGAAAATCAGGTTCCAGCCGTTCGATTTCTAAAGATTCTGTACTTGCAAAACATCCACAGTTTCTCGACATCTCCACAGGTCCCCAAACAAAACCTTGAAAAGACAACATGGTCGCAATGACTTGAAAAAAATAAAGATTTCTCTTCCAAAACATCAGATTTGGGGAGAAAGGTTCAAAGTTCAAACTTTCATTCAACTCTGTCAAAAACTACCCTCCCTGAAACTAACAGCAATCGCGTTTCTGCCGGAAAGCCAACCGTAAAAGGAAATCTTCAAACCATCCCGAAAATCACTGGCTCTTGGCTCGTTTCAGGGAGGGTATTCCCTTTCCATTCCGGTTATCAATGGAGTTATATCCCTAGAAGTAGGGTTATAACCCCAGTTACCCATCTATTAAGACCATTTATGGGGTTTGACTACCCCCATTTATAACTAGTAAGGCTTAGTAAGGGCCCACCTTGAAGGGTGCTTCAGCTCTCCAAGTCACAGCGTCTTTTGATCGTGCCAGCGCTGCTGCTTCACCAACCTGCACGGATGCCAGTGCTTCTGCCAGATCTCTGGATGTTCCCATGGGCCATTGAAGCATCTGGTCAGTAGCATCAGAAGCCATCATGGTCGCTTTCTGCAAGGCCTGGATGCAAAAAATCTTGAAAAAACTCAGATTGATTCGTCGTGAGGGTTTTTGTGAAGGTTCCTGGGAAAACCTCCCCAAAAAATTCAGCTAGATCACTGAAAATAGGCAGAAACAGGGAGTTTTGATAGATTCTACGGAGTGTACTTGGGAGCGCTATTTAAAAAAGTAGTTGATTGGATATGGTTTCCTACTGTTGATGGTTCAGAAATCCGGCGTCCACCAGTTGAGGCTAGTAGTTTATCCCGGTATCAACAGTGCTTTATACATCCCAGGTGGTTGGTTGGGATTTCTGAACCATCAACAATATCTACCCTCTTTTTTGAAGTGGGTGTTGGATTTCTTCACAGCTCAGCATATCATGGGCTTGGACCTGAGAAGTTCTAGTGATCCCACGAGGGGAGAAAAGAGTCAAAAACAGCAGCAGCAAAAACCACCGCAAGGATTTTAAAGAAAATACAATGCAAGTGCATCTTTGATTTAATTTTCCTGATATCATCCAAATATTCATTTTAGGTATGATCCTTGCAAATCATTTTTTGGTTCAAACAACCAAAAAAATCGGGACATATATTGACACCGAAAAAAAACAAACCCCATGTTTATATGTTCACAAAAAAAAAAACACGGTAACGGAGTACAGTAATTCCCGGTGTGCAAGGTAACCTTCCAACGAAAACTTTCGTCGTTTCGTCCACCACCAAACCCACCAAACCTCGTCCAGCCATTCAAGGATTCGTTCCCAAGCACGCTCTTCTAATGACAGGTCTAGCGGCTCTTTGGCTGCACCACCTGCCCACCCCAAGAGAGATACGACCCGTTGATGGCAACCAACCAGAAATCCGGGGAGAGTTTACCAAAACCAGTTGAGGTTGAGGTTGGTCGTTTATTTACCCCATCCATTTTAATAGGAAATTCTATACATCCAAACGGTGGTTGGGAATGGGATTTCTGAACATCAAACAGTATGGAGGATATGTTCATGAGAATCTAAATGTATCCCCCCTCACAATGCCATCCACACCCAGAAAATATGGCCTTGTTAAAGGGTTATTAACCATCATTGTCCATTAATAGTCCCTTAAGGCCTTCTTTCCTGGCCGCGGGTGGCATTGGGTTGGGGGGGTTCCCTTAAATTTCCCATGATCTATGGGATATCGATGCCACTAAAAGGACCCCTCTTGGGAAGAGTGAACTTTCCATAATAGTGTATGTTGCTTTATGGGCCGATTTTTTGTTGATGCTCCCTTCCCAAACTGGACTCTCTGCATGTTGGCATCCTACAAAAACAGTTTGAAAAGTTGGAAGTTCAAAAAATATTGTTCATTCATCCGTTCATCCATTGGCTTTTCTTTTGGGATGTTTAAACAACGTTCCTTCCCTCTCAAAAAAACTGCCGAAATCAATGTGGTCTTCTGAAGTTACTATTTTGCGCACCAATCGAACTGGACGAGTTTACACCTGAAAAGTATTGGGAAGTGGAATCTTGTAAAAGATTGTCATGGCGACCCCCCCAATGCCACCTTCCCCCCAAGAAATAAAAACTAAGGCGCAAATTAAGGCATTAATGAAGGGAAACCAATGTTTAATAGCTCCCTAAATAAAGGCCAGGCTATTTCTTTGGGGAGGGAAGGGTGTCATTGGGGGGGTCCCCCTTAGGTTCAACCCTGAGATTGGGGACCAAGGTTGCAGCAGGGACGCAGCCAGCAATCTGCTAAGCCATCCCTAAACATCAATCCTTGGAAACGACCTGCTTTAAGGATCATTGGACCCTCAAAACTGGCCATTTTGAGGTCCCTACACCTGCGAAAAACAGGTTCTTTCACCCTTCCATTGGAGGGTCCAAGATCCTTAGGGTGAAAAACTTTTCTACTTCGGATGTTTGTTCCGAAATCATGAACGGAAAAAACGATTCATTCTGCCCGGGCAGTCCCTATTTAGTGATGCACATGAGGCCTGATGCTAGGTTGCAACTATAACATTCGTGGAAATCAAACATGGAACCTGGAAATTTCTAAGGAATTTCTTCTTCGAACTCGGTGGTTCAAAACAAAAATGCGTCTTGAAGTTCATGAACAGCATGTCCTTTTTTTTTCAGGGATGTATATACCGAAAAAAATGAAAAAAAATAAACAGCCAGAGTCGTCAAAGCCAAGTTTCCACAGTTGTAAAAAATTAATGAGAGGTTTGCATCTTAATATTGGAGGTGGGACAAAAATGTTTTGCAAACACATGTGAGGAGAAACTCTCATCTGCATGCAAGTTCGCATCATTGCTATGAGTTTCCACCCTAAATGTTGTTGAAATGTTGTTCCATTTTTGTCAAAATTTGCATTCTCTCAATTGTACCCCTTGTGCTTTTGTAACCCTTGCGGCATTGAATCGACCAACTCATGCTCTCCCCCACACCTGGTAAATCCATCCAAAAAATTTGATCCTCCATCCTTGGCCATGAGGAACCAACGAGTTGGTTCCATCTAAAAACGGTTTGGTTGAAAAAGATGTTGTGTATGTGTATACTGGCTCATGTAAGTATCCACATATAAGTCAGGACTTTTATATAGCATAATCCCTGACATAAACTCACAAATGTTCAGTGCTGGACTTTGGTCTTTTGTTACAAAAAATCTGCCAGGAAATGTTTTCTTGTTGTCTACTTCTGCTAGACTAACAATGACTAGCACAGTTCGCCGAAAACTCGATCAATCATTTGTAGTTTTTTTTCATGTTGAAAGTAGTGGATGTCCATCACCATCTTGGTTGACTAAAGGGTCTTTTGGCATTTGACATATCAAGACCGGTCAAAAGTGGATACCCTGCCACTTGTTTCATCGAAAATACATTATAGAGTGATCTTGCAAAGCTACAGATCCTATGAACATGAAGAAGTACACTACCGAAAAGTTGTGGTCCATTTCTACTCAGGACACACAACTGAAAGCAGGATTCACAACTGTATATATTGATCACGGTACACCACTGTGCTATAGAGTGCTAACAATCTGCTAAGATGGGAGTATAGTTGCCCAGTAGTCATGGGGTTCTCAGCCAGTGCTCGTTGGGGTGTTCCGATGGGTGTTCCGACCAAAGATTGACGCAGCGAGACAAAAACTCCATCATGCATCAAACAGGGTCCTCTAGATTTTGAGTTGATGCTGCCTAATGGGTGCTAGACAATAGAAGCTTCAGAAAAATTGCGAGATCACCCAGTTCTCCTGTGAAATCACGTGCAGAAAATATCCTCTACTTCGACTGATCCCCACCATGGAATTTCAAGGCATTTACCCATGGCCTTTCTCGCATTTCCTTGTGTGACGCCTTATGAATTAATTGCTTCCACCAAGGACTAAGTAATGTGGTAGGGTTTTGTTTCCACCACGTCTTCTTCGTCTTCTTCCACTTCAGTGTATTCTGAAGCAAAAAGACATAGTGGACTCTACAGTAATCAAAATTGGATGTTTCCAAACTAGGAAAAAATCCTATGAAAGTGTGAGTTGTAGACCCCCCCAAGGTCCCAAGAAGAAACGACTTGAATACCTGGTGTTTTTCAAACGGTCCCCAAACAAAATACCAAACTGACGGCTCTTTCAGTTAGCAGGTGAAGGGTCTGAGAGGACATGGCTTTCAAGATCTTGATTGATGCACCTCTTATAAAATCTAACAAGCACTCACCTGGCAGGTAGGGAACTACAGCGGACCAAATCAAGATCCAACCCCTATCAATATTCATAGCTCTCATCCCCTTCTGTGCCAGTGACTTCTCCACCTCTTCCACGGTTTCCAAGGACAACAGTCGTGCGAGTGCTAGCAAACCTGCCCCATGTGGTTCACATACAATTGATTGTGTCACCAAAGAATTCTGCACCAGCCTGAAACCTTTGATGAATCCTACTGTTGATGGTAGAAATCCTGCACCACCCTATAAAAAATGGGATATTCTCCATATCAACTGGTGCAAGATTTCTTCCATCAACAGCAGCTTAAACACTGGACTCCTGTAAGTGTACTAACTAAACCATCAGGGTTTTCGTCACTGCTCTGGCTTGCAACAATGAGTCCTACAATCTTTTTGGCTCTGAAACTTTCAGATCCTCATAGGTTACCAGGCATCACCAGCATCGATCAGGATCCAAAGATCCGGGATGCCAGGATGACTGAGAGTTCACGGGTTCACTCAAACTCCAAATTCACCATCATGTGTCAAATCCTTTCGGCTTAGTACGATTAACATCAGTGTTGCCACCACGAATCTGAGTGATTTATACACTCCCTAAAACTAACAGTAAAAGCCCCTGAAAATACGAGTTTTAAAGGCCAGGTTTCACAAGAAAAAACTCGAGTAATCAAAGGACCCAAACGGAAATTCGTATTCCAACCATCCATTTTCAGATGCTTTTGCTGATTTGCTGTTAGTTTCAGGGAGTGTAATAGTTCAAGCCTAGTCCATCTTTCAGCAGGCCATGGGTCTCGGACCGGTGTTTTTTTTTGGAATCTTTGGGGATATCCCGGATATCTTGCCTTGTAATAAACCCTTTCCAATCGCAAAATGCCAGGCTGCCAGAATTCATTGAAAAACACCAGGAAAAAAAAACAGCAAAAAATCGGGGCCGCATTGGATGGCGACAATCATCTCAAGAAAGGTCATTTCTTCAAAAAAAAACATGGGCGTGTCTGAAAATTAGAGACCCCGCAAATCCCCCCACCCGAAGATGTTTGATTCTAGTAAAGAAAAAATCCAATATATTTTTATATCTTTTTTAATGTTCCCCAAATAGAATAGACACACCCAGTGACACACCCAGTCATTCCAAACACTTCGCAGCTGTTGAAAAGTGGTGTTCATCTTGTGACCTCCACTCCCCCCCCGCCAGAATGACCTCCTGAAGGACGAATGTCCTTGGGCACAGTAAAGATCAAGGTGCCTTCCAAGGTCCATCCATGGCGTGACAAACAGGCCTCAGAAGGGAGACCGGTTCAACCCCGCCGGTACGCAGCGGCGTTGAACCCCTGGGTGTAGGTAGGGTTCGGGTTGAGTGTATCTACCAAGGCCACCTTGGTGAAGTGAGAAAAATTTGATGTTTTCAACTGCCAACTTGTGCTGTTAATTCCAAAAATGGAAATTTACGAAACCTAACATCTTTTTCTGCTGCTAGTAGTAGTAGCTGCAAACCGTTTTTCATGGCTCATGGCATTCATGCAGAAAAACCTATCTTGTGGTTTTGGGGTCGTATTTCTGTGAGCTTCGCAGCTTCTATCAGTTGATACTGGGAAACCTGGCAAACCAGAAGTCCTGGTGATCCATTAAGCCAAATCTACAGCGAAGGGGTGTTTGCATCTTGTTCATCCCAAGAAAACTTTCAAGTTTGCCCACATTCCACAAAATTTTCAAAAGACATCCCTCTTGGAAGAATCAATTAGAAGGGTAAATATAGCAAATCCTATCCTACTCGTTTTTTCATTACACACATTTACAACAAAAACTACATTTGAGAAGTCGTACTTCTCAACCACTTTCACCTGCAGTGTTTTTGGGGAAACTTTTGAATTCGTGAGATGTTTTCCCTGACGAAATCTCCGGAAACCCACTTGTTTCACGAGTAGTTCCCCCAAAACACCCTATCACCGCATGGGGTCTTGTCATCTCCAAAAGTCAAACAAAATATCCAAAACAGTCCAAGCCCTAGGGTTGTTCTATGATTTTTTGTGAAAAGTCAGTCCAAGTCGTTTTGTTTCATCAATCACTTCTTTGTAAAAACATTCATGTTGTTTGTGGGGTGAAACTTCTATAGTTGAATGATTTGGTAGCTACTCGATCCTTTGTCCGGAAAAAAATCAGCTTCTTCGGCCAAAGAGCAGCTCGCGCAGCTACCAACGATCCATCCGGTGCTTCTTCCCATGCAGGTGATGTGAGCACCTTGAATGGCGTCAACTTGCGCCCATGCCCCACACAACTCAAGTGAAGGTGGAACCCATGTTTTGCCCTAAGCGTTTTGGACCAAACAAAAAGATTTAGAACCACGACTTTTAGAGCATCCAATCATATTTCTGCAGGTCAAGATCTTTTCATCCATCCCGTGGACCCACCCTATATGCATCTGATGCGCATAGGGACCAATACTCACAGGTGCTTCATCCCAAGCATTCCTGACGGTTGAACGGCGGAGCCCACTCTTAGATGCTCCTATGCACCAATAACAGTAATGAAGTTCCATAAGCATCCTACACTAACTAGTTGGTGGTTTCGACCCATTTGAAACATATTCATAATATTAGTCAAATTGGATCATTTTGCCAGGTAGGGGTGAAAATCAAGAATATTTGAAACCACCACCTAGCCAAACATGTTATCATCTCACTTGCCGGAGGGAACATCGGAACATCCCAGTCCCAGCATACCCTTCAGCTCCCAAAAAACCCTTACATCTCTGATGCCTTGCCCGCGCACACCGCCATATGTTAGGATCTGTTTCTCGAACGAATCACAATTGCAAAGCTTGAGTGCTTGAGACGAACATGCAAGCAAACAAAATGAGTTCTCATCCCAAGGGCTAATAGGCATAGGGATTGTTTAAAGTTAAAAAGCCCACCACAATCTGTAAGATTCAACCCACTTTGATCTGTATAGAAACCCGAAACACCACAACTTGGCGCCGAAACATCGTGGCTCCTACCAGGCAAATCTGGACATATGCCATAGTTGCACAGCAGCTGCGCATCAGAAAACTGACCATACAAAAATGTCAGCTCTTCTCCGCGAGCAATCTGCCGTTCCTCAGATGCTTCCCAATCGGGTGAGTCAAGGTGCTGCCTTGAAAAATTCAGTTGTGTTGTCTGAATTCTGGTATTTTTTTCTGTCCAAAAAGTCTCGAAACAAAAAAGCGGAGAAACAAAACGTAGGGATCTTCACCCCAACTTCGAATTTCCAACCCATCGCATATTAGCATAGGATAGTTGAGGATGGTTCACTTCCGCCAGGCCGAGGTCTCTACGAAGCCATGGTGTCCTACTAAGACATGTCTCCAGATATTTTAAAAAAAATCATCCATTTCTTTGGGTTCATATTTTCAATCAATTTCAATCATCCATCTACAGCAATTCATCTATATATCTTGAATCATCTTGTTCATCGATTAGTGTATAATCCAAAAAAAGAGTATCGGTATCGGAACCTCCACACTTCAGAAGTCTTTCCCCAACTATTAGGCTCAATGTTTTTTCTTGTGACAGCCCCAACGAGGTCATTGCCCCCCGTTTTGGGTTCCCAACAAATCTACGATTCCCAATTCGCCAAATGGTGGGGCCCCAGTCCCAAAACAGAAATGATGGAAGTTGTGAAACCGGATATGTTTTGTTCGTTTTCAAAATTTCCGCATCTTGGTTTTCCCTAAATTTCCCATGTGTGATCTCTGTGGAAAGTTTGAAGATCCTGTTCTTGAAGTGAAAAATCCCAGCGTCTGCCAGAACCGCCACGGCATCTGAAAACACCTCATAGTAACATGACCAAGTCCTTAGGCAAAAAAAAATCGATTCAACCACTTCTCCAAACATCAACTAATGATAACTAATGGTTAATTGGTGGTTTGGGGCCCGGTGGTTTGGAGGGATCCCCGAAAATGATTTCGGGGTTCTTACTTAAGGGTACCCGTATTGAATCCCAAACCACCGGGCTCCAAATCACCAATCAATCATTAGCTGAAAACATGACTAAGTGAAAATCTATCTCTCTCAACCAACGCTTTGTTAGTAGTTATGCTTACCAGGAACAGTCTCTTTTTTGCAAATGAGTGCTAAGATACTCAACCACCAAAGCTGTACAAACAAAAAAAACACAGCCGATGATTTTTGGTCCCGACTCCGAAATCTTGGTTGAAGAATAAAAAAACGAGACACACACTCCTTGAAAATTGACCACTGTCCCTTGAGAAGGAGCCATTTTAAAAGGAAATTTCATCCCCCAACCATCAATTTTCGAGATGCCTTAGTTTTCAGGGGTGAGGTAAGCCTACTTAGCCACCAGCATTTCTAGACACGTTCCCTTACAAAAATATATTCTCCCGACCCAACCTCCACCACCGAGTGGCTCGGTACTGCCCTCACTGGGAATCCAATGGTTGATGAAATCCATCAATGGCACCTCTCAACAACAACCGTTAAGGCAGACACCCTCGGGAAGTTACGACAGCTCAAGCAGCCCCTGAAGTTCGTTACCAACACCCCAATCTTCCCAAATAGGAAAAAAAAAGCCAGAGCTGGAGAAAGTCGGATTCCTTGAAACCATTTTTTCAGAGGCGAACTGTGGAAAACTTCAGGGGTTGATGCTGAGAGGTTTGAAGTCTTCAAGGTTCGGCGTTTCGAGAAATACGCTCCTTTTTTCGAACGGTTCGTCCATATCCCACCAAACGGGAATATCGGAAAATCATTGACTTAAAGGTATCGGCTGGGAGTTGATATGTTAGGTCCGAGGTATCAAAAATCCCAGCGGTGTCGGGCCAAAAAAGGCAGGGAAATAAAAAACAAGGCAAGTTGCTGCAGGTGTTCCTTGAATTCTATGGCTGCGGTTTTAAGTTATAAGTTTATTCCACCACAACACCATCTTCATCCTTTCCGGGTGGAATGCTGGGGCAGCTCTGAACGAATTTGATCCTGAAAACGTCATCAACCATGACACAATCCTCTCACTTTTTATCCCAAGACATCCAACAAAGACTACTTACTACTTCTTACTACTACCCCACCTCTTTTGAACCAAAAAATCGGCCAACAATCCCAATCCCCCATTCCTCTTCAAGTCTTCCACCCGCCCCCATTTCCCCCGGGGCACCAGTGCCAAGTGCTGATTACTCTCATTTTCCAGCTGCACAGCACGTGTCCAGACCGAACTAAGCGACCAAAGACGAGTCTTCCAAACCTCAAAGGATTCAACACATCGATCAGAAACCTTGAGCGAAGCGTGATTTTTTTAATGAATTTATACATTCAAAGTGGTGCAACATCTTGTTGAATATTTATACAGTTTAGTTTATGTTTAGATTTTAGATATTACAACGCCTGAAAAAAACACGGTTTGTTGACTTGGGTCACTTCTACTTTGTGAATCAAGGTCTTTTTTCCAATGTAGACAATTCGTTCTGGTGGAACCATTCACATCAAAAGCTTCTTTCCATCATCTCCGGGTTTGCAGATTCATTTCCAATCCTCCAGAAAAAAGTCGTGTCCGAAAACTGCCTCCAAGTAACACGTTCAAATGGCAAGAGATCTTCCATGCAAGCGTTATCCCCTGAGCTGCTGGATACAGACAATTGTAGCCTTCAACATCTCCGAGGCTTTTAAGTAGTTCTTGAAATGTACTTCAACATTGAAGTCCCACAGCTCCCACGTGCTTTGCCGAAAAAGAATACACCCCCGAAGTTTAACAGCTCGCCCCTGAAAGATGGTGCTTGGAAGACAAGCCTTTCCTATTGGGTTTCGGGCACTTTTCAGGGGCGAGCTGTTCAACTTTGCGGGCCCATGGTTTGCCACGTGTTTTTTGTTTGGTGAAACCCAAAAAGTCCGGGGCGATGTTGAAACGGTCGGCTCGCTGCCAAGAGACGATCGTAAATGGTGCGATGCATGCCTCGGCGATGAAAACAGGGAGGATTGGGATCTTGAAAAAGGGCACTGCTGTAAATGCACCATCCTTGAAACTAACAGCCTGCCCCTGAAAATCAATGGTTGGGAGATGAATTTCTTTTCAAAAATTGCCGGTTTTCAGGTGCTATGTCAGTTTCAGGGATGGTATACCCAAAAAAAAGTCCGTACAACTACTACTAGCAGCAGGTGTAAATTCGCTTAGTTCTAACTGATGTTTGTACATTGCACTATCTCTTGGTGGTGACGATTGCATCCAGGGGGTGGGAGCACCCCAAAGTAGAACCACAGTCAAGTCCATGAATATGTTCTCTCTAGACCAAATTTGACAGAGAACTTTCAGCTTGTGTCAAAAGAATCCCTTGATGCCAGCAGTATCCAGTTAAACTATTGAGAAAGTTCATCTTTTTGGGACCTTGTTTTTCCTTTAGATTTGTTTCTTATCTGTCTCGATAATGGTTTTTGTTCAACCTCCACCTCCCACGAGTTGATTTTGGAGCCAAGTGTCGCGACAGCAGTTTTCCGCCCACGTTCTCGAGTTCTGGAGGCCAACGTTCTTGCAAGGGATTAAGAGCTGAAGGATCCTCAAGTCTCAAGCTCTACAGATCCAACGAACTTCAAGTAAAATGGCTGGTTGATTGATTGATTGATTGGTTGGGTTGGGTTGGGTGGTTGGGTTGGGTTCGGTTGGGGTGGTTGGGTGGTTCATTCAATCATCGACTGGTGTTGCTTTTAGTTACGAGTACCTATATATTTACATTTGACTATATAAAATGAATGGTTGGTTGGTGTGTTCAACCAGAGTTGAAAAGACATAGTTCAAATGAGCAGCATCTGAAGCCACCACCATAGCCAATGTTTCATTTCACCACCAACTGATACTGCAAGCCTTTTCTAGCTGGAAAAGTTCTTCAAGAATCCCCCACTTTCCATACAGCTCGATCAGCAAGTATTTGTTGAACAAACGGGTAAACAACCCAAAATAAGAAGCTAAATGGCTTCGGTTTCCGCTGGAACTTATCCTAAAATTGCGGACCAAAATGCAACTGTAGATCCGAATGAGGAAACAGAACCTGAACAGCACCCCTTTGCAAAGAAATCTTCCAAACCCTCTTTTTTATCCTCCGCTCTTCTTTTTTAAGTGTGAGTTTTCCGGAATGTATCAAAATATGACTCCCCTTTTCCGGGTCCGTTCAGGCACGTATCTTGAAGAATACCATGGTTACAGGGTGGTTGGTCAGTTGGGAGGTCAGGTAACCAAGTAGTGGCCCTTTCCAAGAACTCACATTGCCCCCACCTGATTGAAAAGTGCCCTTTCATAGTCTTCAAACGCAAATCCCTCATCTTCTCAAAATTCAAGCACTTTGTTTTTTCGTCAGTGAAAAAAACGTCTCAGCCAATGCTCAAGAAGTGCTTTCCTAGGGACAATCCCCTTGCATAGTGGTAAACTAGGACAGAAACATCTAAAATCTAAACAAAACCTAATCTTACCTACCAACTAATCAATTTTTTTTACTTTAAGCTACAGCTACAGCTACGAATTGAATTTGTTTTTTTTGCATCGCAGGTGGTTTTCTGTTTGAAATCAAAGAAACGGGTAGCACTGCCAGATACTCTGCAAACTTGGATGTTGAACCTTGTTGACGTTCCAGCAATAGTTGCTGTGACCTTAGCTTGGAAGAATTCAAAAATCTGTCGTGTCAGACGGAAAAAGGTGGATCTCTACTAATGACAAGAAAAAAACACATGAGTTAAAAATAAATACGCAGGAGAAACACTGTATCCGTATTGTTTCCATCAAACAGGGATTTTCACATAAACTGGGCAATTGTGAAGATTTTTAAGATGCGTTGATTTCTCCAGATGTCAATGACACACCAACGGGTCCATGTCAAATGGTCCATCATTCAGAGAGATTCTGAACCAAACAAAAATTGCGGGGGGATATCTATCAAGGATAGATAGCAATCTAATTTTGTCCATCTTCTTCTCTGGCATTCAACCTGAACTTATTGACGTTGACGACTGGTTGTGACTGACCTGAACGATTCCAGGCCACTAGGAAGGTCCCACCGAGTTGCAAGGCGAGCACCGCCTTCTTCGCTTTTGCATCCAAAAACGCATCCACATCGTAGTTTTGCGCCGCCTGAAAACGATGAAACAACGGGAAACAACGGGTAGCCTTACTCCAACGACGTTTAAAAATCTTCCAATCTTCAGTTGATACCACCAGTGTAGTGAAAGGGAAGATGATCCTTATAGAGGATGAAAGGATTGATGACTCTGTCATAAGACTAGGATGGTGTTGGTGCTCAAGATCAGTTGTTGACGCATTGCACCTTTCCATGAAGCGAAAAAGATACAGGATTAGTCGAGAGAGAGAGAGAGAGAGATGTATATTTTATAACACGAGAAACATGAGCTACATCTTTTTACTCCTTTCCATGACTTGCTTCTTTCCTTTCACCGTTTACGGATCAAGGACTACAGGTATAACAACATCACACTACATCGCCCTGGGCAACACCCCAAAAAGATGGCTTGGTAAATGAATCATCTCCAAACTTGATTTGTCGCCTTTTGTGGTGAGTTGAACTGCCATGAATGTATCAAGTTGGTCAAGTTTAGGGTATCAAATCTTTGTCACAAGCCCCACACTGAGATGGAATTTTCAATCACGCCCGGGTCGCACCCGCCACAGGACAGTGGGTTCATCTGCACGATCGAAGTCTTCCGATTTCACCTGCGGCTTTTATCGGGGAGATGAGGCCGAGACACCTTCACTTACCTGGAAGGGAGAAAAACTTTCCATGTCCCATAGGATCCATATGTATGGTATATTCACCTATACATTCACCATAAAAATCAACCAAATGGAGGTGAATATACCAGTGCCATGGATCCTATGGGGTGCATTTGTGCATCGATGGTTCCTAAAACCCACCGTGGCTTTTTTTCGCCGCGCCTCGATGCAGAGCTCTCGCGGAATTTCGAAAATCACCTCGCCCTGCGAATGGGGAGACATCGGGAAGCCAGGAAATTAGGTGATGGAGTTTTCCCATTTAAAAAAGGCTATTTTCCAAGAAACTTACAGCACACCCCTGGAGCACACTCCAGGCAATCCCCCTTCCCAACTATGAAAGGATTCCCTTTACAACCTATTGGTAAAGGTTTAGGGGTGTGTTCCAAAGGTGTGTTGAAACAACCTTAGATATTTGGCTATTCAAAGAATATTTGGGAATCTCATTGTTTTATCATATTGGTGATAGTTTTACCATTGAAATATTGGTATCCCATTCAAGAAAGCTATTTCAATTGGAAACAAACTGATTGCAATGGATGAATTGGAAACAATTGGAAAAAGACTATAAGATAATCAGAATTGGAATCTGTTTTGGAAATGGTAAAGATGATTTTGAATCACCATTTCAGTAAGATCTTGCCCTTCCTTCCGATAATCATGGAAGTTTTCAGACAACCCCTGACTGTCCTTTTGGAAACAAAGTTCGTCTTGATTTGGGACCCATTTTAACACGAAACCACTTCAAAGACAATCATCTGTGCACCAAAGCTTCAAGCAGTTCGAATCCTGGAGTTCGTCTCATCAAACCCAGCGAATCCCGAGTTCCCAGATTTCAATTCCCAATCAGTTCGAAGCTTGGAAGGTGTTTCTGGCATACAAAATTCCATTTTGGGGAAAGGATCCTGATGACCTTGGCATCCCCTTAAAAAACCTTGGCATGAAAAAAACAAGTTGAAAACAAGTTGGACAAAAAGCTGCAGCATTTGGGATCTATTCAAAATATGTCTATGTCTATATATGTATGTATAGATCCTTCATCAAAATAATGGAAGAAAAGACGTCTCAACCGGCTGCGGTTGAGAACTTTTCCATCAACTTCGTCAGATGGCCATCCAAAATCACCCAAATTGAAGTTTCGTCTTTGGCAAGCATCAAAAAACAAAGTCCCAACAAGAAAGGGGCTCAAAAAATATGGAAAATGTTATTGTATATGATTTCTTGATGTTCATCCTGATATGATATAACAGTCATGTGTGGAAGTGAAGTAGAATAAAGCTTGAACTCTTGAAAGGACTCCTTGCATACTCCCCAGCATCTACTGTGAGACGTTGGATCAGAGATGCTGCAACTAGTAACTGTCAAAGAGAATATTCCAAAAATACACGGTACAGATGAAGAATGGAATCGTGTTGGTTGAAATAGTGAATGTAGGTGTGATTCAATATTCTATTTGCCAAATAGTAGATACATATATATTGTACATAGCAATTCACAGTTTCATACCCCTAAAAGTTTTCCCCCATTTCCATCGAACTTTTCCTGAAAATCCCATCCAGGGATCCTCATCAAAGTCGCGCGTCGCAAAGAGGCCCAAGCCTCTGAGGGTGTTTGTTGTGATGGAACTATATGGAACCAATAAAAAACCTTTTTTTGGTGGTTTCAACCCACCTGAAAAATATGCTCGTCAAATTGGGTTCATCTTCCCACAAATAGGGATGAACATAAAAAATATTTGAGTTGCCACCACCTAGAAAACCTTTTGGAATCTATTTTTTGTGGAACAACCAGAGCTCCACTGGGTGAGTTCTGCATCACCGCATCACCGGTATCACCGCATCACCTGACTGAGTGAATTTCTTGGGGGTTCCACTTTTCTTGAATGAGTTGGATTCACATGAAGAGATCTTTTAAGGGAAATTTAACGAACCAGACAATGAAAGATCCATGTATAGATGTCTGGGCAAAATGTCTATCACAATTCAAGTTCACCAATTTAAACCTCTGAGGCTTTTTTCGGAAGAACCAGAGCTCCACTACTGGGCGAAGGTCCATGACGAACGAACTTCACGACTTTGAACTGGGAAACCCATTTCCGTGGTATTCCCCTTTCGACGGTCACAGTTTTTTGCGTCGCAGATTCGCGGATGTAGATAAGCAATTGACCAAAGGATGGCCTTCCACCGCCTTTTTTGGGGGGGTTACGGAAAACATGCTTTTCTCTAGTTGGTGGTTGGACCAACCCATGTGAGAAATATGCGCAAGTCAAATTGTGAATCATTTCCCCACAAATCCGAATGAAAATAAAAATATTCTAAAACACCACCTAGTTAATAGGGATCCTTATAATGGTTTATCATTATCCCAATATACTTCCTATGTAACATGGGTAGTAGTTCATCCCCTATATACCGCATAGAACAATGGCTTGAGGCTCAAACCAAAGTTTCTCTAATTGACCACTTTTGTTGTATCGGCCTCTACTCCCCAAGCTGCTAGGCCCGGCAAGCTGCCAGGTTGCCGTCCAGGATAAAAAAAAGGTACCTATAAAATCAAAATGAGCATTCTAATCATTCATGTTCAGATCTAAACTCTAAACTGTTCATTTTGAGGATTTGAACTACTTTGAGATCTTAGGATCCTAACCATCCATTTTTCAGATCTGAACTGTTACTTTGGGGGATTTACCCTTTGGTAAACTAACATAGCTGCCTGGAAAATGGACCCTGAATGAAGATGTATTTCCTATCGAAAATGGTGATGTTCCAGCCAGCTATGTTAGTTTACCACTTGGAGGATCATCCCAGTTGGTACGTAAGTAGCTAGTAAAGATGTTTAGCAAGTCCCCTAACTGTGGTTATTCCCCTTACAAATGGCCATCCATGGGTGATCCTAACCACTGAACCAAGTCCTGGGATGGACCTTCCCGGATCTCCAAACCAATTTTCATCATCTCCACCTCCACACCGAACCGAGCGCCGGATCCGAATGCCACGCAAATCTACAGAGCCTGACAAGTTGGCAGAGTCATCTTAGAGTTTACACCCCCGAAAATTAACATGGAACCCAAAAATGGAGATTTGGAAGATGATTTTCCTCTTCAATTGGGTGATTTTTAGGTTCCATGTTAATTAATGTTAATTTTTTGGGGGCGTAGGCGTCATATTCCAGTACAGTTTGGGATATAATATGTATATATTTGTACATATATACATATCATATATTTCAGATTATTCCAGTATAGTTCGGTATGATAGATTAAAGATACATATGACATATTATAAATCTCAATGACTTGGGGTGTTTTGTTTTCATGATTTGGGAATTGATTTGGGGGTATCGGGTTTGGGACAATTCATTACTAGGCGATCCCAAAAAGGTATTTTAAAAAAAAAACATCTCCGACAAATTTCCGTTGCTTGTTTCAGGGGTCCTTTCGTACTGTTTTTTTTTGGGGATCTTCATTCAAGAGCTTCAAAGGGATGTCTTCAAAAAAAACAGGACATCAAAGAGATCCAATTTGGAGACTGATGGACTTCTGATTCTCTAGGCGACCGAAAGGATTCGGAATCTAAACTCCTGAAGTTTTTAGACATCCAAAAAGTAAGGTCAGCATGGATTGAGGATCACAAATTCTATCAAACTGCTTAGGACTTAGGACCCATGGATTTCGGAGTTCCAGTCCCCTTCAAAAACGGGTCCCAACCTTTCACGGTAGCAGCTAACCGCGCCTTGTTTCAACCACTCACGAAACGCTGATAACTCTTGCTCCTCTCTAGAGCTCGCAGGGTTGGCCAAGAATGGGCAAAATTACTTGGACCCTCCAATGGAAGGGTTTGAACCTGTATAGCAGGGGTAGGGTCCTCAAAATAGGCAGGGTTTAAGGGTCCAATGATCCTTAGGGAATAAAGATCTTTTCTCAGGGCCACGCTACTCCCATAGAAACGCGATTTTGAGAAAAGTTCTGGTTGCTTCTTAATTGGACGTTGTTCCTGTTCTTCTTTTTTCTGCTTTAAAAAGGTAAATCCCAAGGTTTGAAAACAGATCTTGCTTTTCAATTCACCCTTCCCACCCACCCATCCAAAAAAAAACTTGTTTTTTTCCAAGTTTCTAAATCGTCACGACACATTTCAACACCAACAGGTTGGCTAAGGGCTTCGACGATTGTGGCAGCTCCTCCGCCTGCTTGGGCTTCGTTTTCAAGGACAGCGCAGTAGTGGAGGCACTCGCCGCTGTCCCTCCGCTGAAATCGGCGCTGGGATACATGGAGTGGATGAAACAACGACGGGGAAGGGAAATGCCATATGAATTGAATGCAACGAGAATGGATGGAAAATCATTGCCATTCAATCATAGTTATACATGCAGGTAAAAGTGAACAAATGGCTCGTAAGTCTATCTATATAAGTTAGCCTATAGTGAAGAGTATGTGAAAATCATGTAATTATGATGATTCAAAAATTTAGTTTCACCAGGTGCTATGTTAAACTTCGGGACAGTAAACTGCAGATTGAAAACTACATATAGATATACCAACAACAGCAGCGACCATGGGATGAGTCCCACCCTTGCCCGCACAACCGACCCACGCCTGAGAGCACATTCTTCTGTGGGAAAGATGGCTCCCGTCGCCGCAGACTTTTAGTGTCTTCGCAGGAGAGCACAGCGGCACAGGGTGACTCTGTTGTGTTGAACAGCTGGGCTTTGGAGATGTCTACAAAGGAGGGAACTCCCAAAAAATCCCTGGAAAAATTGGAGTAGAAGTGTAGAGATGTTTTTGGAGATTTTCTGCCCTCAGGATCCTGACCCCTCAAAACTGGCTATTTTTTGAGGACCCGATCCGTGCAGGTTCAAAGCCTTCCATTGGAGGGTCAAATGCTCCTTAGGTGTCCGATCCACTTCACCTTATTGAACCCGCATCTTCGGGTGAAAGTATATCACAAAAAAGCACCGATGGTTATTTATAGACATTATGCGTATAATATATACATGTGTGTGTATGCAAAATAATACATATGCGGATGCGTATAATATATTTATATATATATATATACACATGCGTATTTTTATAAATACAAATATTTTTCACAACTGTCTATCCAAAAACCATGTAAGTTAATGTTTTCAACTAATCTCAAACGCTTGCGGAAGTCAGCCATCAACAGTTTCACGGTGTTCTTTTGCAATCAGTTTCAACAACTGCAAGCAATAGAATATAGCTGGAGACTTACCGTGGGGTTGTTGGGGGGTTCACCTGCGCATTTGACCAAATACTCTCAAATTGAAAATCTTCCCCAAGGATAGGAATGAAATGTCAACAAAAAATCATATATGTACTCATCATTTTGCCTTTTGTATCTTCTGGTAAAGGAAGATAATTTCATAGAAACTTCCTCATCTAGGTGGTGGTTTCAACCCATTTGAAAAATACGATCGTCAAATTCGATCATTTCCCCAAGGTTCGGGGTGAAAATAAAAAATCTTTGACACCACCACCTAGTCATCTACATCATCTACAGTGCCATCTTCGCCTCAACCGGTTTCGTGCCATTTGGTGCCGTTCCTCCCACCTGGCCCTTCCCGCTGGCCACGCTGGCCACGGCTCCGCTCGGCATCGAGTTGCCGATCGCGAAAATTGTGCCGACGGCCTGGTGCAACTCGGCAAACTCGGTTGGAGGATGTCGGGCTGCCCTAAAAATCGAAAACATGGCGTTATTTTAGCCGGGAAAAAAATGCACCTAAAATTTGCATGTTTTTTGATGTTTTGTTCCTTTTCAAAAAATCTCCTACAATAAAAAACATAGGATTTTTCCAGGAATTTGGTGATTTGGGAGAAGGTACACATTAGTTGAAACCTGAGGAAGCAAATGATCTTTTTTTCCAGATCTCAACAGGGCGATTTTGGAGAGGTCTATGATTCTCAGAGTATGGAGGCCTCCGGTTTTGAGGATCAAAAATTCCACCAACTTCTCCCAGGTGTTTTCAAGACACAAAGGAGTGGGTATTTATTGGGTATATCCCCTTTTAAAGGAGCTGGGGTACCATCCCAAGCATACCACCATTTTCCCTATCATAGATGAAAGGACACTCAGGTATGAAAAGAAATGAAAGGTCAAACTAGGTAACTAGATCTCCACTTTGTTGGGGAACTGTTACAACCAGCCTCTCCAATTTTGGGGAAAAAATGCTGGCTCTGCCGTAGAAAAATTACTCATCTGACTTCTGGGGCTGTGAAAAAATCCATCCCTATCAACTTCCGAACATGGCACACCAGTGTTGAACACCGGCAAAAAAAGGTGGAATCTACATAAACCATAACCAAAACCTAAACCCTGTGGTGCGGTTTTCCGCTATCTCTTCGGAAACCTACCGTTGCAAAACCAGCCGGTAGTTCCTGCACCTCGTCTGGCTCGAAGGGCAATGAAGAAGGCGGACCAGCGGACCACATGATCCGCGCCCTTTGCCAGAGTTTGAAAATGTGGAGTTACCGAAGAATGCAACATGATCTTTTGGTGTTTTCAAAAGGATATCAAAATAGCTGAAACACACCCTAGAAATTTAAGACAGCTATAAAAATGACATAGTGCAATTCCAACACGATTTACATCCGTTAAAAATCTTAAACCTCGAGTTAATCCATAGCAGTCTCGTTCCGGCGAATTCTTGTTTTTTCTGGACAAACTTGCCACTATCATATCATCTGGCCAAATTATAACACCAGCCTAGATTTGAAATAGAGGATTTCCTTACTAAACTGCCAAACCGGGTGAGGTCGGGGTGAGGTCGTTATAATTTGATCAGATATCATCCAAGATGCCTTGTTTCTAAGGGTGAGAAGTATGCACCTTTGATTTATCAAACCTCAGTTCATTGATTTATTGATCAAACCTCAAATGATTCAATCACCTTTCAAAAGGAGCTGCAATGATAGCAAGCTTGTATCATCCAAAATCGGAAATGCCCTCTGATCCAATTTTCAGCGAATTTTTTCGGGACCCGTTTTTGTTCATTGACCTCTCCCGCCTTGTACCCCCAGGTGCGAGGCAATTTGTAGACACTGGAAACAGCTGGGACGAGGATATGCCGTCGGCTGGGAAAACATCCAGCAATTCGAAAGTCGACATTGCTCGCGTGCATGGGTGTTGGATCGTGTGAATTTTGGAATGGATGAGGATCAATCGATCTATGGGCATTCCAGGTTCATGTGAAAAACCACTGCATTCATCAGGGCACATTGGAGTCTCATACGCTTCAAATAAAAGGTTAGGTATCACAAGAGGAATCATTTCCAGAAATTTCCAGAACTGGTGACCGGGCTACCGGGCTACATTGGATTTTTTGGATGTAACCTATTTGCTAAAGAAACGAAAAACGAAACTGACATGTGAATGGTTGGTAAATTGAAGGAAAGTACTGCAAGCGGAACATCGTGAAAAGAAGATGCATTGCCAATAATTCCGCGCGCATAGAAAAAATACATCATATGTTGCATTTATCTTCGCATACCAAGAATAGTCCTGATCCATCCATTTCACTAACCCTTGACTTGTGAATTTTGGAGTGACAAGGAAGACCCGAGTCGGTCACAAACTTCTTCAATGCTGCATGTAGGGTAGACATCACAACTGATTTATGTGTTCCTTGCATAAACCAAATCTGTCACAGCCACGTGCTTGAGCAAAACAAAGCAACTCTCAAAAATTCATTTGACAAATTCATTCGGCCGTTGCACCACTTGATAGGAGCCAAAAATCGTACCGTCCCTGAAACTAAGCACCTAAAAATGGATGGTTGGAATACTAGTTTCCTTTTGGGATGGCCTATTTCCAGGTGCTATGTTAGTTTCAGGGGGGTGTAATATTTACTAAATTTGGAATGCGGCAGAAGCTATAAGCAATTGGCGAGTGAAGCTTTAGCAGGAATGTCCCGAATAAAAATGTCTTACAAGGTAGGCCCCCTACTACAGTAATTATATATAAATGGGGTTATAACTCCTATAAATAGGGTCACAACGCCGGTTACCCATTTATTTTCGGCCATTTATAGGGGTTATCACTCCATTTATAACTGGATCCAGGGCCCACCTTGTATCATCCTGGTGACAAGTACTGGAAGGCGGGTTGGAACATCCCAACTTTTACCGGACTCTCGCAGCTGGATTTCTTGGATCAAATCCTTAGGATTTATCTGATTTCTGATTCCTACCGACCGCAACACATGGCAAGACATGGACCGACCGTGAAGTCTTATGTTTTTTGAACGAAAACCCACGGATTTTTTGGAAGAGATCTATGCACAGCTGCAGCCCAGGAATGATGATCTGATAGACTTGATTGATAGAAACACAATGGCATTTTGGGGTGGGATGTGAGAAAATATCCAGCTTGCCTACCACACTGTTGTACGCAGCTTCAAAACCACTTGTGCAGCTTCAAAAAACCTGCTGGCCAACGTGCTTTTTGATGTTTCCTGGATGATTTTAATATATGTTCATGGTGTTCAGGCTGGTTTTCCTTCACAAAAAAACGTGCATAAATTCTACGCCCCATTGTAAACGGGGGTGGAATTTCCCCTCGAAACAAAAACCACCCTCAATCCAAAGCTGCTGAGGAAAAAATATGTGGCGAAGTTGACAAAAGTTCAATTTATTAATATTTGTAAACATCACTTTAATACAAGTGTCTAAATATATATATGTGTATATATATGTATGTATTTATAAATGTATATATATATTCTTATATGTATGTATTTAAATATATATATATATATATCCATGTAATAGCATATAATGCGTGATTCTGTGCTTAAAATTTCGAACAGGACATGGGATTGCCTAAGCTGTCCGTCACTTTCCTCATGATCACTGGGGGTCCCTGCTGAGCGCCGTCACGCCAGCCTCTGAGTTTAGATAAGCATCAGTGATGGCCAGTGGTGATCGTGGATATAACTTTAAGTCAATGCATCAAATATATCATGTTTTGTACTTAAAGTAATTGTATTCAACTATTTATATTATATCTATTTATATGAGTTGATGTTAAAGAAAGGATGCCGTAGTTCGGGTTTACAGCCGCCACTTCCAAATCACTTGGCAAGGATCACAGATCATCTTCTAGTGGGAAATCCTAAAGATTCTTCTCCCAAAAAAGGAACTTCACATCTAACATCCAATGGCTAACTATGAGTCAGATCGGATGATTTGGGGTCGTACTTTCAATAAATTTTGAGCTATCCGCCCAGATCTGCAAGATCAAGCCGTCATCATTGGGGATAGTTTTAAAGAAAAGGTCCTGATGTGACTTCGTGGTCATTTTCACCAAACTGTTGATGGTTCAGAAATCCCAAGGCCAACCACCGGTTGGATGGTGCTACGACCCGTCGTGAATAATGGGATTTCAACGACCAACGTCAACTGGTGAGTTGATCCCGGATTTCTGGACCATCAACAGTATCAATTAGTGACTGCCTGGGTTTTGCCCATCAAAGAGGATCTATTGCTTCAATTGTTTTGAGAATCCCCGAAAAGGTCCTTGAACCAATTTTGCGAAACCTTCACAGAAAAATCACATCCAAAATTCGGAAAGGATGCTCTTCCAACGAATTCACCAGCGGGAAACCCGGGTTTTTTTCCAATTCCTTGGAACATAAGCACAAATTTTAAAAAATGGTAGCACATACATACATCTCAGCATATCAACAAGGGACGATCGTTTAAAAAATATTGATCGACTCTCTTCATCTGGACCGGTCCGATTCATAGGAGCCTCAATGAGGGACAGCCTGTTGATGTTGAATTTTAAGCCAAGATCGCAACCCTAGCCATTAAATACCTACTAAGAAATACCGAAATCTGGAGGTATCTAAGGATGTCTAGGGCCAAAACATTGCAGGAATCAGTTTGGATCACCTCAATCATCATCCCCCCTAAAGTTCGAGTTCGAAGAAAGCGAAGTATCATCCCTCTGTTCCTTGAGTCTCCACACCATCTACTAGTTCCCAACCGGATAGCTCGATGGTTGGAAAGGTGCCACGTTGAAAAAATGGCCCCCGGTGGCTCCGGGTTTACAGCTCCGCGCGGAAAGAGACGGAAAGACTTGGGCAACAATTTTTGGTGGGTCGGTGAGTCGGTTTGGTTCGATTTGTTTGGGGACATATGAAACGAAGTGGGAGATTTGTTGAAACTACGGTGCAAGTAAAGTGAAACTCCAAGATCAAAATATTATACATATTTTTGAGTTTGACATCACATCTGGATTGCTGGAATGTAGTCATTGGACCACTCACTCAGTTTCGTCAGTTTCAAAGCTGAAAAACCATTCGTGAATCCTCGAGGATTCAAGTAAACATGAAATCGAGACCTGCCTGATTCAGTTTTCATGGACCTTTTTCATCATTTTAAACCAAAGACCCTGGAGCCAAGACTTGCAGCCAATCTGTCCAAAAAAAAGTCCGCAAGACCTGCGGACTTTTTGGGCGGTAAGTACACGTCTGATCTGGTCAGAAAATTATCCGAGTCCAACGTTCCAACCTTCGACGGTTCTTGGTCAGAATCACATGCTCATGAATATCATCTTCTGTGTTGCAAGGGATCCTCATCGTCACCATCATCGTCATCATCATCATCATCATCATCATCATCATCATCATCAGCAGCAGCAGCAGCAGCGGCACAATAACGTGACATCAACACTGCCATTTTTTCATTTCAAGGCGATTCGGGGTGGCGCTTAAACGATCCTCACACGCCACATCTGATCCTTTTGTGCATGGTGACCAATGAACAGGAAGAAATCCAGAGCCACCAAAAGCATTGATTGGGATTGCATGTCATCTACGAGTTGCTACATCATTAACTTCAGATAAAATACAACGACTACACACATTTAGGGACAAAGGGGTCCATACTCCAACACGCTTAAACCGGAGAAAATCTGGTCCTTTACGTTCGAATCTGGCAATATCAACCTCGGATTTATCAACTGCGCTCAGCTCTCTGTTGATTTTTTCGGAATTGTGCTTTCCTGTAAAGAAAAAGTGATGCATTTTTCTCCATTGCTTGCGAGCCTAAAATGGGGACCCCTCCAATTGAAGAAACCGGTGCCGTCAACTGTTGACTTACCCGTCACGCGTTTCCGGTGAGCTTTTACTCGGCGAAGGTGGTACAAAAAGGGAGAAATCTCACCTTGAAAATATATGCCTAGAACGGACTTAATCATCAAAACCATTTTCTGACAAATGGAAAGATATTGAAATGTATTGAAATACTGGTGATGACTGTTGTCCTGGCATTGGTTGATGGATAGTTTATCTTACAGATACATCCGAGGTGTGGGATCTTGGTCATCCCTAACAAGTAGCATGGGGAACTCAATACAACCCAATCACACAATGATTCCTAGCCCAATTGCCCCCCGAAAAAAACATGTTGCAAATCAGCCCACTTTGTTTTCCGGAGGGCTTTTTGGAATTTCTGAAAATCCCAAGACTTCAGCATGACTAGTGTAGTTTCTTCACCTGCACCAGGATCCCTATTGGAAAATCACCCTGGCCACGAGGCCAGTCGACATCGCAGTCTGAGCCCGAGTAGCACGCGGAAACCGATCTGTGCCACGCTGTGGAATGCTGTGCCACGGGTTTGTAGTATAAATAGTCGCGCGCTTAGGTTACCACCCCCACATATTCTCCACCATGGCTGAATCTATTGCAAAAACCAAGGAAAACGTAGCACGGAAGAATGCCAATGAAGAAATAAAATCCTGTTTTTTTAAATACGTGCGTTGAGTCGCTAAAAGGAGTGAAGCAGCACACAATGGGAGCGGGATAGCCTTTTTCGAGCTGCCATCCAAAATGTGTAAAGTATGTACCGAAGCAGCGCATTGCGTAGCACTTTGGGTCAGGGGGTGGTTACTCAAGCGCGTACCTATAAATACAGCACATGAAATGGGACAATGATGACTCTTATTTTGCCATTTTTTTGGCTTTGGCCACCACATATAACCACAGAAAGCTTCAATTCAAAAATAGGACCCAATGAGAGGTATGGAACTTGGGAGTCACGTTTCAAAATAACGAGGCTCGGATATATGTCATAAACTTGAAGACTACTAAAGGTGCAGAGCTCTGCGTAAGGTTTGGAAGGGGCTGTGGTCAACCAATGCATGGGAAGCAATTGCTCCATCTACTATGATCCAAAAGGATTGACACATTTCCCTGTCAGTGAAGTATTTTCTTAAGCTATGATTTATCAAGCCGAACTCTATGTTTTCCTGCCGGATTCCTATATCTGACAATCTTTTACAAAGTTAGGTGAAGAGGTCAGCTTACCATCCTCTGGATTTCATGAGCGATTAAGAAATGATTCATTGGGGGATGTACTGAAAAAAGAAAAGATACTCTACAAAAAGGAAACAGGAATGATACTGTTGATGGAAGACATCCTGCATGGGATGTATAACCCCTGTAGATGATGGATTAATCGGATGAAAACTACCAACTGTATCAACTGGTGCGGGACTTCAGCCATCAACAATACCATCAACAATTATCGAATGGAATAGGACTTGCTGCATTTTTGGGGTTCGTTTCAACATTAAACGAAAAAAAACGGATTTGTACAGAGCTTGGGGCACAGAGTGGTTGAGAGAATTCTCTTGAATCCTTGGATCCTCGGTATTTCCACCGAAGATGATTTTCCTGCCAGAAAAAAAGATCCACTCCGTGGAGAGTGTCTGCCATGGTGGAAAAGTCTCGGCTCAAAAAAAAAGCCAACGAAAAAAATATGTGCTGCTTATCATGCAACATCTTTGCTGAAATCCTGCACCAATTGCTAGGTACGGTAGTGCTTTAAATTGTCTATACTTTTACTATTTCATATCATTTCATATTCTTCAAATATTGAAAATGCCCCGTGAAGCTCAGGATGGACGAAAAGTTTGCGGGGTAACTTTTTTGGCCATCTGGCATGGTTATTTTGCACTGAAAAAATGCAACCAACCAATAGGATTCATTCTCTGCAACTGCGGTGCTCCCAACAACAGGATCCATGGCAGTGTTGCAAAAACAAAAAGCTGCTTTCCATTGAAAGATTGCAACACTTGAATGACGAAGTTCGTAGAGAAAGTCGATTTTTACCGGAAGTTTTTTTTGTACTTCATTTTAGATCATCATTTGAAAAATTTCTTGTGGGTAAAGACCACGTGTTTCTCCAAGAGTTCCCCCATCAATTCCCAAGCTGGAAAGGGTGCCAAGAAGCCCATTCTCACTCTGGTAAACGATCACATAGCGATGGCTGGCATGGAACATCCCCATGTTTCGCAGGAAATACATCTTCATTTCGGGTCCTTCTTTCATTGTTATATAGATTACCGGTGTGGTTTTCTAAACTCTAAACAAACAAAAAGTGCCGCGGAAAAAAGATCCAGGTCCAGATGTTCCACGGAGAAAGATCTCTTTCGCTGGCTGAAAAAAAATCGCAGTGATTGGGCTCTGCTACTTGCCAAGGTTGAGTGGGCAAGTCGGTTTGAATTTGAAGGGTGTAACATTTGAGACCCAAAGTGCTACTACTTCCTACGTAAAGAAAAGAAACAACTTGATGATTGAGGGCCATCTTGGCTTAAATGAAAAACACCTGTCACGGAGTCACGAATCACATCAAATCAGTCATAGATCTACAGTAGTTTTAAACCTAGTTGGCCATGATGAAGGTTGGACATGTCCAACGTGTTTTATATAAAGAAATACTTTTTAACCAAAAATAAGTCATCTCAAAGTACCAAAAAGTGCCATTTTGGTCCACTTTGGGAGCGTCTGATTACGCCCATAGAGGCGACATGTTTTTCAAACCACCCAGGGATGTTTGATCACCGGACCATGCCGTGGGTATTTATGGGTTATAATCCCCAAGAATCCCTAGAGAACACAATAAATACCATGGGTACACTGTTAGGGGTACTACCCAATTGTCCCTTGAATGATGATGTTTTGTTCATCTCTGTCTATTTTTTATTGAAACCAAATCAAAAAGTGTCCCTCGTGTCATCATGTGATACACATATATATATATACCCACCGAAACATCAATATTAACAGGAGTCATGTGACTTTCCTTTTGGGAGTCCTTCCCACTTCATTCGAAAATTCTTGGAAAGGTGGCTCTCCAAGTAAAGGTATAAACAAAAAATGTTTGAAACCACTAGTATAAATCTAAAGTTGGTCTTTTTCGGTCTCTTTTCCTCACAGATTCCGTACCGGATTGGCCGCAACCCTGGCAAGTAACAGATCTGGCTGTAGAATCAGACGCCATCTTTCCAGCATCTTTTCTTCACCTGCTACAATCGGTTTCTTGCCAAGGAAAGGCTGCCGGCTGCCGGGGAATGCAAACTGAGCCACGAAATAAACCCGGAACTACTTTCTAAACTGTACTGGATGGTGAATAGGGATCCTTATAATGGTTCATTCTAATCCCTACATAACTGGGTAGTATAATCCCCTATATTTATATAACCCAACCAACCACGGCTTTTCTCGTGGCTCAACTGGAGTCTTGTTGGTTTTTTATTTGATGAAATCGTACGTCGTCCGCTTCCACACGAATTCATATACAATATTTCTTTCCGGAACTGGAGAAAATGCTTCACCCGTATCAAATTTACTATTTGTTGGTTCAGCAAACTTGTCGTGGAATTTCGATCACGCTCGCTGTTTTGAACGGTCTTCAGAAATTCGACTCTTCCGAGTTTCAGAGTACAAAGGTCTGCTGATGATGTTTCAGCCCTACACCATCCCCACACCACCTGGGATGTATAGAAACCTGCAAATAAAGGATTTATATCAATGACCAATCTCAACTGGTGCAAGCTTTTGTCCATCAACAGGAAAATAGAGCGTTTTCGAGCGCATTGGATAGGAAATATGTAGAAATATATGTACTATGTAACTACAGTATTTTTTTGATGTATGTATCGCATGTATCCCATTGTCCTTCATGGGTTCCAAAAACAATCCGCATCACCAAATCATTTGAGAATTTGGGCTCCGAAGAAACCCAAGAAACCGCCCGAAACCCACCTCCTCATGCTCCCACCGCACTTGGCGCTACATCCGCGGCAACTTCACTCTTGCCTGGACCACTGCATTGTAGCCGTAGTTCTAGTTCAAATATGAATTTCAGGAGAAAAAAAAAGTATAGTATATATATATACTATATATGTTGATCCCATCACAGAATATGTGTCTCAAAGTATCTCAACATATAATCCCCTCGAATCAATTCCTTTTTGCTAAGATGATGCTAAGATGAGCTATTTCTGACAGAATTTGTGGGGCGAATCTCGAAATGTCCTCTACAAACATGCTCATTCTAGTCACTAGTGGGAAGCAAACCTGATTCACCATCAGAAATCTTCCATTATTGTCTTGACTTTTCTCAAAAAAAACGGGGCTCAAAAAATTCGAGCCAATTTGAAGCCTAGACGTCGACATGATTTGTGCGGTGAACGTTCCATTTTCCGCCTCTCAGATTGAAAAAGCCATAGCTACCTGGAACCCCAAACAACCGTTTATGAATGGATGTTTCAATTGGATGATTCCAAATCTATATATAGAAAATGGTTGTTTCACCAAACATCCATGTAAAAATGGTTGTTTGGGGTTCCAGGTACATCTGTCCTACATTTTCCAGCCAACCGGGCAAAATCCTTTCTGCTCGTCATCCCAACACACTGCCCTCCATGAAACTGACATAGTTCCTGAAAATAGGCCGAAGCCCGAAAAGAAAACAATCTCCCAAGCACCAACTTTTAGGGGCTTTTGGCTGTTAGCTTTAGGGTCCATTGTCCAAATCTTTTCCAAAAACCAAATCCTGCACCGTTGCACACTTGCACCTGTGACTTATCATGTATCCCGCAGAAAACTAACATGACAATGGTTAAAAAGAACCATTTGAAGATGCATTCCATTGCCATGCGAGTTTTCGGAGGTAAATTCCCCTTCAAAAAAACCTATTGATGCGTTTGATTTTTCTTCCAATCAACGTTAAAATCATCAAGAAATGACCTCTGTTGAAAATGCATGCATCACTTCATCACTAGTTCCATTTCCCATCCCTAAACCCCAACCCTCTATGATGCTTTTGGATGATCAGTTGGACTCCATAACTAAAGTACCTCTGCAATTCATCATGTTAGTTAAATACAAGTTATATTCATGATTCATATATGTTATACACAGATCTCTCCCGGGAGTTCTAACTTGTCTTACTTCCAAAAAAAAATGTCTAAATTATCAAGTTGGAAATTAGGTTTGATTGAACGCACTTCCCTCCACTTAAATCCAGCCCCCCCCAAAAAAAAAAGCATCCCTAAATGTATGTAAAGTAAATGTACAAAGTACAACATCTGTGATATGATATGTATATATACATATATATATATACATATATTGTGGATGCATAATTTGTATTTATATATATACATATATGTCTACAACATTATTAAATATAATGTATGTGATGATATATATAACCCTATCAAACCCCATCACCAAAACCCTTCAATAAATTCTTCCATCCACCCCACCCCTTTGCCGCCTGGCGCATCTGCCGCCGGACTGGCTTCAGCTTCCTCTGCCTGCGCCTCGTCAGCATCCACAAAGGCATGTGCCTCATCGAGGCCGCCAGGACCTACGCGCAGGTAGCCCAGGCCTCGTTGGACGGGTGAAGCTGTGGCCAACCCGCCACGGATACCCGGAGATAATGGCGAAATGGAAACGGACTGAAACGGGGCTGGTTGGTTTTCCTGTCAGAAATTACGGGCATTTGATTCAGAGTTTATATAAAAACATGGTTCTTCCACAATAAAACAACGTGTTGTTGTTTTGTTTACCGTTCTTTCCAGCACGGATAGACGGCACGGGCTGGATGATTCGTTGGTAAAAAATTCCATCTGAAGCCAAAAGGCTGCAAATAGCGTAGTCACCAGGAAAGAAGACCTCGGCGTCTCGCGCTTGGAAAATTCATGAACGGTTGTTTTGTGCCACACTTCACGTTGACGGAAGAAATGCTCTTAGAACTTACCCTCCCTGAAACTAGCAGCAAAAGCCCCTGAAAATAGACCGGGCCCCAAAAGGAAACGATCGTCTTCCATTTGTGGGTGGCAAGCTTTTAGTTTTTCCGGGGTGTAGATCCAACTCACCGGGGGTTCAGATTTTAATATTGCAGATTGAGGCTCCAGGTGTGCCAAACCCCAACTTTTTTTGCAGAAAATCAACCTCTCAAGCGAGTCGTAATTGTTCATCTCCATAGATGGGAAGATAATTTTGAAAAAAAAACGGTGGCTGAAGAGCCTGTACTAGGCGAACATATCACGTCTATCTCATCATTTACAGCTGTTGATCCCTCTCAAGTGCAGCAGTTCAGCCTGTCAACAAAACACATGTCGCTTTTAAAACACTGCTACTTGTGCAAAACAATCATTTCCCGTTTTTCTAATGCCCCCTTTCTTTAGGGACATCATGATATAATTCTCGGGGGTAACATTCACCATTGACCTCGCTGAAATGTCACGACTCAGGTTCCAGAGATCCCGGTTGCTCGGCTTTCGCGAACCATTTTCGACCATTTCATCCCTAGAATGACGATCACCAGAAGATGTATCTGTATACAGAATGCATGTATATATATATGTGTGTGTCTATGAAAAAATACAGATACAAACCCATAAGATCCATGTATGGCATATTTACCTACATTTGGTTGAATTTTTTTGGGGGATCCATGTAGCTATACATATACAATACATGGATGCTATGGAAAATGTATATGTTAATACCTCTGAATGAGATGCCCAGATGCCCGGTAATATCCATCCTTCGAAGCCTTGCATGGCAGGTCCTCGCGGAGGATAGGCACAGCGCGACTTCATGAGAACATGTTGAGTCCCCTTTCAATTGGGAGGCAAAACCTGCAAACATCTAAATATCTATCTATTTTTTGGCCTGCAAACGTCAAGACAATAAAATAAACAAAGGTGGCATAGAAAGACAATAAAAAACAACCCAAGATGACAAGCGAAAATCTCTCATCTTCGAATCTTCCACAACCTCAGTTCCTGTCAAGTCCTGCCCGGTGGCATCAAACAGTCGGAAGGTGGCATCAAAGTTCAACCCCAACTCCTTGGGGGAAAAATCTGGGGAAAAAAATGGCAGGTGAGATGCTGGTTGAGGGTTGAACACATTACAGTAGTTGTAGCACCTGCCTCCGAACCGGCGTTGCATTTCTTTCTTTCTTTCTTTCTTTCTTTCTTTCTTTCTTTCTTTCTTTCTTTCTTTCTTTCTTTCTTCTTTCTTTCTTTCTTTCTTTCTTTCTTTCTTTCTTTCTTTCTTTCTTTCTTTCTTTCTTTCTTTCTTTCTTTCTTTCTTTCTTTCTTTCTTTCTTTCTTTCTTTCTTTCTTTCTTTCTTTCTTTCTTTCTTTCTTTCTTTCTTTCTTTCTTTCTTTCTTTCTTTCTTTCTTTCCTCCTATCTATCTATCTATCTATCTATCTATCTATCCATCCATCCATCCATCCATCCATCTATCTATCTATCTATCTATCTGTGTTTATAATACATATATCCATCCCGGAAGAATGGCGTAATTCAATCCACCTGCAAAGTAAAGAAGACATGGCGATGTTGTATCCTAGACTATATTCCATTGAAAGTTTGCTCTTCGAGGAGGGATTTGATTTTATATGAACTTTATTAGAACAGTGTTTGTTCAGAAAATTGCTATCTGAATTAACTGGATAAATTTTCTTTTTGGGGCAAGTTTTGAAACTACTAGCCGGAAGATGCAATAAGTCATGTTTCACCAACCACCAGAAACCCCTGACACAGGAAAACCAGTGTATTTTTTGTCTGAAAGTCCCCGGGTCTCTCACAATCACCCAAATGTGTGCCACTTTGAATCACCAACAGATCCCCCCATCAAAAAAGAGGTCTCAGCTCTTGATGTAAATAGATCTCAACCTTTTGTCCACCTTTTTTTCCCAGGCGAAATGATCCAAACATCAGAATCTGCTTGAGATCCCAAACAACTTTGCCAGTCTCGTCAAACTCAAAGTCCAACATCTCCTGGTGTCAACCAAAGAAAAACAGCTGGGAACCATCGTAAAGCCCCAACTAAGCCAATGATTTCGTGAATTGTGAGGGCCCCCCAACGTACCCACCCGCCCACAAAAAAAACATAAGGCCTTATGAAGGGGGGTAGGTTGAAATTTTGATGGCTGACCAGCCATAATATATGCTGCTTTGGTGCAGTTTTGGCATTTTGATGGTCACGACATAGAAGCTCGCTCAAAGCCTTGAACACTTGCATGAAATTTCCCTCACTTGAGGTCCATCTTTTTTTTTGAAACACATTTTGAGCAAAACCTAGAGCTATCACAGGAGGAATTTGGAGCAAAGGATTGATGTACTTTGCTACAACATGCAGCTAAAGAGACGGGGTAGGTTGACCAGCCATGAGTATAGAGTAGAAAGATGTTGAAAAAAAAATACCAGATTTAGATCCAAAACTTCCAGATTTTTGAGGGTGTATTAGTTCATGATAGTTCTTTCCAGTCGTTCCTACCCACCCTTGGGAGAACCACAGAATCATCTCCCTTCAATTTGACCAAACAAATCACCGTTCCGTTGGATGATTCGAAAGGATTTTTCTGTGGCACCAATGATTCTGGCCAAATTATAACATTTCACCAACCCAGATTTCCCTGAAATAAGGGGATTTCCCTTACTAAGCCACCAATTGGGGGCCCAAAACTCGTGTGAGGTCGCTGATTGATTTTGTGTGGCTCCTCCTTGCCATCTTTCCAGGTTTGAAGGGACAACTTCATGCCATCCTCAGTGTTTTGACCGGCTTGAAATCCTGGGTTTCACCCCCGAAAAAAAGTGGTGCTCCATTTCTTGTGTCCTTTTTTGAAAAAGGGCGTTGGTTACGGACTGTCATGTTGCGGACTGGGAGTGCCAGCCTTATGCCTATATGTATGTATACATATGTATCTCTCTATATATATATATATATACATTATATATTTATGCATACAGTATAGAGGTATATAGAGGTCGTAGTTGACCAAAAGAGTGAGGGACAAAGATCCAAGTGTGTACTTCCAATTTTCTTGGTATCGTACCCTCCCTAAAACACCCGAAAAGATGCTATTCCAAACGTGAAAGATTGCCTTCCAACTACAATTCTGGAGGGACTTTCGAGCATTCAAAAGACTGCAGCCAGTGTCGCTGAGGACACAAAACACATTATTGACCTCCATTCATCTGGGTGAACTATAATATTTCAGCATCCTCCAAATTCCAGAAATGGTGACTAAACAAAACCGAAATGGGGACAAATCCGTCACGAGTAACGTCACCATCTGCCACCCAGATCGGTCCATGTCAACGTGACGAGTGGCACAAGAAGGAAGCGAATAGGACACCAAAAAGGTCGAGTCCATGTGAATCTTCACACCACCTGATATGCAGCAATTGAAAATTCTGCACAGCAAAAACTTGGGTGAAACTTCCTGTGTTTGGGAAAAAAACGGGTGTGTTTTTCCAAAAAATCCGTCCCTTTGAAAATTATTCTGAAAAAAAAGGGATGGCTGACTTCATCCTGGTAAGATTCTTGGAATTTCTGCATTCATCATTTCGATGACCTGGAGGAATTTGAAAATGGGTATACCGCACACGTGTTTCCGAAGGCTCGATGAAAATCTGGAAAAATTTGGTCAAAACGGAATGCTGCTCACATGAGGAATCTACCTCACTGAACTTCCGTCAACTTTTTGGAAATTTTCGCCGACATTCCTTGAAATACCAAGATGGACTTCCAAAAAGATCTTCCTCGATGCGATTCGCATTCAACAAATTACCACAGAGTCATCAAACGAATTGAGACCACTTCAATGGCCATATTTTTTTAGCCGTTTCTCGTCACCGGCCTTGCAAGGCCCCATCATTTTGGGACCCTCCAGCCGTTTTTGGTTTACTTTTGGGTGCATCTACCCCAACAGCATCCTCCACGGAGGAAACGCCTTGTAAAAGACTGTCACGCACCAAGACTTGCGCCGTTCGTGCCGGCAGATACATCTTGACCTCAATTGGGCGTAAAATGTTGAAAACTCGTGAGGTTGGTTACTAGGGACCCTTAGGGATCATGGTTTACGAGATAATCCCTATATGGTGGTTTCCAAAAATAGGGGTACCCCAAAATGGATGGTTTATAATGGAAAACCCTATTAAAATGGATGATTTGGGGGTACCACTATTTTCGGAAACATCCATATATTTGGGTAGTAATGTCATCCCAAAACAAAAAAACGAAACAACCTTTTGGGCCCTTTTTTCAGTGCTCACTTGTTACGGCTTTGGGATTGGTAACGAGATAAACTTGCTGAATTGCCTTGGATCCATGTAATGTTGGGAACTGAAAATTCTTTCAACCAATTCAACAAATTCAACAGATTCAAAAGTATCTTCGGGTGCTTTTGCCAGGATGAAGTTTCGGCTTAAAAACCCCTCAAACCTAAAGAAGCCATAGTGGTAGTCGCTGGAATTCTGGGTCAGGAAGCATCACAACTTATACCTCGAAATATATCATAGTATATCTTGGGGTGCTCCCCCATCTAGTAACAGTGGAAAATGAAGGATCCCCTATAGTAAATATAATGATCCTGGTGGTGCTCGTTACTAGGAAGGGCAGCATCCCGAAGTATATCCAATCAAGTTTGCTTCATTAGATCCAAGGCAGTGTGTTCTACCCCACTAGTTGAGCCTGTCCTCCTGGATAGAATAAGATTTCAATCCTGGTAGAATAGGCTGGAAACCACCAAACTTAACCAACAATGAACCATTCACTAATAATTGTCCATTGTTGGTGTGTAAGTGTTCAAAAACTATCTGGCCGTATGTATACATATAGTATATATTTATAGCATATGTATAATAGATAGATATCTATAATATTCTAAAAATCACAATATTTCACCGAAAACAAACTACTTTCGCTATCTGACTATATGCAATGTCCAAAATGCTGCAAGTGTCCAAAATGCCAAGAAAAAAGACACCTCATTGGGTGGAAAATTCCTCTTCCGTAAACAACCAAACTTTGGGGGAACCACACCGAAATGCGCACGATGTTTTTTTCGATCGGCCGCCAACTCTGGTTCTGAAGGATGTACTGTAAATCATTGCAAATTTGCTAAAGCATCAGAAGCTTTTATCAACTTGAAGTGTCCCTTCATTTTTCTCACGTTGAGGTAGCTGTTTCTTTGCTAAACGATCTTGTTTAAAATGGAGTTAAAAAAAACTCCATTAAAGGCTTCAAAAAAAAGCTACAGCTACTGCGAATCCGCATGATGATGTCTCCTCCGCAATGTCTCATTCACATTTGGTCCGAATGTCCTCCCAGTATTTTGCTCCTGGAAATTCCGTCGGAAAGTCCCTCGATGCCGGCAACCGCAAAGGATATCGGATCTCGGCCGCTTGATCAGGTTCCGGAGGTGAGACACATCTGCACAAGGCTTCTGCCGTATTCATACTCTGCGCCAAGGCCTTGTTGAAATTTGCCTTTTTGTTTCGGGGGCCAACGGTGTTGTTGTTGTTGTTTTATTCTCAAAGGTTGAAAGGCAGCAGCTTTGAAAAAAAAAACATACTTAGATGTTGGGGGGGGAACTTCCGTTCTGAAAAACTTTAGATGATTCGGAAGTGTGGTAATCTTTATTATGTTTAACACAGATAAAGTGGCCATGGCTTTTAAATTGGAGATACTGTCGAAGAAAATGGAGGAAATCCTTAAATCCTGCACCATTTCATAGGTAAAGAAAAAAAAACTGACTTACAGGGTAACCTATCCATTCCACTCGGTGCATCTAAGAACGCCTAAAACTTCGACGCCGACGATCTTGTCGAACCTAGTTTCGAAAAGTCATGTGCTCTAGGTACTCTATGAAAAATTATTATTATATAAATGTAATATATTCATATATATACTGTACAGTTTATATGTCCATACTGGAATCATGTTGTGATTACCCAACAGGAAGATACTGTCGGAAAAATTGTATCTAGGATGTCTTATCATAACAACCAAAACCAAAAAACAGTAGTTGAGATACGAATGGATGGTAATGATACACTATTCATTTGCTACTTCCCTTTAAAAAAATTATCGTCACGACATGGAACCTGAAAATCCTCCTGGAATTTCGGAAAAAATTCGTCGGTATGTATATTAGTGTATTTGATATACACATGCCACACCCCAATGTTTTGTGGAAGGGTTCCATCCCTCACTTTTATATGCCCACCTCATTCTCAGGGTCCAATGTTACATTAATCTGGACCGGCCAAATCTGATTGTTGTCCTCAATGATCGCAAGGATAAAAGGACTCAATGACCGCATTTTTTTCAAACAAGAGACATGAGAAAAACGGCGCTTTGTGGTTGTGGATGTCATGTTACATTGTCATGATGTCATAATAAAAATTGGGTTCATACACAAGAAGTAAGGGGAGAAACAACTTTCATCGCGTAAGCCACGAAGTCATGAGTGCTGCTCTGAGATTCATTGCTACGGCTGCAAGTTTCTACCATGATGAATTGAATAAACAAACCAGATTACGGCTAAGTTTGCCACCATTTGATATTGGCGAAACATGTCCACATCGTTTCTACACGTTTCTAATGAATACGTGCAATTCAAGTGTTTCAACTCCAGTGTTCGCGTTCAAAATTCATGGTCCTTTGGCAGGGCTAACGCTTCCGTTGAAAAATACAGCTGATAATAAGGGAAATCTCACCCCAGAGTTTGGGGCAATGCTCTGACGTCAAGGGAATCGTGGAGCCATCATCGTCATGGAATCCGATGGAATCAAGTTCCCGTGCCCCCAAAAATGTACAGCCCCGCAAAACTTAGCGAATGTCCCCCTTTTTAAAGGGACCTTTTTCAGTAGGGAATACATCTGAACCAACCATTGATTTTCAGGGGACAGCCGTTAGTTTTCAGGGGAGTAGCCATTGACACAAAACTGTCGTCAGGTATCACCAATTCACTGGAGGCAGTCCTTTTGAGCTCAGTGACTTTTTCGAGGTCTTGAGTCTTGAAATTAGGGATTTTACCAACCAGAAATGATCTGCATGTTTTTTATTCTTGGAGGAATGAGTCAAATGGGCATTCCAGCCAGAAGTAAGTGTTAATCCCACCCTTGATATAGGTATCGTTTATGTAATCATTATGGACCCATAGAAATGGATGTATTTTACCCATACTTGACCAAAATTAGAGATCATATTGATATTCACGGGCTTTAATTGACGAGAGATGATACCGTAAAATGTTGATGCTAAAAACCTTGGTCAAATGAAAGATTCTCCACACAACTGTCTGGCAACCAAGCAGCTAAGGGCTGACCATATAAGGCATTGGGTACTTCTCCGGAACCCATAAAGCCCAGTTCATCCAATGCCCTCTTTCGCAAGGAATATTGATTGATATCCTGGACGGAAAAAAAACAAACATGCAAGTCAAATGCCGCGGAACGGGAAAAAAAAACAAGTTCTTGGTGAAGAATCAAGTACTGTACGACTCTACACCAAAAATAGGATCTAATCACGAAACCCTGCTGTTACACCGATGTAACCCTACAAGCCTTACTCCAAAAACGAAGAAAACCCACAAAGGGTCAACATGGCCCGACGCAATCTGAAAACAAAGGACCTGCTGTGACAGCTTTGGTAGATGGAGCGACATCTATTCTACTCCCCCGAAAACATGACAACGAAAAATCACCATTCTTATTAAGAGATACATCTTCAAATGCTTGCTTTTTCCGTCGTCATCTTAGTTTTCGGGGGTCTAACTTTTTCTCTGTTTCTTTGTAACAGTGAGAGTCCAATCATGCGGCGATCTGAAAGAGAGCATGTGCAGTGAAAGCGTCTTCCCAAAACGCCCTCCAATCATGCTACAGAAAGGAAGAAGAATTCATGTCAATGAAAGCAGTTTCTTATTCGATTCATAGATACAGATTGCGCGTTACGGTTGCAATGACAAGAATAGTCGAGGATTCTGTACATACTCAGCGAAACTACCATCCTCGTCACTGTAACTACCTCTGTATCGAGGTAACTACAGGATCTAATCCGGGCGATTGCACCACACCCTCAAAGCTACTCCCACAAAATTAAGGGCAAACAAGACGTTCTTACTTGTGGACAATGGTGTTCATTATCAAACCAGGTCGTGTTTGATGTAGCATTTGGGGGCGAGACTGTTGAGCAAACTCCCATGATTCAAAATCTTGGAGTCAAAAAATATCACATGTTGAACTCCTGCTTTTGCTGGATATGTCATAATATATTATGTGTAAATAAATCTATATTTTTACATCTATACATATATATATATATACATACATATCTAACCCTTAGACCTTTGAAACAAACCTAGGGTTTTTGGTCTTTGATGCTGCTCACCTGATATGTCCACCACAAACTTGACCAAAGAGGAATTCCCATATATTGCCTGTGGAATTAATGGTTCCCACCATCCCTTCCAAAATCATCCGAGCTTTACTCAAAACTTCTAAAGGTTTCTTGTGCTAAAATGGGTTTGTGGTTGGAGAATGGCTCGAAAACAGCGACGAAATCTACATCCCAGTATCTGCATGTGGATCATGATCACGAGCCACAGATTCATTGCGTCCACAAAAACTTGCAACTGCAACTTGATGTAGCTCAAGGCGTGGATATTTCCTGGGATTCATCGCGGATTCTTCGCAGATTTGCTGCTTAAAAAAAAGATAATTACATGGAGGTACCCCTGAAAAGAGGAACCAAGCCGTACTTTTCGTGTATTTACCAACCATATACAGATTCCAGGCTATATACACAATATGTACATGTAAATATACAAACATAATCAAACTAATATGTATATGCACATGATTTCAAAAGTGAAAATTGAGATGTGTTCTGCATCAAAACCAAAGTCACAACACCACTTCCCAGGGTGTTGGCTCATGGCCAAGGTGCTTTTCCGGGTTCTTCCAGCGAATGTCGTCCTTGTACCGGTCTTCCCAAGTCCTATAGAAGTAGTTGAAGACCTCCTGATGACACCAGCCACGGTGAGAATTGAATGGGATACCGATAAAGAACCTATGGAGAAGCAACTATTATTGCTGTTGCTACTACTCCTTGTAATCATCCTCCGCTCTACTACTGCTTACCACTACCACTACGGCTACCACTCCCACTACTACTATTTGGTACTACAATCTAAAACAAACAACAACAAAAACTCTATCCTCCCCGCTCCTCGAAAATGTAGGTCGCCCTGGCAATATGAAAATCTGACGTGACCTGACACCATGACATGCGAAATCACAGGAAGGAACACATTTACATGCCACAGTAGCAAATGTACTACACATACTGTGGATCCATATGCACCAACATAGATATACATTGTATAGATGTATTGAAATGCATGTGTAGAGTCTATGTACAGAGTCTATCTCCCGAAACGACAAATCACTCAACTCAAATTGAAAAAAATGCATTCGCGGCTTTTCTTCAAATGATCTTTTATCTTCAAACAAAAAAATCTCCAAGCAATGTTTCGCACCCTTGAGGTTCAGACGATATAAAAATGGCCCGTTCCTTTAGGAATCCATCGTAACGAAAACCAAGCGTTTTCCATGGTGGTGGTGGCCTGCGATTCCATGAGGATCACATCCTGAGTCTAGCACCATCCCAAACGGTGCAACAAAGCCTTGATTTCTGATTGCCAGAATCAACCGTACTTCAACTGAAGCTTCAGCTACGGGAAGTATCAAACATATTTTTGGGGGCGTATCATGATCACCTGCTCCGACAAAAAAAATGGAGATCGCAGCTCTAGCCGTTTGAACAGAAGGATACAGCTGGAGCAAGGAATCAACCTGCAAAGTTCATAGATCATACATGTTTCCAAGAAAAGTACGACTGGCGATGAGTCACGCCATTTGATCTGCAAGCCATTTTATCTGATATTTACCACAAATTATGAGTCAGAAAGATAACAGAAAAAGGTGCCCCTTCTGCCTGGTGCCTTAGAAAACTTCTGAACCCTTGATCCTTTTTGCATGTTGAGCTTCTGCAGGGATACCAGCCTTCACTAAAACCTGTTTCATTTCCCAAGCTTCGGTGTGTCCTACACCAGCAGGGTCTGAACCAGATACAATCACTTTTGAGACTTTCTGTGTGTCCAGCAGTTCTTTCGCTTTGAGCGCACGATCCAACAAGACTTGTGGTGGATTTCCGTCAGGTTTCAAGGATTGACCTAAAACCAAAGCGACACCTTGTGAAGATCCAGTTTCGATGTTGGATAACCAGGGTGGTATCCGGTTTTGGATGCTCCAATTAATAGATGACTTGACCGTGCTATGCATCTGATGTAGAGCTGAATATGATACTCGAGGGCGTTCCAAAAATCCAGCACGACGTGAGCGAGCAGAATATATATCGGCATGGCTTGAAGATGCAAGGCACAGATGGCTGATGATCAGCACCCATGGCCAATGCTTGGTGGCCATCAAAAACGGCAGCCCGCCAGGGTCGGTTTAGGGGTTGTAAACCATGGGACCTGAGATCCCAAATGGCGAAACCGCAGGCCGGTGAGATGCTGCGGGTCTATTTATTAGCGTCACTTTGGCATGTCCAAGCTAGATCTTGCTGATCCTATGAAGCTGAAATCTTAGACCAGGGCAACTTGAGTTGTGCCATATCATCTGGCCATTTTTGGGGGGGCCTAAGCCCAGTCAGACTGGCGTTCTTTTCATGTAATGTTCCATGGCGCAAAAAACGATGTGAACCTCCCTTTTGGGGTGCCATGTTTAGCGGTCCTCCTAAAGCCTTCTTGCTTGAAATTGAATGTTTAAAGGTGGGCATACATCAATTAAATTTAAAAGTTCCTATAAAATAGAATACGTTCCATCCCTCAGAAATGAAGCACTGCCAAAATCACCACGCGTATAATGGTCCTCAAGTCCCATGACCAATTTGTGATGTCACATGCCAACCCTGTCCGAAAAAATTTGAGGCCACCGGGCCGAGTGGTTGCGGTTGTGGGCACCATGCCTCGGAGTCAGAAAGGAATTCAAAGAAAGTCGTGAAAGCAAAAAGGGAGAAGAAGAAGAAGAAGTCATCCATAAAACTGGGTTGTTTTGTGCATAAAAATATATTAACAGTAACACATATTAGAAGTCATCCGTAAAACAAGAACTCGGTTGCTTCGAAACACCATCCAGGTTCTTCCCTTCGTGACCTTTTTGGGTGTTCAAAAAGTGAGCCTTTAAAGGGGTTACGTAACCTCCATGTGGTTGATTAAAAGGGCACTTGGAAGTAGCTGGATCTTAACAAAACAGTATGAAATAGTATGAAGGGACGGAGTTTGTTTATCTTGGGTCATCCGCTTACACTCCATCTCACTAGGAAGTTGCGTGGACTGCAAAAACTCCTGGAGTGTTTTGTTCCCAGAAACGGGAATGTCCTCGTTGTTTAGGTATCCCGGATCATCCATGTTCCACTCGTTGCCACTGTTTGAGGACTGCGACACTTTACCAACTACGACGTTTCTTAGGAAGGATTGCCCGAATCCTAAAGTCACGAAATTGGTGAAGACTTCAAGGGGTGATCTCACATCATAATTCACCTTGAGTCAATCTTTACAGATCTTATAGTATGTAGTTGAGGTTTTCACTGGTTGGTGGTTTCAACCCATCTGAAAAATATTAGTCAATTTGGATCATTTCGCCAGGTGAGGTTGAAAATAAAAAATCTTTGAAACCACCACCTAGCAATGGATGGTACATCTGTGAAAAATCATGAAAAATCCGTTCATCTGCTTGAAATGTGTGATTTTTTCCTTACGTTCAGTGATGATTTTCTGAAAATATCCATCCATCCCCAACACTTTGGTGCATTTGGTCAATATCCAAGTTCACCTAAACTCAAGGGTGCCAAAAACCTTTTTAAAAAAGAAAACATCGAAAAAGTCCCACCATGTTTTTTCAAATTTCCCTGCTGCTATTTGGAGGGTTTTTTAATCGTCAGCTGGTCACAAAAATCAACCACGAATCTATGGTTTGCTCCAACCAACAGCTTTGGTGGAATCCACCGTACCTGGACCCACCCAGGGACCCTGGAGGAAAGGGATTGCCATGGCCATATTCTAAACGTTGATGACCACCGAAGCGTCCCTGTTTTTTTTCGGCTGGTTTTGCACGTTTTTCTGCGGTTTGGAGAAAGAGGAGCCACGAAAAAAAAACTCCTACTTTCCATTATAACTGGGTAGTGTGTAATCCCCTATATACCTTAAACAATCAGGGTGTTTTTCATTGCTCAGATGTTGCAATCATGCAATCAATCTCCAAAAAACTCATCCACGGTACACTTCCTTCCACAATCATGAAAGTGAAAAGCAAGAATCTTAGATACGAAACTCATCTTCCAGGGACATATTATCGACTTTGTATGTTTGTCCAAAGGTAGGGTTTTGTTTTTGGGGAACTTTGAAGTAAACCCTCTATTTTGGAGACTTGACGGAGTAGATAGAATACCGAGTTGAACTCTCCCCAAAGGAAACTGAAACAAAAAGTTGGTTCAATTGTAGAATATTCCAAATTCAACCCAAAAATCCTTAAAAGTCAAGCAAAAGAAATACATTCGGTCTACCCCTCGGCGCAGTAACAGTCACAAATGAAGGCTTTTTCAGGATTCCCTACTAAGAATGGTTCAGAATCCTGGTGGTGACTGGAATCCTGGGTGGGGGTAGTTCCAAGAAATACATCTACTCCGGGATTGATAGGTCACTTTTCCAATCTTCTCCAGCAATCTGCACCTCATCGGTGTCCAAAATGGTGCGCATGGGTTCGTTCCAACAGCAGCCCAGCTGGTAGCCATCATAGCCTTAGGTAACAAATCAACCAGTTTCTTCGGGTGTTGGGCGTTAGATATCGTTAGATCACAAATTACAAACTTCCCCACAAAAAGAGCCAAAAAACAGTAAATAATCCGAAGATTGGTGGTTTGAAATTGATATCCCTTTAACTGCCAGAGTTTTTTAATAACTGCATGATACGTTTTGTTTTAAAGGCGTTGGCTTCGTTTTGTTTGGCCTGGATGTTTTTTCTTCGTTTTCTTACATAAAAAGTCATGGGAATCTCCTATAGATGTCAACATCAAAGAATTTGGGCTCTAAAACAAATCTTCCGCCAGGTGAGAACCTCAGGTTCATGGTTCGGTAAGAAAATCACCACTTCTCCCTCAAGAAACGCCCTGAAGTTTTGACTGCCGATGGTTTTTTTGTATGCCACGGAACTGTTGCAAGGATGGAAGTTGAAGACGAAAAGCAAATCACCACGTTCAAAGACGATGACCTACCAAACTCCACAGATTCAAAGGTTGAAAGTTTTTTCACCCACCGAAAGACTAACGGCTGGAACACCTGCAAAAAAATGATGATGTTTCTAGATGTCTTTTTCCCTTGAAACCAAGGGAGCATTTTCAGATTCCAGCCGTTCGTTTTCGGGAGAGTTAAATGGTGCCCTGTTCTTGTTGCTAAGATGCCTTTGTCTGAAGATAGAAGTGCTGAATTGTTTCTGGAACAGTCTGCCTGTGGCATGCAGATGTTCATGTGTGGCAATCCGAAAAAATATAACCCGTCCCATTTCGAAGGGTGCAGTAAAGATCTAGAATACCATTAAAACCCTCATATTGCCACAATTTGAAACGAGGGTCATTTACAAAAAGCTAAAATGCCATGACTCCATGACAGAAGACTACAACTGTACACTGCCTGCACGACACAAATACAAGATTGAATTCTTGGATGGAAGTTTTCCGCCTTGTCTGCACTGTGCTTCAAGGTTACATACCTCGCGGAATTTTCCGCACGCGGCGAGTTTCTCGAAGCACTGTGGGAGGGCTTCAGAACTCCAAGTGGTAAAACTAACTTTTGAAAGCTCAAAGGCTGTCACCTTCAAAAAGGGAATATCATCCACACATCACAAAAATATCAATATCAGTGGCTTCCAAAACTGTTGGTCTTTTTTTTTAAGGGTTGAAGTCTGCTCCAAAAGGTCAATATATATATATATACATATATATACATATATATATATATATTCATTGTCATCAGCGAACTGGACAATTTGAAATTGTCACCACATCACTGCCACTCCAACTCCCAGACCATTCTGCTTGGGTCATATGCCATGTATACACGAGATTGAACAATTCTTACCTCTTTTTCAGTCACAGTACTTTACCCCCCGAAATTTGGCGAATGTCCCCTTTTCAAAGGGACCATTTTGAAAGGAAGTTTCATCTCCAACCATCGATTTTCAGGGGATATGTTAGTTTTCAGAAACGTACCATTGCCCACTATTTTCACCACGAATAATCATTTTATACTGTAAATACCATTAAAAATTGAGATAGGTAGATCTTGGGGGGGATGAGCGCATATATACATATATACATATCAGACATATCAGACATATCATCAATGTCTATGCTGGTTTTGTTGCAACCCCCTTAGCCATGGCGTTCAGGCCCCTCCATCCCATTTATCCCCTCCAGGTTACTGATGCCAAGAGCTCAACCACTTGAAACGATTCTCCAAGGCATTCATCAATTCATCGAAACTCTGGAAAAATTTGTACCTCAATGGGAAATTCCTGCCAAAACCGAATGGGATTTTCCTGAATGGGAAAAAAACCTGCCCCAAACTGCAGGAGACGTCATGGGATATTTCCGTAGTTGGTGGTTTTTCACCTCAAAAATGTCAAGGGCTTGACACCCAGGTGTGAAAACTCGGGGTTTGTTTCACCGCCCACTAGGATGGATGTCCCGTTGGAAGATAGGGCATTTTGAAGGGCCAAACAAAACAAAAAAGCAGAAGAGTTCTGAGGTTGAAATTGAAGTTGAAAGACAAAAAGTAATATATGTTATATGTGTTGTAGTTTCAATTTTGCTACTGAACAGCGTGTGTGAAATGTGCCCATGTTGTGCTTCGTGTACTTAAATCAGTCAAATCCATGATACCTTGTGGCATCTCAGGTGTAAGTGAAGGCATTTAGTATCGGACCGGGGATGTAGTAATTACCGGGCATGAAGGCATTTAGTATCGGACGGAATAATCAATAAAAATAACAATATTAATATTAATATAAATAGTACTAACAACAACCAATTCCAGCTAAAAAAACAAAAAAACTATGTACATACATAACAACATGCCAAACCAACCTGGCACCAAAATATTTTAGATTCCCTTTTAACCAAAACCTCCCCATTTTTGTTTCACAAGCCCAAGGCTCCGAAGGAGGTCATCTTCTGGAAGGTCGAAACGACGCCTGTGGATGTTGGTAGCACCCAACGACAACCAGGGATACCCTCCCTGAAGTCCTAACAGTAAAAGCTCCTGGAAATAGGCTAAAGGCCCCAAAAGGAAAGGATCATCTTCCAACCATCCCAGATTTGTGAGGTTTTTTTTGGGTAAACCCAGTTTGGGGTACTACCCTCCCTGAAACTAACAGTAAAAGCTCCTGAAAATTGATGATTGGAAGACGGTTGTTTCATTTTGGGGCCCAGCAATTTTTGATGGGCTATGTTAGTTTTAGGGAGGGTAATGACCGGGGATGGTTGGAAGATGAATTTCCTTTGGTAAGCCCCTATTTTAGGGGGCGAACTGTTAGTTTTAGAGAGGGTACCTTACAATCAATTCCATCTTCCAACCATCCATTTTCAGGTGCTGACTCGCTGTTAGTTTCGGGGAGGCGACTTTTCCGAGTTTCAGGGTAGATTCAGCCTGCAGGCATCAAATCTGTGATCAGTTGAGAATCAATCCATGTACTCCCCCCAGAAAACTAACAGCTCGTCTCTCAAAAGTGATGATTGGAACACGATCCTTTCCTTTGAAGTAGTCCCTTTTTGGAAGGAGACATCTTATATCATTTTCCGGAGGGGGGGGGGGGGACTCTCTTTTCCCAGAACAAGTTCTTGGTACTTAGGAGGTGATTTCCCATGGGTTTTTTTCCCAATGTGTTGTTGGATGTTTCCATTGAGATGTTTTTCCACCAGGCATCCCGGGGATCCACCTGCAATGATGGTGGCTCCAACCATTCTCAGGACGTGGGAAATCCACCCACTCAGGATGGCCAAACTCGTTACCCATGAAGTTCAAATAGCCTTCACCTCCAACGTCGTGAAAGGGCGGAAACGAAACGGTTCCTGTTTGGTAGTTGAAGGTGTTGAGTGGAGTTAGTTGAGCTTTTAGTTGGAAAATGCAAAGGTGAAAAAAAAAACGAAAAAAGAGTCATGAGTGATGGTTGTTGAGATTGCTCCTACTGCGGTTGATGATGATGATGATGATGATGATGATGATGATGATGATGATGATGATGATGATGACGGTCATGGGGTGGTTCAACAAATTAGACTTCAAACTCATGCAAGGAAGTTCCAGACAACCAAATCAAGAGGAAAGGAAGCTAGTAAGTTGTTCGCGCCAACCCGGACGTTCGCCCATGATGACATTCTTTGGACTTGAACACATGGTGGATGCTGCGCAACTGCTGGGGTGGGGTGGGGTGGGGTGGGGTCGGGATGATGACATTCTTTGAACTTGAACACATGGTGGATGCTACGCAACTGCGGGATGATGACATTCTTTGAACTTGAACACATGGTGGACGCTACGCAACTTTGTTTTTCTTGTCATTGCACACATGCTGGATGCTACGCAACTGCGTTTGCCTTCGCTTGAGATGTCGAAAACGCATCGAAGCTTGAGGAAGCAGAAGAAAGGACTGCATGATATGAGCCGTGCCAAGAAAAAAAGGGTCCGAGTGCGGCACGGGCAAAGGTCAGGGTTGCAGCGAAGTTGTTGTAGGCAATAAAATCTGAAGGAACTACAGTATTGCCATGCTGAAATAGGGTCGACACACTTTGATATGCCCACCCGCTGCGAAAAAGCTCTTGAGATTACTCTCCTTCACCCATAGAATCCATGTATGGTTTGTTTACCTACATTTACCATACAAATCAACTGAATGTAGGTCAATGTACCAGCCCCATGGATCCTATGGCTAAGGGTCAACTGGCCACTTAAGACATCATTCCAAATTGGCCCAATTTCGAACAAACAAAAATCTCTCCAGGAATCCGCCCGACTGGTTGGTGGTTTTTCACCAACCCAACTGAAAAATACGCGACCGTCACGACCGTCGAATTGGATTCCATTTCCACAAGGTTCGGGGTGAACAAAAAAAAGGTCGAATTGAAACCACCACCCAGTAAATCACTACCCCGACTTCACCGCAAAAGAAAGAAAACAAAAAACCATCAAACGCCTCCGAGACCTAAAACCAACAAGCGAATCATCTTGTGCAGCGCCAGACCGCGATCCACTGCCATGGTGTGATGAGGCGTTTGATGGATGCCTTCGTTGATGTTTTGTCGGAAGGCTGAACAACACAAATTTCTAGTTGGTGGTTTCAACCCATCCTAAAAATATGAGTCAAAATGGGAATCTTTCCCAAATAGGGATGAAAATAAAAAACTTTGGAAACCACCACCTAGCAAATGGAGATCCCTCTCGCAAAAAGTGAGGCCACAGCTGCCTCCCAAAGTCTTTTTTGACTTCTTTGTTTGGAAAAGAAACAAAACAAGGACGTACTGTTGATGGAAGAAATCCGGCGATCACCAGTTGAGGTGAAGGTAGTTTATCCCATTATTCACAGGATTTTATACATCTCTGGTGGTTGGGAATGGGATTTCTGAACCATCAACCGTAATTTCTCAGCCTCGTCCATCCAAAAATCAACTCATCCGGGATCTTCCAGATCCGACACCAAGGGGGTCTGTGAGGTCATCGCCAGTTCAATCAACAGTGTTTTTTCCGAAAATGTGTCTTTTTTCAAGGGGGGAAAGAGGTGGTGGAAATCAACTTCGGTGTTAAAACGTTGAAAATTGCGGGAATCTTAACCAAACCAAGAAGCTCATGTCTGTGTACATCGCTGCATCCATCAACCAAAAGGCCAAAGTCTTATCTCCCACCTGGAGGGGAACATCGGGAATCGGATGGTGTTCTTGGCTGAGGAAGATTGTTCCAAACCTTTAAGGTTTGGCACCGGGTTTTTTTGCAGAAACTTTCCCCACCCCTGCAAAATCAACATGGTCTGGTTCAGCCCGAAAAAAATCATTGAATTGAAAAAGGAACATCATCTGAAGCAAACCTCCCTGACCTTGGGTGCTTCCAGCCGTTAAAAGTTCCAGGGTGCACAGAAGGAACCACAAGCGATATTCAGCATGATCCGAAAGGTCTGTTGCTATTGGCTTCTAAAAGTTCATAGTATAACTTCATCCTGAAAGTGCCACATGTAAGGGTTGCTTCAATTTGATACCATGAAGTGTGGCAAAAACCTTACCTCTTAGGGAGGGGAGTGGCCACCCTTTGACTGATGAGAATCTCTGCAAATGAGAAACCACTCAGTTTGGAAAGGCACGAATTTGGAGTCGAAAAAAACAAACCACTGTTAATGGAACAAATCCTGCACCAGTCGATATTGTACATATCCCATTATTTGTAAGGTTTCATACATGTCAGGTGGTTGTTTGGGCTTCTTCCATCAACAATATAACCATCCCAGTGGCATTCGGCATTCCCTATATGCTACTTGAAAACCATAGGTTCCTACACTCTCCAAGGAAAGCACTCACACTATGTCTCAAAGGCCAAGTCTTGTTTCCTGATGTAAATCCGTGGGAATGAGGGAGGTGATTGAAGTGAATAACACATTACATATGCTGTAAACAGATGTATGTTCATATGATTCAAATACATGTAAGTCATTAAATATACCGTCTATATATATATAGTAAGCATAGTTGTGATTCATATCTTTATCACAAAAATTACGGCATCCTTCTACTTCGGATTCAGCCAGCCTAAGAACCCCTTCTGCCATAGCCATAACAGCCAACAACTCACCAACCGTGATATTTTCTCAGCCTTTTCCTACCCCTACACCGGTCGAAGTGAGTCACAATCGCTTGATCGTGAGACTCAGCATAGGCCACCACCTGCGATGCCGATGCAAGCTGATAAGCTCCAGTTTCGGTTGTGGAATTTGGGATAAGCACAAAGAGCCTCTTGCTAAAAAGATGAATGTTTCCAAAAATAGGTGTACCCCAAAATGGATGGTTTATATGGAAAACCCTACTAAAATGGATGATTGGGTGGTACCACTATTTTTGGAAACACCCAAATGTAGTTGCATAGTTGGGATCTTTTTCATGCCCCAAAAAATGAGATGTTCCAACACCTTCTGATATATAAAATCTTGTGGTTTTTGTTCCTTTTTGTTCAGATTTCCTTGAAACAATCAACCAACCAGGTGCCACCGGGTGAAGGCCCGGTTGAGTGGGTGTCGTTGCCGCCTTCTCCAGATGACGTCGATTCGTCAGCCTTGGGTCATGTTCATCCAAAGAAAATATGGAGATAGTGGCTCCATGATATTGTTGATGGTTCAGAAATCCGGCGTTTACCAGTTGAGGTGAAGGGTTTTATACATTCCAGGTGGTTGTTTGGGATTTGTACCATCAACAGCATCTTCATGCATTTTGGATTCCCAGTTAAGTTACAAGTTCGACATGTTGGGAAAAGTGAGACTTGAGTCATTTTCACTAAAAAAAAATAACTGGAGGCAAACGGCAACAAACAAAAAAAAAAATCTTCCAGTTGCTGAACTGCGTCAGCCTTACCTGCATCCAAGGTACGTATAGCAAATATGGCCCATGTCCCAGGCCTCATCACCAACTTCCTGGTTTTTCGGTGCCGCAGGGGTGTTGCGCCATGTTCGTAATTTTCTGACAAATAAAGATCAAAGCTCAAACCACCTGTACATCTACAGTATTGCTTGGGACCTGGTGAACTTGAAATTTTCGCCCTCGGTTTTGCAACAAAAAGTAGGACAACTCAATGTACCCTGGCAGTTCAAGCAGCAAAAAGACATGTATATAATTCTGCCCAATTTCTTGCCACTCACACATCCCAGTAGCTCAATATGACGCCTTGGCACCTTGCCAACATTTTTTGTTGCAAATTTGACAGCTACTTCATAGTAAAATGAAACAGCTTGTCACTTCGGGTGCTGATGCCAGGTAGCACCCAGCAAGGTTTTTCATCTTTAGTGGCAAGCCTTCCAACTTCTGATAGAACCAAGGTTGGTAGTGAATATCTTGGACCATTTCCCCCCCCATCCCAGTAAGGGTCATCAGTAGGGGAATTATTAAAAGTTGTAGGGAGTAAGTATATACCTATACACCTTCACTTGCCACTGTTGGGAGGTGGAAGACCCCCCCCAACTTGTCACCAGCTGGGCCGTCCTTCAACAACTTGATGAACATATCTGGGATGGCCATGGCCAAACCTTCCGTCGGAAACGAATCTGTTGCGAAGTGGCTGAATGTTTGTTAGTTGAGACTGTATACACCCTGGAAGATTAATATGGAACCTGAAAATGATGGTTTGGAAGATGATTTTCCTTTACAATTGGGTGATTTTTAGGTTCCATGTTAATCTTCCTGGGTGTAACTGACAAGGTACTGTTTGTGGAAGAAATCCCAAACAACCACCTCACATGTATGAAACCCTGTAAATAATGAGTATTTACCATATCGACTGGTGCAGGATTTTGTCCATCAACAGTATCACTATCTCAGGATTTAGGGATCAAAAAAACAAAAGGTTGTTGAGCGGAAACCAGCTGTCTTTAGGGAACCTCATCGAATGGTGCCGGGTCACTCCAACGCAACTCCGAAGAGACAAAGAGAGACCAGTTGTAACAAGGAGGCAAAGTGAGAATACAGTTCGGATGCATGTCCAATCATATACACATTCATATACATGTGTATATATATATGTTTATATCTATATTTACCCGTTATCTCTCATACACAATGACGTTGTCCGCTACCTTCCCACCATTCCAAAAACAGCAAAAAACTTAAGCTCTGCATCTTCCAAGCAACGATAATCAAAGCCAAAACCTCCCCACTCCACTGGAAGGCCAATGGTTGGCATGCCACTCACATCCTGCAGTGAAAACTGTCGACAGTATGGAACAAAACAATCCCTTACTGAATGCTGAATGAGAAGAAGCTTCCATGTCGCCATGTCCAACATTTTTGGTGGGTGTGCTTTAAAACGAAAAAAACTTGGACATACCCTCAAGCGTTTGGTTTAATGGGAAGAAAACGTTGAATAAACTTTGGTGGGGACCCACCAGAATCCCAAAAAAGATCTGCGAAAAATAGCCTGTAAGTCAAAACTCCGCGCACTCAATGTTTCAAATCATTCAGCTAATGTTTTGGTCGACCTACCACTCTAACGTACCCCCCTCCGTTTTCCTTAGCAAGGCTTTATTAAACCCGTATTTCTGAGGGGGATATGTCAGGGGGGTAGGTTGACCAGCCACAATAATGCATGTTCCAGGTTTTTTGGGTACTTTTGGTTGTTTTTGTTTCATTTAAGCGGCACCATACACCTGTCAACCTTGAGTCTTTCAATCTATTATGAAAATTTGGAAATGTTTGCATTTAAAAGCTCAATATTACATAGCTAAAATTTCCATCATTACATTGGTTTGTTGCATGTTCGTAAACAAATGTGTTTGATTATGTGTAATTACTTGTGGATTGATTGAATCTTTGCATTTTGCATAAACTGGATCTTTTTGTCAAAAACCACATGAATCAATGCTTCAAAAACCTGCGACCATTGACAATGCTTCTTTGCACGAACAACAACAAGCTGAAGCATCGAAAATTGATGATAAACCTTGAGTGCTGGATGCCATGACCAGCCACCCCCAATGATTTGTTGACAAAGGTTGTTTCACCAACTGTGACTATTGTCAAAAAGAAGTGGTTGCAGATTCCCAATTATGATTCTAGGATTTGGATTTCAGGAAATGGGAGATAGAATATGTATATATATAGCAATCTGCAAAGTAGAGATCGCGTCTTGGAAGACCATCTTATCTTGCTTTCGGAAAATCCATGAAATTCGGGACGAAAACTACGTTTTAAATGAATTGCTGTGGATGATCTTTCACCAGTCAAACCAGAACAAACTTGCAGAGAAAAACAGCAGCAGCCCAAAATCTGAAACAAGTCTAGTGATGTTAGTGTTTCACTGAACAACTTGCATCGATGACCGCAGCTGCTGTTTTGCTCCTCTGCAACGGTCACGGCACTCGGAACCTTCAGCCAGGTTGCCATGGAAATCAAAAAAAAAAGTGGTCCATAAGGAATAGTTGGTTTGGGGGGAGGAATGGCAACAGGTGGTCGTGTCACATGTGCATCTCAGATCAATGGGTTTCAAGCCGGAAGGAAGGAAACACCAAACTAAATTGCGATCAGATAACAAACAAAGACTGGATGTGTTCAGATTGTGCTCTCACATAGAGCCAGATAACATGATGCTAGGAGCTTGCAAATGAATTGGTATATTACAATCCTGTTACTCTAAGTGCCATTTTTTGTACCAGACAAGATGCAGTTTTAGTTTCATCCACGTCCCCCATTCCTTGAGGCACCATTCCTTGCTCATCACAGGCAAAATGACACCAAAATGCACCAAAGGAACCACTGAGTGGATAAGATCGTTGGCCAACATGAGATAGATATGGCTGTCAATATCCGCATCAGGTCCGAAATATTCATGATAGCCACCGGTGTAGCCTTTGCCGATACCTCGGAAAAAAAAAAAACAGGACTCAGGTGGAAAGCTTTTATGAAGCTTGTGATAAAACAAAATATGACAGCCATTCATCACAAATCCTGTACTGTTGTTGTTGCTTCTCTTCAAATGGTTTCGTCTTTACAAGCCATCCAGTGCTGTAGTTGCTGTGTGCAATGGGTTCATGGGTCCGACCAGAAACCGTGACCGGTTCAACCTCCATTTCTTGCAGAGCATGTTGCCATGAGAGTGGTATAACATCGAGGTAATACCATCAAATCTGAAGCCATCGAATTGATATTCCTAAGGATTCGATAGGCAGAGCTCCACACCAAACCCCTGATGTGTTGAAGCTGGGTAGCTTTTGCTGAAACAAAGGTGTTTTTATTTGTAAATAAGGGTGGTATTCAAAGATGTGGGCCGGCAAATAAAAATCATTGTAGTGTGTTTTGAAGTTTACAGCTTGACTTTCACTGGGGCAACTGCACAAAGTTCGGGTCGGATAGTGTCGGGCAAAAAACAAGTGATGTTTCATGTAGCTTTGTCGAAAGGTCCATAGACTGAACCTTAATCTGGCAAATATTCACACACGACCCTAAACATAACAATGGAAACATTAGGATATAGATCGTTTTTTTGATCCATTATTCCAGCCAGCTATCTTCAATTGCTGAAGGATAAGTTGAAGCAGCACCATGGGTCCTTGATATTACGAAGAAGATGATCAAATCAACAGTGGATCCTGATGTTCAGCCATAGCTATATCCAAAAAACGTCACAGGTTCGAAGCCCGAAGTGCCCCGATCATGGAAGAGTGACCAGGTCACTCTAACTGACAGTGTCACATGTTGTGTCTCGAAAGTTTCGGGTAATTCTCAAACCAAATTCCCACTGGCTTTGTTAAATTCCCTGAAAAGTAAAAAAACGAACCCCATTTCACTTTCGGGATTTGGGTTTCGTGATTCTGAAACAACCGTCGCGAAATATTTTTTACGAGAGTCACGTTGCCACGGTTTTCAATCAAGGAGTTGATTCAAAATGGGGAGAACATAGCTGGGACTACTCCACCCGAAAATTAACAGTTCGCCCCTGAAAGACGATCCTTGGAAGATGATTTTCTTTTTGAAATGGTCCCTTTTCAGCTGACATTTTGATTTTGGCAAGGTTTTTTTCCAGATTCCTTCTTCCAAAATACCGTTGATGGTTCAGAAATCCGGGATCAACACACCAGTTGAAGTGAAGGTAGTTGAAATCCCATCATTTACTTGGCACCATCCCAAGTGGGTGGCCTTCCTGATTTCTGAAGCATCAACAGTAGGAACCCTATTTAATAGGATTCTCAAAGGGGGGGGTGGTGATTTCCCCTATTCTTCCCTAATGTTTTGTAAGGTTCCCCAATCTTTTTTAGGAAACCTTAGGGTTCCCCAGTTACCCCCTCCCCTTGAACACCCCAACACCAACACCACACGTGTCGACTATTTCACCATGGCTCGGTCAGCCACCATTTCACATTGGACAAGAGGAATCGCAGAACCTGCACCGTTGAGGTGGGTTATACTCTTAGGAAAGCATAGAAAAATACAAGGGAAAAGTAACCAACAAAAATAGGGGAAGCAACCAAAAAGTCTCAAGAAACTCATCAAAAGTGAAAAAATAACAGAAAAACATAAGCCAAAACATCCCGAAGCACGGCTACTCAAACTTATAACCACCTTGGGACCCATTCTTGCTGAAACCATTTCTGAGAGTAATCCTTGAGGGATTTTGCAGATCTTGGCCAGGCCTCATACTTCAAGTAATTGAAGATCTTCCTTGGTTTTGCTTTGAGACAACACTCGGGGGAGCCTTGGGCTCGAGTCGTCATCATCATCATCATCATCATCATCATCATCGTCATCATGTGAAAGAAGCGTCATCCAGATCCCCTCAGAAGAAACCATCTGGCCATGCTACGAATCCCATTCGCTGTGATGGCCTTTTGGTCCTGGCCGTTGGTGGGCACCCGCGTAATGCCGTCAACGAAATAATCCCGGGTCGGCTTGTTGGCAGTACCCTTTCCCTAATATTACATATGTATACATATATATATATATTATATATATATATCGACATATATGTGTGTGTGTGTATGTGTATACAAGTGAAAACATAAAAGGAAGTTGCAAAGAGTCTCACAAAATCTCCTGGACGGCCATGTAAAAATCCAGCAATTCCACCTATTGCAGTTGAGAAACAGCAGGCTTTATCCGAGAAAGTAGAAAGTTGGTGACTAAATTAACAAATTAAATGGTGCCACAATTTGTGTATGACCCAAACTGTTGGGCACTTCCCATAGGCTGTCCATCCCTCTTTCCCCATCCCGGGCCCATTCTCCTCCATGTGTGTAGCCTTGATTGTGTTGAAACCAATCAAGACAGTTGCAACAACAAAAGATCTCTGATAACCACATGAAAAATCCGTTCACGGAAGATTTTTACAAACATTTCATGTTGATAATGTTGACGTTGATGCTACTGTTGATGGAAGAAATCCCAAACAACCACCAGGGATGTATTAACCCCTGCCAAAAAATGGAATATTTAATATATCATACCATATCAGCTGGTAAATGCCGGATTTCTGAACCCATCAACCGTAGTACATGCCTCCAACTTACCTTGCTGGCAAGTAATGCATCAGCCCAGGTGTACAAAAATATCTTGGCAAACCTGAGATCCCTTGGTAAAAGTCTAGATTTCAGCAGGCCACATATGCTAGGAGCCGGGAGGTTTTTATGGGATTAATCTACAGTTTACAAAGATATTTAAAAAAAAACACCCAGGACACCATTCCGATCATCGTTCTCCATGATGCACTTCACGTTTCAGCTTCATCGAGGCTGAGAACTGGTGCTGATGAACCATCTCAACTGGCCGTCTGTCAACAGTCGGTTTCAACCACATTCGCATTGTGGGATTTCAATTGATAAACTAAAGAAACAACACCACCACCAACCACTTCCAAACTCCAAACTTTCCAAAAAAAAGACAACCACACCCAGCAACAGTGATCCGTACCATCCATCTGTGCGATGCCATCCAAGGTGTTTGATGAGGCATGGGCATGGACCAAATCCATCAAAACGTGGATTCCAAGACCTCCAGGAAATGGCCGAATTTTTTGCTCCAAAAAAGGGTAGAAGAAGTGGATACCAATTTGGATTTTTTGGTAGAATGGCATACCAAGTGGATACCAAAAGGTAGAATGCTTCCAATTTTTTTTACCAATTTTTTGTTGGTCATTTTTGGTCTTTGGATTCCAATCCTTTTACCAAAAAAGCGTTGTTTTGCATCTCCTTTTGGTGTGGTTTTGGTGTGGAAAGAAAAAATGGAAGATTTCAAGGGCCACAGTCTGAAAAAAAAAAGAACAAGGCTTTTCCTCACTAGCCGTGCAACTTCGAGAATACTCTTTACGTGTAAATCTATATTGATCTGAACAAATAATGCGCTATACAGTATACATTTAAAGATGTGTGTATCATATTAATACTGTTGATGAAAGAAATAGTGCACCAGTTGATAGGTAGGTTATCCCATCATTTACAGGGTTTCATACATGTCAAGTGGTGCAGAATTCTTCCATCAACAGTATGTATTTTTTATATATACATATATACAAAACTCACAAATTGCCAGCGAAAACTGGATCTTCATTGGTCTTCTTTATGTCATGACATTCTAACAAAAGCTGGGATGGTGTAACGGGAGCAGTTGCTGATTTGTTGAGCGACAAAGTAGAGCAAGATTGGCTCCGCAAGATATGGTTCTTTTAAGTTCCGGACCCTACAAATACAGTGGCTTCAGATTAGATTCATGCCATCTCAAGAGAATAACATGTGAATTGAATATTTTTGGAGACTCCCAAAAATATGTGCGTGTAAATATTCATACAAATTTGTACTGTATGTACATTCTCCCTAAAAAGCCATAATCCTCTCTCCTTTTCTCTACATGTCACTTCTTTTTTGCCCAAATGGAACACTCATCATGAGTCATCCAAAAAAAACAAAAGCACTCAAAACACCCCAACAAAAAAAGCAACTGGTTATCAACATCTTTCAAAGTCCCTCTAGTTGGTGGTTTCAACCCCTTTGAAAAATATGATCGTCAAAAATGGGTTCATCTTCCCCAAATAGGAGTAAAAACATTAAAAAATGTTTGAAACCACCAGCTAGCATTTTTTTTCGTTGAAAAAAAATCCATCCAAGTCACCATGTGCCGTGTCCACCAGGTATTTCAACTCCTCGGGTGTTCCTGAACGACTCGCCGGGGAGAAGAAGGAGGTGACCTCAGACGCGGTAACCGTGGGCTGTGCCTTCCACCTGCCACCAAAGGTACTAGTGTTGATGGAAGAAATGTGGCGTTTACCAGTTGAGGTGAAGGTAGTTGAAATTTGATGGTTTTATAGGGTTTCATACATCCCAGGTGGTTGTTTGGGATTTCAGCCATCAACAGTATTTAAGCTATAGCTGTTAATGGGAAAAAAAATCCGGTAAAACTCACCAGTTGATATTGTTTTTTCACCCATGATTTACCCGTTTTTAGCACCATGCAAACGGTGGTGTCTTCCATCAACCAGTAGCACCCGGTTTCATCCTCCGGAAGCGGAAAAGTCATCCAGATTTCACAAAAATTTCCCTCCATGACTTGGGGGGTGGAACTAACCTCCGGGAATTGGCAGTAGGAACTACTGACTTCCACCAGGTTCCATAAGTTTACAAACCCGTTTTGCAAAAGGTAGAAATGAATCTCCCCAAGCCATAGCAATGAATCCCAAAGTCAGGGTGGAAAACCCTCTTTTTTGTGTGCTTTTTTGTGGGACGAGTCAGTTTTGCTTTCCTCCAGCTGCCTGCAGCTAGGTCACATGGTAACCGAAGCATCCGTAATGCGCATGTTCTGCAACCGCCATCAGCTGCACGCAGTTGTAGCCCATGCGCTTGATGCGTGGCAGCACGTTACTGAGCAGTCAGGTTTTTGTGTGGACAAAGCGGTGAACGGGTTACTAAGCTGTGACACAACTGAGCCAATGAACCTCAAACAGCTGACTAATGTTTTCACTTTGAGTTCTAGCATGGTTTCAGTCAGGAGATCTTTGAGACCCTGAAAGTCATTGTTCAAGTTATCATGATTCATCAAGCGAAAGGTTGGGTAATCTTGGGGAATTTATGACCTAAATCGCCATCATCGGCCACAAGTTCATTAGAAAAACTGTTTGGATTTGGCAACCTGTGCCTTGGAATCCTAATCAACGGGGCCTACGGGTGTGGTTTGAAATCCTTGGTGTTGGCATCCCTACATATCCAAACTTCCAGGCCTTAAGAGTGGTGAGTCCATTCAGAAAAAGTCAATTCGAAGCTTGCAGAAGCAACAATCCGTTTCAATCAGTTATGATTGTTGGCAGAAAATTACATGAGTACCGGAGGAGTAGGAGGAGTAGTGGGAGTAAGGGAGTAACTCCTGGACCACCTTGATATGATCAACTCCAAGATGGGTTGAACTTCCCCATTTTTTTTGTTCGTCGCCTCCATGGGATTCAAAATTGTTCAGTAAAAAAACTGATCCAGTTGTTTCCTAAAGGACGACAAAAAAAGACACAGTTCAAGAAAGTGTACTAAATATATATATATATATACTAAGTTACTTCTTTTTTCAACATCTCTCTTTTTTGGAGGGGTGAAATCAACAAAATCTTTCTACAGCAGCCAACCCCATCACTGTGCCAACAGCCAACCCCCCAAAAGCTTGGTCCCAAGATGCTCAGCAAACTCCACATAGGTAGCCACCTTGGGCTCAACGGAGCCCATACCTCAGTTCTGGGGTCACCTGCCTGGGGGGTCCAACAAATTGGTGGCCCCAAATTGAAGTCATAGGAGTCATATCATGGAAAAATCATTCCCCATCTGATTTGTTGCATTCGAACGTTGACATACCTCCCATATCTATGATTATATTTTCAAAAAAAAACATATCATAGGCGGATGTGTCTCCTATAAAGGATGGGCTCAAGCACCAAAAATTCTCATCCCTTTGAGACACATATTCCTTATGCATGGCCAAACGGAACCCGCCAATTGGCCACTTTCAAGGCACCCACATGCGCTTCGTAGATCTTCAGATTCTCCGGCTTCTCTGGTCGCGCATGTTGGAAAACTCGGTTGGTACGAGTATTTTTTGGCCGCCGGTTGGGGTTGGGGCGCCAAATAGGCTACATCATGTTGGTGGAAGAAATTCTCCGAAAACCAACTTAAGGGTTGGCGGTCTTGGATATGTTATCCCAATTTCTTTATAGGGCGTTGTATGCATGTACATCATCCCAGGGTTCTTTTTTTTCCGCTTCGAGAAAGTTACAAAAATGCTGGGTAGGTTTTCCCAGGGTATTCCTATTTTGGGAGTGCCAGCCTGGACAATCTGGAAAAAATCCTGGTCGCAGGCCAAAGGTGGGGAAAGCCATGGCAGGTCACACCAAGGTCTCTGGAATATCACCAACAACCACAACAACGGAAAAGAAAAAACAGCTGCAAAAATAAAAAAAACGCGGATTCCATTTGCTAAAGGAAAAAGAAAACCTCCTATATAAATTGATCCAAAAAATATCAAAAAATGTCATTTCCATCAACGGGACCACCTGGGATAAGTTTATATAACCAGCCTCCAAATTCGTCCCCCGAGAAACCAAACCCTCCAAATCTCCGTCCCCAGCGAGTCACCGTATTGCTTCTCTTCGGGAGGCTCCCAAAACACGCCATTGAAGAGATTGGTAGCTGAGCGCAGCTTCCCGTGTCACGGGGGTGGTTGACTTGGTTTTTTTTTTGCTTCTTAGGGTGGTTTTTTTTGGGGGGGGTTGGTTGAGGTGGTTGTACCAAAATCCCAAAAAACCCAAGGCCAAAGAACCTGAAAGGGGGAAAATGAAAATCATCTACAAACTATAGAATGTTGGGTTTCGAGCTAGTTTCATGGGGCCTATTCTTTAAAGAGATGCAAACAACAATGTTTGTCTACTTACACTTTTGGAAAGACACCCCGCCTTCCGTGAATCATAACATGGTGGACAAAATCTGGCTAACCAGTTTGGATTCCTTTAGACACAACGCATAAATTCATATCTATATATATTGGACCCCACCTAAACACTGACCATACCCGTGGATAATGAAGGTGAAGTGTTGGTTCCTGCGATAGAAATGGATCATTTACCCACTTACGGTAGTTCACCAGGGTTCGGGCAGGCCCCGATCTATATGTATATAGATATATGTATGTATATGTATATGTATGTGTATATATATATATGTATATGTATGTGTATATATATGTATATGTATGTATGTGTATATATATATATATATCTGTACCATATCATCTGGTTCTTTTGATTCACTCAATTTTCTTGCTACTCAGGTCTTTGGGAAAAATCACCCCAAATCCTGTAAGGTTCTCTGTGTTTATGCCGAGTTCTTTTTTGCATCATTCGTTTTTTGTTTTTTGAAAAACGTTTGGCGGGTCCATCTTGCCATGATGGTTTCCAGAGCCGGAGTCTTGTATTGACCTAGTGGAATCCCTAGATAACTAGGTAGTAAAATCCCCTATCTACAACAACTAACCAAGGTTTTGCTCCAAAACACATCTTTTTTCACCTCCTTTTCCGATTTTCAGGTTCAGATCTGAAGCATTTCATGGGTGGCGCGGGTGGCTTTTTCGGGCAAAACAACAGCCTAATTTTGCGCTGAAAATCATGGAACTACGACCGTTTCTGTATATTTTTGAAACTGGTTCAAAAAGAACAGGTGGGCGTTTTTGGATCAGAGAACCACCAAAAGAAGGCAATATACAGTATACCTGGTGTAGAAGTGGCATAGAAGTGGTATTATCCTGCCAGTTGGGCGATTATATGCCACCAAGCACACGTTTTGCCAGAAGAAATCGCTGGATTGTACGTTTGACCATCGACCAAAAGCATGAGGTACTGGGATCATGCCATCGAGCAACTGTGATCTTGCCATGCCAACTTCGTCCTGCATTCAATAGCTGAACCATGTTCCGGATTTTCGCCTTTTTTTTGTGAAATAGGTGCTGCAACTTCACTTCGCTTATCATTTGAAGCTTAAACATTGCATTTAGTTTCGCAATCAACTCTTCATCAGAATCAGAAGTAAGGTAACATAAATATAAATAGTAATAAATACTGATTGATAAATTCAGAAGCCTATCAGCTATAGCTTCCGATAGTTCCAAAAAAGAACAAATACCTTGCCACCGACTGTAGCTCACAGCTCTCATTACACTCACCTTGGCACTAACAGCCAAGAAAACCTCAATCAACCTAGGCCGTTACAGTTCCTGGAATCAGAAAACCTCAGTATTATCATTAATATTGGGTAGAGACGATTCAACATCTTTTTTATGCACCCATCTTTTTCAAAACGATATCCCTCAAAAAACCAATGAAAGACGTAACCAGGCGCCTTTTTCAATTTTAGTCACCTGGAGTTACTTGTGTTTTTTCAAAAAATCAGTTGCACCCTTGCCGGGTGACTTGTTGTTTTGGCACTTCCTTGATCTTAAACTACCCGCAAAATGGTCCGTTACATCATCTAAATCTGTGAAGCATCGCTTGTTTTTTGTAGCAGGAAATCAAGGCAAACAAAATCAACATAACAGAAGGAGACTCATCTTCCCTAACCACAGGAGGAAGCATGTCAGTTTTCAAGGTTCGGCTCTCCCAATCCCAAAGCGCACCATGCGGGTACGCGATCATGCCAGGCACCATCATTCGCCTCCAGCCGCACCTAAAACGGCGAAATTCAGGTTGTTTCGACTCAGTTTCAATGATAAACCAACAGGTTCGTTTAAACAAGAATCCACCAAACCCTATGGGATTGTTGGGGGTGATAGTCTTGTAAAAAAAAAACAAGTCTGCGGAAAGGGATGGTTTTATAAGTTGTTATATGGACAAGTTTGCCATGAGTTTCAAAGGTGGCTTGAAGGATTTCAATGGATCTGCGAAGAGAAGGACATGTTCATGCTGTTTATCTGGCTAGCACTTAACCAAAAATCGTACACATATGTAGAAATGGTGCATCACTTTTTTAAACAGAACTTCTGAGTCGATGGTGCTTAGCCTGTTGGTGGTACCACCAGTTTGTCAAGCTTCTGGTTATCCCGGATTCTCAATTTGCTCATCATCATCGATCAACATCCAAATACTGTTGTCACGTCAAAGCAAAACAGATTTGTGATGGCTTCCTGAAGGACGGAGGTGAACCATCAATTTGACGGAAAAATGAAACCCAAGGGATCAGTATCGATAGGGTTATGACATTCTTTGGCAGCCTGAGCCTGGAAATCTCAAAATTATTTTTTTATCATTTTATTATCATTTTATTATCATTTGGGGTTATCATTATTTTATCATTTTTTTATCAGTATCGTTATTTTTATCATTTGGGTTTGTCATCATTTTATCATGTGTTTTCATCAATATCGTTTTTTTATCATTTGGGTTTGTCATTTTTTATCATTTTTTCAACAATGGCTATGTACCTTCTTGATTGTCTCAGTATCTATTCTACTGGATATATTAATCAGATGGTCCTTCACATAGATTTACAAAATAAAGTTTATTGACATATTGCTATATTGATATATGTACATATATGTACAGCTGTCTATTTTGTAATATACGTATCTTTGATTCTATTTTTGATATATTATATATCCTTTCATATCAGTCCTTGGGCAAAATGTCATCCAACTATACATACGCTCTGTACACAAGCCATGGACTATGGACCTGCGGTTGGGGGCCAAAAAATGTGCAACATCCAGCAAGTTAAGAAAAGAACACATGACAAATAGAAACTTTTTGAAACAGTGGGACAGCCAAACTCACCTGAAAAAAATGATAAAAAAAATGACAATGAAAAATAAGGGTGATAAACAAATGATAAAAAAAATGATAAAAAATGACAATGAAAAATAAGGTGATAAAAAAATGATTAAAAAATGATTTAAAAAAATGATTAAAAAAATGATAAAACCCCTATGATTTTGCTTTTTCTTGCCAAAATGATAAACAAATGNAAATGTGCAACATCCAGCAAGTTAAGAAAAGAACACATGACAAATAGAAACTTTTTGAAACAGTGGGACAGCCAAACTCACCTGAAGAAAAATGATTAAAAAAAATGACAATGAAAAATAGCGGTGATAAACAAATGATAAAAAAAAATGATAAAAATGACAATGAAAAATTAAGGTGATAAAAAATGATTTAAAAAAATGATAAAAAAAATGATTTAAAAAAAAATGATAAAAAAAATGATAAAAAAAATGATAAAACCTTATGTTTTTGCTTTTTCTTGCCAAAATGATTTAAAAAAAAATGATAAAAAAAAATGAAAAAAATTGATAAAAACTCGAGGTTTTTTCAAATTTCAGGAAATTCCCAGTGCCATCAACCCATCCTTTCCCTTTTTTGCCCAAAATGTTCGGTGTTTGGTGGCATTGGGAATTTGGTGAAAATTGAAAAAACCTCGAGCTTTTGCCATTTTTTTATCATTTTTTATCATGTTTTTATCATTTTAGAGATTTTTCTATTTTTTCCAAAATGCTGGGTTAATTTTTGGTGAAAATTTGCAAAAACCTCGAGTTTTTGTCATTTTTTTATCATTTATTTATCATGTGTTTATCTTTTTTTTATCATTTTAGAGATTCTTTCAATGTTTTCCAAAATGCTGGGTCTATTTTTGGTGAAAATTTGCAAAAACCTCGAGTTTTTGTCATTTTTTATCATTTGTTTATCATGTTTTATCATTTTTTAATTTTGAGAAATTTTTGGGCAAGAATGATCAGCAGTGGGAAATCCTTAAATCATAGTCATCCTAGTCCTAGTCCTAGTTCTCTAGGCTCTAGTCCTCTAGCCCCACAGCCCTCCACTGCCCTCAACCCCCCTCCACCCCATGTTGGGTCCCAATGCTACGCTGCTACACCAAACTTTAGTGACAAACGCAATTTATTGATATGATAAAAGTGCCAGTATCATGCACTTGGAGACAGGATTATATACAGTGAAGGTGTATGTACTGCCAGGTGCATTTATGCTGGAATGAAGATCATGTCTATAAGACTTATATATTTATGCAATATGGTACTCAGAAATATGTTGTTTGCTGTTGTTGTTGGCAAAGGATGGTGATAGTGGTCAATAAATGATCAGAACACGATACTACCAAATGAAAAGAAAATGCTCATGAAACAAATGATAATAAAATGATAATACCAAATGAAAAGAAAATGATAATGACAAAAACAATGATAATAAAATGATAATACCAAATGATAAAAAAATGATAATGACAAAACAATGATAATAAAATGATAATACCAAATGATAATTTAATGATAAAATAATTATTTTTGTCCACCCCAGTCTGTGGCTACAGGAATTTCATAAGTCTAGGGAATCATTCCTTGTCAGACTAAACTCCCAGGTTCATTTCGGTAAAATGAGCAAGCTCGTTCTGGACCTCAACCTCAATTTTGCACCACGTGCCCCCGCAAAAATTACATCTTTCAACCGGCCTGGTCCGAAAATAATACAACAACAGCCACCACCACCACCACCACCACCACCACCAGCAACAGCAACAGCAACAGCAACAGCAACAGCAACAGCAACAACAACAACAACAAGAAGCCAAAAAAAGGCCCTGGGCCCCTCCCCTGACTACCCCCTTTTTGTTGCCAGTTTTTGTTTCCACCTCAATAGACTTCAAGGGTTCGTGATCTCCGTTGGCCGTGTAACTTCGCAAAAAATTCAAGGCCGCCGAGGAATGGAAATAGCCTGGTGGCAAGGCACGGAGTGGAGCGGAATGATGGAGACGGAATTTGAAAGACAGATTATAGAATGCAAAGACATGTATGCAGTGGAAAAATGGGAAGTGTACAAAAACTGATGCTGATGTTTCTACAGTATCTGCTGGTTGATGAGAACATGAAAGAAAATAAGTCTCCAATTTTCCAAAGATGTCAAGGTCTGAGGATTTGCTGCGATTTCAGGGACCTGCATCACTTGATGCCTCAAGAACCGACCGATCAAACAGGTAGGCCGATTTTGGATATCAACCATAATCATTTGCAAAATCATAAAAATCCGATTTGCAGCTTCTCTCTCTGCCAATACTGGGGCATTTGCTACGATGAGTTGCCCATGGCTTACCATACCAACCACCTTGGATGCGCACCTTGCAGCAATCGTTCGGGATCCCATTTGCGATCCTTGGGATCAAAACCTTGGTACTCCAAGGGATATTGTTGGTTTGGGAGTTTTGATGTTTTACAATAAAGTTGTCAAATTAAACAAATCTAAACATCAAACTTATTCAACAAACATTGTAAATATACAACCAAAGTTCTTGTTTGGTAAAACTATACAAACAATGCCTAGCCCAAAAACCAACTATATATACCAATTGCTACTGCTACTCTTCTCTTTGAACGTTGCTTGCTTGTCACATGCGTCGTTCACAACCGTAACCGTTGCTTGAGAATATCACCATTGATGTTGTCACCTTTGAAGCTCATGATTTCACCGAGACCTCTCGGAGACCGGAGCGGGGTTGCAGAGTAAGGAAGTCACCCTGAAACACACAGAAACTGGTTGGGCTTATCTATACACACACCCATGGGATGTCTGGGAAAGGTACATGTCAGAGAAATTTATTCATTGAAGCACTGTCACTTCTGGAATAGGCACTTTGTAGCAAACAAACAACTGCTCCCCTAGCTGGTGAAGGGATTTGAGAAAAAGCACCTGAAGTCAAATTCCTGGTTTCTGAAGTTGCTTCAACAAAATCATCCTCAAAATCATGTTCCAAAAATAGTATTTGTATTTGTCAGAGACTTTGGCAAAGTTTTTGCCAAAAAAAACTCCCCAAACTTCGGGGTTTGTTGGTGGACGGCCAGCAATTTTGCTACATCGCAAACATAGAAACAGTTGGCGCCTTCGACCACTTCGGTTGGCTTTGACCGAGGCTTTCCATATTGACCTGCCAAGGTGGGCTCGGAAGACGATGGATGATGGGGAGGAGTTAGGACCTGGAGGAGGAGATCATGATCTTTATCATTACCACGACGATGATAGGCAGTGTAATCATGATCATGGCAGTCACTCTAGTGGGAAACTACTCAAGTGATTCCTTAAACTACAAAAAGTAGGCCGTAAGTCAGTGAGGAACTATCATTCAACAGACGTTGAGAACCGTATGCAAGGTCCCAACAGCAAGGTGCACAAGACATCTTGAACAAACATGTGCAAATTGTATGAGGATGACATCTACAACTGAAAAAGGTACACTGTTCACACTCACAATTGTAAATTGTTTCGCCTCACAAGCTTCAAGATTCAAACAGGAATCCTTCAGTCGTCATTGCATACACGACGCCTGCAATGCGGCAAATTTTCGATGTGGGCCTCGGACAAAAACTGTGCAGGAAAATCCCTGAGAGAGTGACCAAAACCGGTAATAACGACCGGCACCAGCACCAGCAGCATCACCACTTCAACAACAACAACAACAACAACAACAACAACAACAACAACAACAACAACAACAACAACAACAACAGCAACAGCAACAGCAACAGCAACAGCAACAGCAACAGCAACAGACAACAGACAACAGACAACAGACAACAGCAACAGCAACAGACAACAGCAACAGACAACAACAACAACAACAACAACAACAACAACAACGGCAACAGCAACCGCAACAGCAACAGCAACAGCAACAGCAACAACAACAGCAACAGCAACAGCAACAGCAACAACAACAACAACAACAGCAGCAGCAGCAGCAACAGCAACAGCAACAGCAACAGCAACAGCAACAACAACAACAACAACAACAACAACAACAACAACAACAACTCGACGCTTGACGGATACCCTGTGCTGTTCAAACGACCGCTGCCTAGCAGCATCCTTTCGATGCAAAGAGAACAACATCCAACACTCCAAAACCAGAGCTGTCAACGTTGGCTTCGCGGCATCACTGTCATAATCAGAAATCTGAACTGATTTTCTTCGGTGGAGGCTCCGTTCGTTCTGCACCGCAAGCACGCGACTTCGCCAGCATGCTTGGCAAAAACGGAAGCTGCATAGTTAATGATAAACAAATACCCATAGCATCCATGTATGGTATATTTAGCTACATTTACCATACAAATCAACCAAATGTAGGTAAATATACCAGTCCCATGGATCCTATGCGGTATGCATTGCTCATGATTGCAACTTGTACCCTCCCAATGTGGCATCATACATGGCAATTGCTCAACGTTGCAGCCCCTTGAAGTCTTCGGGGGGTTATCCTATTTTTTTGGGGGGACCCAATCTCCTTGTAGAGCCGGCGATGTTTTGAAATGTCCAAGGTTTGGTTACTTGCTAGAACAACATCATCCATTATTTCTGGAACAAAGCTAGATTAAGAAGGATATGCATATATAAATACATATATATATATACATTCAAACAACAAATCCTGTGGATAACTACAATGATACGGTTGCTATCAAATATATACAAAGAAGGAACGATTTGTCTTGATATATAATGAATTGACTCACAAGTTCAAGAAATGAATACAAGCTAACTTTTTCATGGTCACCAAACAAACAAAAACCGGTCGTTGGACCGCCAGGCGACCACCATATGGGATCTTCACCCGTCAGCACAACTGCCATGGCAAAGATACGGCCTTGGTCAGCCCTTGGTAAATGTATTTCAATTGAGACATGGCCTTTTTTTCCCTATCTTTGGCAAAGTTAAGAGGGTTACGGTTTCTTTTGTCTATGTCCCAAATGCTTGACATGCATTGACATGCATTGAAGTTGCATAAGTGTTTTGGGTATGGAGGCAAACCGTGGCAAATATACCAACTGTTCTCATTGGAACAATTTCCTCCGATCGATTTTATGAGCCGGCAAATACACTTTGGTTGGCTGGTCGGCCAAATAAGAATTTGTGAAAATGATGTATGTCGTCTCAACAAACACAGGGGTTGTGAAAACTGCACCCCTGAACAACCTAAAAAGGTTCATGAATTCACCATTGTAAGCCCCTTCCAACATGATGTTGAGCAACCCCTCCTGTCGTCTTCCTTGAGCCACCGGTGCAGGACAAAAACAAACATGAAAACAATATACTTGGTGGTGAAAATATCTACAAGGTGGGCCCGTAGCAGTTATAAATGGAGTTATAACCCCTATAAAGCCTTAGTAGGGGGCCCACCTTGTACTACCATGTTAGTAAGGTGACTTGTACATACTAATACCATGTTATGCCCCGTATTGTATTCATCCCTCTATGTTGGATTTTAAATCCCCTCAATGTGGGTTAAAGACCCAACTTCCGAACTACTTTCTACCCAAGTTCTTTGCCAACAATGATACGGTAGAGAACATGATGATTATTCTCAAAGCCTGGGATACCAGTGGCTAAGGGACAACTCTAAAGCTGATGAATTTTCAGGCGACCGGAAACCGACCTGAAAAAAATATAGCTGTGCACAGCATGTGACGATTTGCTATATCCAAATCTGCTGCGGATTTTATTATTGAGTTTTATGCCATTGCTACAAAATGATCGGTGTGAATTTGCTGGGAAAGATTGAAACGATGTCAGCATTTGAGTTTATTGCTCAGAAACTATTTGAATTACATCACTAATTTCAATCAGAGGGTGTGTTTTGCAAACTAAAGAGAACAAATAAACAGATATGAGCCACGAAAGACCCTCCTACTTTCCATCATACTGGTTGGTTAATAGGGATCCTTATGATGAGTTATTATAATCCCGTTTTAACTGGGTAGCATCACCCCCTATATAGTCTAACCAACCAGGATCTCTTCATTTCTCATATTAATTTAAAAAAAATAATAATAAAACATAGGCGACAAAGGCCACTTGCATCCGTGGTCCTGCTAACAAACCCATCACAATGATATGATAGAGAAAAATGTCCCATAGCATCGCTGTATGATTGAAACACCGATACTTTTTGACCTCAAGGGATGAATGTTCAGAACTCAAAGGAAAAAAAACAACTCACATGACATCCAAATAATTCACTTTTCAAAACAACAACACTCACTGGTTTTGTATCAAAATCATCGCATTCAAAACATCTGGACAAGAACATGTAAGAAACCCTTCTTTTTCAATATGGCCAAGACATGTTTTCACAAAGAACACATATATTCCCCACCAAACTCAAAGGGGCTGGTCAAGCATGAGGGACGATGAACTTGTCTTTTCGAGGATGCTAGGATCATGCAAGTCATGCCCAAATCCATTGAATAGATTCTATGATTTCCGGCACAATTTAATTCCAAATGATTCTAGCAACGTTAAGCAAGCACCCCAATGCCACCCTCCCGAAGAAATAAGGCCTTTTTCAGGGACTATAATAAGGTCTTATTAGGGCCTTATTTCTTCGGGTGGCATTGGAGGGGGTACCCTTAGATTCCCATGATTTTAGCTAAACCTCGCTGAGCTTCCCTTGCGTTCATTACGCAACGGTCGTGCCTGTCCCAAGGATTGGTAGGCAGCTGACGGAAACGATGATATGGGGGCAACTCCTAAAAGGTGGTACCCAACAACCATGGGTTTTCCTACTAAAAATGATCATTTTGGGGTGTTTCGGGGGTACCACCATTTAAGGAAACACCCATATGTTCACCTAAAGGATTCTTCCTGAAATATTTTTGGGATTAATCTACCCCAAACCATGAAATCGTTGAGCAAAAAACCTGCCGTGATGACAAGTCGTGATGAAATTCAACATGAAATTCACCTATATAGATGAATTTCACGCAAGTGCAACAAAGATTAAACGTTTTCCAAAAAATGTCATTCATCTGGCCAAATTATCTATAATATTTCACCTTCAAACTAGATTTCCCTGAAATCGCCGGGGATTCCCCCTTCCAAACAGCTACATTTTGGTGGCCCAGGTCGTCACCAAGGTTACCATCCGTGTTCATCCAGAGATCTCCCCAGCGGAGAGACCCCCAGCCCGGCCCGGCCCACCGTTTTTTAAGGAAAGGAACGGAACAAGTTGTTGGTTAAAACATATTCAAAACACAATGCATACAAAAAACGCTGGATTTTTTTCTGCTGGATGTTTTGTTTGGGGGGTGATTTATCATAGAAAGAGAAACTCCCATCAAACATGATGATATACATTAAACAAAGATCGAACATACATTGAACATACATTCGCCAAGTAAAGGACTCCCAATCTTGTTTAAACAAGCTTGATTTTGGCTCAAGGAGACATCAAGTTGTTTGGAATTTGCATTAACTATCCCGAAGCTCAGTTATCAACAGATAAATATGGATCCCGGATAAGGTTGTTGTGGATTTTTCAAACATTTTGCTCACCCACTTAAAAATACACTAAAGGATGTATGATATATCTACGGTTGTGTTTTACCACCGCATTTAATATAATGTAATCACAATTTTCATTTTTCTCCATGTATTCATATCAGAAAATCTATTCTGAGGGAGTTAGAAATCATCTCTCAGGGCTTGCTTGCGATGAATGCCCGCCTTAATCCCTGAAACATCACAAAAAGAATAGGTGGATAATCTTTCATTTTCAGCCCTAAACCAGTGATGTTTATTTCACGTAAGAAAATCCCACAAAAAGGTAGATTCATGTAGCACATGCTGTTTGTCACCACCATTTTTGCACCAAAATATTCAAGAAAATCCACCAAAATCACCAACTTTTGATGGGTTTCTGCTTTTTAGGAAGCACCTTTTTGGATGTTTCCTACCCAACTTGGTTTTATCACCGCATCCTGCCCTGGCTGCGGCCCGGGGGCACCTCTCCGTTGGGCCGAAGTACTTTGAAGTTGTTGACCTTGCAATTCACTTCCTGAGATTCGATTCCAGAAAAAAATCACACCATTGGACCATGGGATGCATGGGACTGATATATACATATATATATTTTATATAATTATGCTCAGGGGTGACCATATATAAAAATAAATATATATATATATACACCCTAAGAATCCAAACACCTCCCGATCGAATAGGATTGAGGGTTCCTTAGAATAGGAATGTAGGGGTAATCCCGGTAATCCCTTTCTTAGGACATGCCTGGATTCTCTTAGGGATATATATACTTGGTTCTGGTGTCTTGGGACTTGTGCGAGGCTCAAAACCCATAGGTAAAACACTGATGACCTGGGACTTGCCAAAAAAACTTCAAAAAATGGTGATGACTTGGGACCCGGGGCTGTGTTACGCTTTTTTTTTGGAACAATGAGCCGGGAATAGTGGTCAAATAAAGGTATATTACTCCTAAGTCATTTTTGAAACACATGAAAAAAAGATACCAAAAAAAAATAAAAAAAACGAGTTTGGGAACCGATCAACACCCTTGCAGCTCATGTCTTGGGACTTTTTCACGTCGCTTTTCACGTGTCTGGAGATTTCATCCAATCTCATCCAATTTTTTCATCTGGTTTTTCCTGATGGGAACGTCTACATGATTTGGAAACAATAAAGGAACACAACTCCTAAGTCATTTTGGCAACACATGCACACACATCACTTCATGAAAAAAAAGGGGACTTGCAGGTGGGAATGACAGGTAAACATGACTTGGGACTTGAAGGTGGGAATGACAGGATTTTTTGAATGAAATTCAAATAAATTTTGGTTTCTATGGTTTTGGTAGGTTTCTCATGCGAAAGTGATGCTTCTATGAAACATCGACATCTCATAGAAAGCAAAAATTGAAATAAGAAAACCTAACAAAATAATAGAAAACAAAGATTGAAATAGGAAAACCTAACAAAATGATAGAAAAATAAGATCGAAATAAGAAAACCTATTACAATCTTGGGAAAGTCACTTCCAAATAAAAACATCAGCCAAATTCCTAGAAAATCACTTTCAAACAGGAGAGCCTATCAAAATCTTGGGAATCAGAAAACCTATCGAAATCATTGAAGAAATCTGTCACCACAAGTGCCAAGTCATGTTTGCACATCCATGTCTGCATGTCGACGTCTCATAAAAAACAAAGATTGAAATAGGAAAACCTAACAAAATGATAGAAAAATAAGATCGAAATAAGAAAACCTATTACAATCTTGGGAAAATCACTTCCAAATAAGAATATCAGCCAAATTCCTAGAAAAATCGCTTTCAAACAGGAGAGCCTATCAAAATCTTGGAAAACAACACTGGAATTAGAAAACCTATCGAAATCATTGAAGAAATCTGTCATTCCAACCTCCACAAGTCCCAAGTCATGTTTGCACATCCATGTCTGCATGTCGACGTCTCATAGAAAGCAAAGATCGAAATAGGAAAACCTAACAAAATAATAGAAAAAATAAGGTTGAAATAAGAAAACGTATCGAAACCCTGGGAAAGTAGCATATATTGAAAGATATATATTAAATATTTAGATTATATGTGTATGTAATTCAGATTTGTAGGGGTCCTGGCCTTGGATCTGAAGGCTGGAACGTAAGAAAAGAAACTGGAACCAGAAAAGCAAGCATTTTACACTTCAATGCTTCTCCTACTTGCTCTGGGTAATCTTCACGGATCTCCTGTAGTCCATGTTGCGACCCCTCCATCTTCCTTGCTCGTTATTTGAATCGAGACCTGCCTTGCATCGGCTGCACCTCCAGCGTCCCTGGGCTTGCCTCAGCTTCCTGGGCTTCTTCATTCGAACATCAAAACCCACCGTCCCCTAATTAAGGGGGACAAGCGTAGCGGATTGAGCAGATGCTTGAGCCACAATATCATATCAAAATCATATCAAATTCATATTATATATAAATAAATAGTATTCAAATCAGAAAAGGTAGCAAAACCACAGAAATATAGTATGGAAACAAGAAAGGTAGCAAAATCACAGAAATATAGTATGGAAACAAGAAAGGTAGCAAAATCCCCAAGCTCGAGGCAAACTTATTGATATCTAAGTTATCGTAAATTATAAAAGTAGAAAACTATTAAAAGAAAGAAATCTGAATATCAAAGCACTATTCAAAATCAAAAAGAAACAAAATGCAGCTGCGTTTTATGTTTTTTTACTTTTCGAAACGTGTTCATGTGTGTGCTTCTATGTTCATGTGTTGTGCGTTTTTATGGTGTGTTTTTATGCGTGCTCATGTTTGGTGCTTCCTTTTGTCATTTTCAGTAGTGTCGGTTTTCCCTTAGTAGTACCCTAATAAGCACTGACAGTGATATACAAGATATTAGAATTTGTATTTTTAGGTGATACCCTGTCAAAACACACATGCAGACATGGATGTGCAAACATGACTTGGGGCTTGTGGAGGTCGGAATGACAGATTTCTTCAATGATTTCGATAGGTTTTCTGATTCCAGTGTTGTTTTCCAAGATTTTGATAGGCTCTCCTGTTTGAAAGTGATTTTTCTAGGAATTTGGCTGATATTCTTATGTGGAAGTGATTTTCCCATGATTGTAATAGGTTTTCTTATTTCGATCTTATTTTTCTATCATTTTGTTAGGTTTTCCTATTTCAATCTTTGTTTTTTATGAGACGTCGACACCAGGGAGTTTTGGCTATGAAAGTTGTTGCACTTCGGGGGGGGGGTATACCGCGGTGTCACGAGGGGGGTTTAAATTCATTCGTGACGGACTCAAAAAAATACTGGTAATGTTTACGAATAAGCCTGTGCTGCCGAAGATGGACCCACCAAGGTAGGCACTACGTGATTTTTGGATCCGTTGCCCATTTGACCGACAGAGGGGCACAAAGCAAATTTACCGTTGATTGTCTCCATTGGGTCCGTTTGAATGCCTCATTGGTTGCTACAATAAGTAGGTGTTTTGATTTCATTGTCTTGAAACATATTGCAGCTGGTTAGGTCACGTCTCAGAGTCTCACGGCTCACAAGTGGTACTCCTTTGTGGAGAAATCGAAGCAGTAAAAGATAGTAAAAGTAAAATCATTGGTCGATTTTCCATTGTCTATTGTTCTTACAAATCGTTCAAATCAGATCATGTGATGATATCTGACTTATGATTTTGCAAAAACTCAAACTCGCAAATGCACCATTGTACATTTGATCATTGTTTGGTCCTACCAGTGAAGGTCGTTTCCAGTTCGTTTGTGTTTTCAGTCTTTCTGGTTTGCTCTTCTTTAATTCGCACACTTCAAGTGACAAGCAAAAACTCACTTGAATCTGTATCAAACACAAGCAAACAATTCTTCCTGTACTGTCCTGTACTACTGGTTGATAGTCAAATCCGTAAGAATTATGTTTTGAGCTACGAATTGCAAATCACAATCAAAAAGTGGAAACCAATTACCGCATACAAGTGGCGATTGCGCTGAACCGTTTGAAGGAATCATATATTCAGAGCAAATGTACAAACCAAAAACTTTTCATGGAAGGTATTGGTAAACGTTTTCACAAAATACGAGAAAATACAGAACGTAGATTTGAAGAGATTCATTTGAAGCAAAAGTATGTCTGTGCGCAAAATGTGCCAGTTCAAAAGCAATATGCAAACCAATATGTACGAGCGCTGGTACTCTGGTACTCTGGAATAATGTCACCAAATTGCTTCATTGATATACATGTCTCTATTGTCTCGGGCGATATACATGTTTATCATATATCAATCAAATGCAATGTGAAGTTGACATCAAAAACTTAGGTTCTAGCAGTGTGATACATGGTACAGAAAAGACTGATTCAATATTACTGCAGTGTTGGAAGAATCTTTGCCAGGGGCAACTTTTGGAATTCGTTTGGTTGATTGTTTGGCACTTTTGCTTTGCACATGTTGCGCAAATAAGTATGCAAGCCCATGCAAAACAAAGTTGAAAGTGTGCAATAACAAATTCAATCATAGTAGAGGTGTTATGAATCTGGTTCTAACGCATCTCACATGCCACAAAGTGATTCATAACATGTACGGTTTGATACGAGATAGTTTGTAACATGTCTCAAGTGTCCCAACATTATGTGTGACAAGTGTCACGAACAAGGTTGTGACAAACCCCAAATGTCACAATTTGGATCATGACCAAACAAACATGTCACGAAGTGATTTGTGACAAAGGTGTGGTTGTCAGAAGGTGAGATGTGACAGAACGAGTTTTAGCGCAAATCATGGAATGATAGAACTGGTATCACTGGTATGTCACAAAGCAGGTTATGACGCTCAATCTAGTGTCACTACCAGATTCGCATGGATTTGTGACATGTGCCATTTTGTCATAAGGTGACTTGTCAGGATCTAGCGCCGTCACAACACGGATCGTGACAGTGCGAAGTGTGTTGTGAACCAGGACCACCTTGTGGCATGTAAATTGCTTCCATATTTCCGGGAAAAAAAATGAAAAAATCTAACCAGGCAGTGCTTCACAATGAAAATCTCTGGGAAGCACGGCCAGAGCTCCAGCTCTATGAACTGCAGGCATCAACCAATCCAGACACATGTGCCACTGCCCAAAGTCGTTGAAAAAGGATGGTTATCCAACTCTTTCTCGGGAAATCCCCATATCTTACGCAAAAACCGCTTGCAAATGGCCGTATCACCATCCCACTCTTGGGAAACAACACTCTGGGAAGCACCGCTGTGTGTGGGAGCACAAATGCAAAATGCAGGACACATTGCTTTAACAAACGAACTTCTTCTTGAACAAGATCTTACCGTGAAACTGTTTGCCATGATTTGCCCATTTTCGGAGTTGGCATGAGTTTGTGATCACGGATCCGGACAATTTTAGAGAAATCATGTCCGTGGTTTCCGGGCCTTCCCAATGAAAACTGATTCAAAAGATTGCATTCCAATTCAATAAAATGATTATCTATGAATATAAAACCTTTTTGCCGTGGATCATAAAAACTCTGTGGGTGATTATGGTGCCAATCACACGTCTGAATCAAAAAGAAACATGTTCCTGAGTGAGGGAAAAAATGCAGATGGGCTTGCAATCAACCTAACATGTTTATAATTGTTTCGCGGACGATTGCTCATTTGAGTTGGCATGAGTTTGCTCAAAAAACATGTTCTGAGGGAAATATCTGTTGAAAATTTGACTTCAACTAGATAAACCGGATGATTTTGAAACTTTTTGCCGTGGATCACCGGTTTTTTGGATGGCCGGAGTCGATAACCATGGCGCTCGTGAGCCGTGACAATATTGAAAAAAAACATGTGTCACAAGTAACCCCCCTATGTAAAATTAACCCCCCTTGCCGCGCCCCAGGTTCACCTGAACCCCCTCTAACAACTTTCCTAAGTTTTGGCAGCCAACTGAAAATGCCATTATTCACTATGCCATGATGTTCAAAGACACGGGTGTGCCATCTTACCGGGGACCCCTATATAAGAAAACCTGTCAGAAGCCTTGTAAAATCACTTGCAAATAAGACCGTTTATCAAAATCCTAGAAATAATCATTTTCAAATAAGAAAACCTATCAAAAATGCCAATGTATAGATGCCTGAAAATGTTCATAAAATGATGTTACCACACTTCCCAAGTCATCTTGTAATTGATTCGTCGCAATCTTGAAATTCATCAAAAACATGGCCCAGAAAAAACGTAAAATCATTTTCTATCTGAGGTCGTTTTGATAGGGTCTAGGCTGATGACATAGGACTGAGATTTTTTTTTTTTACTCAAAAAAAATCCGTGACTTGGGACTCTGATTTTCAGGGGTATACTTCGGCAACTCCCAAGACACTAGAACCAAGTATACCTACATTTGGTTAATTTTCATGGTAAATTAGTAGGTAAATATACCAGTCCCATGGAGCAGATGGGAATGGTGACTTTTCCATACCTTTGACTTGCCTAAGTCAACTGATGGTAAACTGGTGGTTTGGGATTTGAATCGGGTACCCCATAAGTAACAATCCCTTTCATAAGGGGATCCCAGGAATCCCAACCACCAATTTACCATTAGCTGATGCTTGGAACAAGTTCCAAACATATCTTCGCACGCGGTTTTTCATGGCGATGAATCCCATGAATATCCCATATAACACTATATAACATAGATTTGATAAAAGGTCTATATATGACCTTTGATGACCCATATGCGGTCATCAGGGACTGCACCTGGATCTATTTTTCAAGCATCTGGGTGACGAAGAAATTTCCATCCCCTTAAAGAAATCCCAAGCGGCGATGTATACTCCTAAACCCCTGGAGAAAGTCGTTTTTAGGCCTGAAAATCCGAACTTCCAAAGCCATGATTTTGGAGTCCGTACCGCTGTTAGTTTTTCGGGAGTGTGGCCGGGAAGAGGGTAGGAATCCAAGAAGTTTTGCTCAACAAAAAGGTTTTTTTTGTTGAAGTACTTGACGTTGTTTTTGCAACTGATTTTCAGGTTCCATCCAAAGTTTGGTAAACTCTTGATGGTACCCAACATCTTGATAGATTTGATGGCAAATCAAGGATGGCTCAAAGAAATGGGATTTAACTGGAATGCAATGGAATAGGACTTTGTTAGACAGGATGAACACCCTCCATTGCTGGTCAATATAGAGGAATTAGACACCTGACTGACTGTACTTTGGTCAAACTACCCGGAATCTCATGGACCTGGTCCAATGACAAAAACTCTCCAAGTATCACAATGTGACGTGCTACCAAATCTTGACTACCCTCACTAAAACTAATATACCCTCCAGTAAACTATAATAACATAGCCATGGAAATCCCTCATTTCTCCTGGTAAGTACCATCAAAATGCTAGATTTTCCAGCCAGCTATGTTTACCGGAGAACATGCCTTTGAAAATAGGCTTTTTCCAAATAAAAGAAGATGGCAACCTTCATGGCAACCTTCATGTGAAGTATCCGTCCACACATTCAATTTCAATGATGGAATCCATGAAGTAGATTTGGGTGGATTTGACCCCACGGACCCCAGGTTAGTGGCAATCCATTGAAGGTTGGGGTTGGAAATCCCCCCGAAAAAACAAAAGCCAAACGAATCCAGGTGATGACCAACAACCTTGGAAGAGAGACAACCTAATGAATGATGAAGCAAAATCATACAAAATCATCATACTAGATAATTGTCTAGTCTTCCTTGAATCTGCCAACAAACATCGATTCTTGTTGGGTTTGTTGTTGGAAGGAAATGCTTCACATGGAAACTTCGAGGTCTCAAACATTTGCATCAATACACTTAATGAACAAACGTCTCGCACCAAAAGATTCACGGTAGTCAATAGATGGATTCAGTCCATATATACCCTCCCTGGGATTTCAGGTTGGGGTCCTTTATTTTCAGGGGCTTTGTTACTTTCAAGGAGGGTATACATATAAGCATCTCTGATCTATACTATAAATTTTCCTATCGTGGACATCTTTTTTTTGCAAAAATACATCCACCAACATTCTCCAAGTCAAAGGGAAAATGTGGGCACTTTTCTTGGGAGAGTGACCGTTCGCGGGTTCGCTTCCCTAAATCATCCTCCATATTCCTTATAAAGCCCATATCATAACATATTATAAGTATAGTATAGGGACATCGTGGTACAAAGTACTCAGGTACTATCCCGGTAGCACCCACCTTTTCTTATATTTGACCAAACACCCGGCGACCCATCCCATCACACCAAACGCTAAAAAACAAGCTTCAACACGAGTACTTCGAGTTGGTGCGGGCGCCTATGGGCCAGTTGCAGGTGTACACTCCCTGAAACCAACAGTTCGCCCTTAAAAACTAGGCCCTCCCAAAAGGAAAGGATCGTCTTCCAACCATACATTTTCAGGTGCGAGCTGTAGTTTCAGTGAGGGAAGGATTTTCACCTGTGCTATCTTAGTTTTCCTGGAGTGTAAATTTAGATTTCAAGACTGCTCTCTCGCAGATTCGTCCCTAATGTCAGCTGCGAAACAGGACACGTAACATAAGAATGACCATATATATATATATATATACATACTGATCCAGATTTTACCTAAAATGCGAGAATTCAGGTTGGTGGAGAAACATCTCCATAGTTTTTAATGTTGCCAGGTTGTTTAGGATTCCCTTATCATACCTCTTCACCGTCTTTCAACTCAGCAAAAACATATGACATGTTTCCCCGGTGGAATCCCGGGCCATCAAGGATTTCATCTCCGTTGCAAGCAACCAACCTATCGTACTCGTTGGTTGACTTTTTTGGGGTGGGAAAATTGCTACCGAACATTCTTTAAATCTTAAAGAACAAAAATAAGTTCTTTGAATTTCTCAGTTGAAATAAGTATACTTTGAATAAAGAGACACCCACCAACAATTTGGAATTTCAGGGGGCCACCCCAAAAATGCCAGGTCCTACAAGAAATAAGCCCTTATTAAGGGACTATTGACCACCATCATGCCGCAAATCTAAGAGAACCTCAGCATACTTCTGGAGCATAACGGTGGCAAATTGAAGGTTTAGGTAAATCCCCCTGATTTTTTCAGGACAAATATTAAGCTACCCATCATCCCACCACCATCAAACCGTGTATCGCCTCCCAAAGTTGAATGGCAGCTGCCACCCATCGCTGCAATGCAAGAACTGCCTGCATTTGTAAAACAACCGCGATTTGTGGATCACCCCCACAGGTTTTGGCTGAAGTTGATATCATGGTTTTTTTTACCAAGAAAATGTGTGGTAAAGAAGAGGAATTGGCCAGAAGTGTGTGTGTGTATATATAAATTATATATATATTATGTATCTATCTAAATACCGAAATTGTGTGAAATTAATCATCTTTTACCAACCCACCTTTTCATTGCGGAAAAAACATCAGAAATTTCCCAAATGTATCATTCTAGAAACTAGTTGGAAATCGGGTGCAATCCGTCACTGGCATGACACGGCGGTTCAGGCCCGACGGATGAAAATCACCACACCCCAGAAGATTCACGGCTGGAACCTGAAAATGATTGTTTGGTTGAGATGATTTTCCTTTTTCTAGGGGGCCCGTATTCTCAGGAAAAAACCATGTACCCATCTTCCTTGCTGTACCCATCTCCATTGCACACTAAAGCCCTGTGCTTGGATGGTAGAAATCCTAGTGATGTGCTCAAATAGTCGAAATATATGTACGTAGTATCAATCCCATAGGATCCATGTATGGTATATTTACATACGTTTAGGTGAAATGGAGGTAAATATAGCATGCGGTACGTGGATGCTATGGAAATATCAATCATGACTAACCATACACTTCTGAAAATCTGTCGGGTTCTCCGACACTCGCATATCTCAAATCCCTGATTCTTTTCGCGAAGATGCCCTGGAAGAGTCGAACAAAAAACAGTTCCTGGTCTAATTGTTTTCTGGGAAAGAGGTGTACTGTATACATAGCTTTGGACCCCAAAATCATAAAAGATGAGTGTTTAAGCCCTAGAACTATGGGTTATAACATGTTAGAACCCCTTTAAAAATAAAGGAATAGTGGGTTCCCATGGCATATCTACATACACTATCAAAAGCTCATCCCCCGACCCCAATTCGACAAAGGACAATTTGACATTGCGGTCCAGTAGAGGGTCCCCAGCCACCAAAGCTCATTTTCAACATCTGTCAACTTGGGCTATTGAACCTCCCAGCTGTTGAAGATTCACTGAGATTATTCCTTTCTTGTCCTTTAACTCATGTGAGACACGAACTATCTCTATAAAACATCTCTATATCAATGTCTCATTAATTGTACGAGTTGGTTGACATAAAATCTCACCATGGATGATGGGAATCACTACATCAAAGAGAGTAGGATTTCATCCCCAACACAAATCTATATAGTTGGTGGTTTCAACCCGTTTGAAAATTATGCAGGTATGAATAAAACGTGCTTCAAACCACCACCTACGTAGATATTTATATAATCAACAATGAATTTGCTCAACGCCCTTTTGGATCCTTTTGGTACCTTTTTGGCTCTGAGTCCCCAGCAGGGCCGTCGCCGTGTGAACGGTACTTGGCCATCTGCAAAAAATGTCGGGCTGCGACGACGTTCTCCTAACAGTCACGAGGGGGACGAGGAACGGGCAAGAATCGGGTTCTTCCCCCAAGAAATTAACGAATGTCCCCTGAAAAGGGAGAATTTATAGCAATTGTGAAAGGAAACTTTTCAGCTTCCAACCATCAACGTTCAGGGGATATCTTTGTTTTCAGGGGGGTAGTGCTTGTTAAAGAAAACATTTTCCTGTATGAGTTTCTTCTAAGTGCTGGTTGGTAAAGACTCATGAATTGTTCAAACACAAGTTTGTGTGAGAACGCAAAGTAGATGACATGGGTATAGCAGCCATGAACACAGTCCTTTGCCTCATAGAAATCTCATTATCATGTAAAGTAAGGCCAACAATGCTTCAGAAAATAACCCATAGGATCCATGTATGGTATATTTACCTACATTTGGTTGATTTTTATGGTAAGTGTGGGTAAATATACCATACATGGATCCTATGGGCAATAAATAATATTTTACGTTACGCTACACACCTTTCGCAGACGCACAACCTGCTCTAGTAAACTAAGTGACCTCCCCCTAAAAATAAAACTACCCATTCACTAAGTTACCCAAGATGCTTCAAACATATCAAAAAAATTAAGCTTCAAAAAGATGGGTTGGTGTTCTATGAGCCCACGTTGGCAACAAGTGGTTTGTTCAGAGCCCTCGATCCAATCGCCATTGATCTCAGCAAACCCCTTCCATACAGGATGTCCAGGTTGCAATACTATTGTTGTAACCTACACGCTCCATGTATGGAATATTTACCTACATTTACCATAAATTTAGGTGACATGTAGGCAAATAATACCATACATTCCGCGCATCTGGGTAATGATGTTTCCCTTCTAAGTAACACCCACAAAAAATATCCCTCTTATATATGTGGCTGGATCTCAAAAAATTTGCTGGCTCTCCAGTCAGCCCGTCCTCGGGAACTTTCTTCGTCGCCACCGCCTGCCATGGAAAGAAAACAACAAATGTTTGAGTTCGAAGGCAAAGTCATCGGGCCAGTTTGAATGGCAAAGTCTTTTAAACAATTTAACTTGTCTCTGCCCTCCCCCCCAAAAAAACCTTCTTCCATGATCTTTCCACAAATAAAATCACACAACATTTCTTTTCCTTCCCAGTTCCACCCCGGTGTTCCATGCAACTTCCCCCCCCAGATGAGTCTGTCCGGAACCTGAGGAAAACGGCGCAAAGTGTTGATGAAATGCCCCGGTTTACTTAGCACCTCCATGGCACCACTCCAAGACCTAATTGGGGATGAGCCACTGTCAGAAAAAAAAACGTGGCTTTCCGACTTGGTGGTTTTTCACCAACTCATCTGAAAAACATATAAGTGCAAGTCAAGGCGACTTGATCATGAAACCCCAATTTTAGGGGTAAACATACCCATACTATCCATGTATGGTATATATACCTACATTTACCATGAAAATCAACCAAATGTGGGTAAATCTACCATGGCATGGGATATACCAGAACCTAAAAGGAAGGATCCTCTTCCAAACATCATTTTTCAGACGCCAGAGGTCAGGTTGGTTAGGAGATTGGCACAGCTTGGCGCCACCAACCTGAACAAAGTTAAGTATGTCAAGTCTATCTCTCTATGGCTTCTTATATCATATCATATCCTTTAAAATGAAATCAAGCACCATGTACCACCAACTACTAGGCCTTTGCATAGTATCATATATCAAATAGGTATTTACAAAACATATGCAAAATAATATTTGTAAGGCTTCAGACTTGGATAAGGGAATATCTGAATAACGATTTGATCGCACACTTTATTTGTGCAAACTAGTCATACAATTATCATGCCTGTGTGTTGGTCTTGGAATATGTATGACATATTTATATATATGTATATATATATGTACATGGTATCGTATATTCATAGTCGGTGACAGTGGCCCCTTGATGTTCTCTCTCACTTATTTGAAACAAGTACATACCTTTCTTGGTCCTGCAGTATTCCGTGCTTTTTTGTCAAAAGATAGCATGTTATGTTTATTCATGGCAGGTGGTTAGTCTCTCTCCATTTCGTACATTGTTCCCAGCTCCTTGGAAAAAAAACAACCTCCAAATATGTCTGTAAAAACATAGCAAAAGGTATCGATCCTGCAGGTCTTCCAACACTTAAAAAACAACTAAAAAAACAGATTTTTGTCATCACAAGCTCACCCAAGCTGTATCATCCATATGCAGTTCAGATGATCATCAAGCGAAGGAGGACGGCTTTGAGATGTTTTAAGCGAATCTGCCAATTCAATAGAATGCAAGTTGTTTCGACCAATGCCCCGTCGCAACAAACTCATACACCTTCATAAGAAAAATAAATTGCATGAATTAAACATCGTTTCTAAAGGTACTGTCGCTGGAAAAAAAATGCACCACTTGGAATGTATAAAACCCTGTAATATCTGTAAATCATGGGATGATAAACTACCTATCAACTGGTTAGCAGGATTTCTTCAATCAACAGTACCCTCTTTGATGTTGGTATCATGGTTCAATCAATACATACCAGCACCTTCGAGTCTGGGTACCAACGGAAACACCCTTTTTGGGGATGGTGAATTGACACCTTTTTTGCACGGAAGCATTTTTTTGTAAATGTACCCAAACTGGAAGGTCCAGGTATGATATGTATGTTGTATGTGCATCTAATTGACGACTTGCGCCTAAAAAAACTGTACCCATTTTGAATGCTACCCACCCACGTCTTCCTTGGCAAAAATCCAAGAGACGTGTCGGGATCCAGGCTGTGAATACCTTTGGCGGGTCCATTTGGTGGGTTCCCAAGTCATAGCCTCTTCAGGTTTGATGGTTTTTCAGGTACACCCTGGAAGATTCACGGCTCAAACCTGAGAATGGATGGTTTGGTTCAGATGCTTTTCCTTTTCAAAATGGGTGATTTTTAGGTTCCAGCCGTTAATCTTCCGGGGTGTATGTTTCATACCGAACCTCAGGCTCAGGTGTTTTCCTGGATGTCGATGGGATTAAGAAGTGGCAATTTCTCCACTTCCGAGAACGGCTGTATCTTGAACCCCAAAATGAAGGTGAATGGAGGATTGTTTTCCTCTTCAAAAGGTGACTTTCAGCCGTTAGTGTTCGGGAGGGTAACTGTCTGGTTTGGAAACTGTAACTTGGGCCCTGCTTGAACACTGGTTCACAGCGGATAATGAAGATTATGGTTCCCTTCATTAAAAACATATAGACTTTTGACCCACTGTTACAGGGGTTTGGCATGTTCCAAACTACAACTAACTATAATATGCCATTCCAAAAAAGGTCTAGCAGTTGTTCGTCATTTTCAAAAGTATAACACATGGCTCATATGGTTTTCTAAAAATACACAAATTTTACATATAGTTCTACCATGTTTTTGTTCACCTTCATAGGGGTATGAAATAAGGAACTACCTCTGGAACAACTTCTTCGTGGATCTGTTTCCCTTGGAAATTCATCAAGTTGACGACGTTTCAAAGAACAGGCGCCCGGCCCCCACAAGGAAACGAAAAAACTCGTCTTCCAACTCCAGCTTTTCAGAGCAAAAATGTTAGTTTCAGAGAGGGTAATTCTTAAGAATTGAACAATCGTAACAAGTATTGCCAACGCAAATGAAACAGTTATATACATTTTGAAACAATACTTTAGCAAGGGCATACAATCACTGATGTTAGTAAACATTGTGCAAACAAATCCTGGATACAACATAAAGTTAGAAACTTCACAAACAAGTTGTGGTAATTTCCTGATTCCCACGCTTCAGTCGCTTCAGCCAGGTCTGGGGTCACACTTTTTCACCTTTTTCGCGGGACAGGAAGCCCTACCCTCTCATAAACTAACATGACACTGGAAAAACAACACAATCTTGCATAGGAAATTACATGTTCAAAATGGTCCGTTGTCTATTTTTTTTTATAGAATCCCATGTTTTTTTGTACACCTGCATCACCTAAATGTAATTACCAGTAAATGTATATATATATATATAAATATATATATATTATATATTATAAATATTATTATATATATTATATATATTATAAATATAATATATATTAAATATATTATATATATTATATATATACCAGTCCCATGGATATCCTAAGGGATTGCTAATATGTCAGTATTTACCCAGTCGTGAAGCCAAACCCCATGGGATCTCTAGAGAGATGCGAAGCCAGGACACTCAATCGCACTGTCCCATCCAGGTTGGCCACAGCACATACAGCACTGGTGGCTGTCGCCTGGCAGGAAAGGGTCCTAGTAAAAATGGACTAAAAAAAAACCGGTGGAAACCATGTAGATAGCAACAAACATTTAAGATAAGATGCATGTATATATATATATATATATTATATATATATAGGCAAATTACTATAAGTATTCCTAAACGGAAATTACGGGTTATAATCACCACCATTTGCGGTGGCCTCGGCTGAGGTCGCTATAATTTGCAGAGAGATATGTTGTGAGCAATGGAGAAGATCCATGGCTATGTAAGTGACATGGGTAATTAGTTAAGGCTTTGTTGATTTGGTACTCAACAAGAACGACACATGTCGGTAGATCCTTCAAGATTTATAATTTAGATTGCTTAAGCCTGTAGTAAATATACTAGTCGCATGGATCCTATGACCTGTGATTTAAGGATGATGAAATGATAAGTCTCCAAGGTCATGATAAAACTTGTTTAATCATGCGCCATGCGTATCACATCGCCATGTATCAGCGTCCAACCTGTTGTTCAGAATCCGATAAAATGCCATTTGACAACTAATGGCAACTATGACGATGTCAAATCAATCAAATCACCTATTCGCCAACAAAGGCTCTGGTCACAATCAACTTCATCCGAACAAGACAAGCTTAACATTCTGGCTAATATTTGAGCGTAACATTTCATCAAACTTTGACATACAAAAAAGTCAGGCAACAATCAAGGTTTGCTATAAGTCCCTCTTAAACATGACAAACAACAGCTGAATTACCATCATTTGAGGCCCCTCAAAGTGATCTTAAAAACCAACCGAAGAGACGTTTTCAGCAAACCCTGAGAAACCTGGCTTGCACTTATAGCCGCCTCCGCAGAGAAGCCGCTGGTGTTGCGGAAGTCCAACAGATTCTTCACCGTCACGTCCTTGCAAAAAAAAAACAACCGACAACAACACGCATTTTCAGTGGATGGCTATGATTTCTTGAAATTTCCATGGATTTATTTCGTTGAAACATGTTGAAATTTTGCTTTGGGGGAACAACTGTGTTCAACAACCTAACGTTTTTCACAACACGAAACTTTGGACCTGAAAATTATTTCAGCCTTGGAGGAGAGCTCAAAGACGTCGACCGACTAAATCTATATTTATCAAATCTTGTGATTTGGAGGATATCCACAGGGTTTGCCATAATCACCTGAAACAACCCTAAAAAATAGGAGAAACCCTACATCACCAAGGTTTAATACCTGTCAATTTTTAGGGTTGATTTTCCCATCTAACAAGGTTCCTATGGTGGACCCCGATCCATTACTCCAATAAGTTGGGTTTTGGAGATTTCACCGGTTTGAAACTCATTTTCCAGCTTGACTTGGGATTCCACCAACAGTCAATGATTGGAGATGTCGGATAAGCATGGATAAGGTTGATGTACCAATCCATTACTTCTGCAAACATGTTGGCCGGATTGGGTGGTTAACGAGTAGAAAACACAACCTGCCTACCATGTATTGACGGCTACGGAAATTAAACACAGCATGGCTCTGGGACTTCTCTCACTGGAAAAACCTGTGGTATTCATATTTAATCATATTTAGACTTCTTCTTTTTTGATTCCCCCCAGAGTCATTTTTGAAAGCAGGTGTCAAATTGTTTTTTTTCGTTTCAGCCAAGATAGACCTTAAGGAACATCACCGTTCTAACCTACCAAGTTCTGTCATCGAACTTTATGCAAAAACTCAAAAACTCACTTTTTCCGATGGGCCGGTGGCTGAAGTGGCCATCGGCCATCGGTGTCAATTTGATGCATCTTTTGGGACGTGAAGATGCGTGCAGTGTCCAACAAAAAGGGGGCTGCAAGTGGCACGACTACCTCCAATGACTCCAACGTATCAGTTTACACGGGCCCTATGACTAAACCCACTGGTGTGAGTTGAACGTTCTAATTTTTATCAGGGAGTATCCTCGAACTTTGGCAAATGAATAATTTCACATATGTAAACTTATACCTGGAACTTCACTTCTAACAAATTTCTGCTAATATGGTTTTGTCCGAGTATTTCCGCTCAATTTATGAAAAAATGAGAAGTTGAAAGAAAAAATGCTAAATCACAATTTGTTGCTAAGATTGCCACTCCACCTTCCACCCGCTACCCCTACCCTCCGAGTTTTCAACTTTTCTTGGCTCAATTCATCACCTCTTCCGTTTGGGCTTCGATCGTCCGAGCCTTAGCTTGGCCTTCCATCGTCGGATCAAACACTTAACTTTGATGCATATCCTGTCAAGAACTCTGTGGCTAACAGTTCTAGAGCTCACTCTTCGTGATAACCTACTCACATGGCCCACCACTGATTCGTTGGCCTCACAAGAAAACACCATACAATTAAGAACTCTGGGAGCGCCATTGTTGAGTTGTCTCTGCAAATCCCTGTTGATGTGATCTACTGCATGAAGTTTCGGTTTCAGACCGTAAGCCACAATTCTTAATAGCCTAGCTTCTCGCGCCAAGCACTTGTAGCCCCGTACAAGCACTGTAAGGTGGTGTTGCACGCGTTGTGCACACAGTCGACTCAACCACAATTGGTGTGAATGAAGAACACCAAAAACAATCTTTGCAGACTCAAATGTTTCAATGAGGGCAGCTTCCAGCGCTGAGTAACGTTCTCCATGGATTTCCCGAGAGCATTTCACAACAAAGAGTAGCCAAGCAGTAAGAAGGGTCAAATCGGAACCCTTGACATTGAACCATGCAAAACTCTTTTTATTTTTGAAGTTCAGTAACGACTTCGAGAAACTATGCAGCGCAGGAGACTTGTGATTGGCTAGGCACCATAGTGAAAATGAAGAGTGTGCACGTCCAAGACGGGCTGGAAGGTTAAACTGGTCATCACCCTCAAAGTCAAAGTACTGCAATTGGCACATTATAATCAAGGTGCTTCCAGTCAAATCCCGTCCTAGACCACATTTCCAGCAATGAAAAAGATCAAGCCGGAATATGGCTTCTTCACAGCCAACTTCAAGAGGTATTGTAGCCAAGGCTGGACAGCATCCTTCGTTCCATGGTTTCTGTGTGTACATAGTTTGTAACCAAACTGGATTCGCAGATACATCTTCAAAATGCACGCCGTTCGTCCCAGCTAAGCATAAACTGCAAATAGGGTGGTTCTCCCTGATGCCAACATTGTAGTATGAACGTTGAAGGTTTCCCACTTGGTGATGAAATTTGAGGTCGCCTTTGCAACCAATAGTCGATGCAAAAAACGTATGCCCTTGAATTGTGATTCCAACATCGTGCAATTGTTTGAGGTCAGCTGCCACCATTTCAAAAGCTTGAGTCAGAATCCCTTTGTGTTTTTTGTAAATAAGTGACGACATTCCAAACACCAAGAACTTCGATAGGAACTCATTGCCACTATCATTAACATGTTGTTGCGATGCTGTACCAATGGCCTGCAAGAACGCCGCATCCCCCTCACGCCCGAGGCCGATGTTTCCATATCGGCTCAGTAAAGGATCTGACCCACATTCACACCTAGGTTTTTTCTCTTTTTTGTCCGTGTCACAGCCTAGCGCACACTCGATCGTGCACACCATGAAGTTTCCCTTCTTCAAATATCGTCCCTCATCCCCGTGAACTAGGAGAGGAATTGTTGATGACAGGGCAGATTTGTCTTTCTTGAAAACTTCGTGGTTTGGTTGGTAGAACTCATAGCAGGTCCAAAAAGAAGCCAACTGTTGATGAAACTGCTCACCATCACAACCACCACCCAGTAGAAATCGGTAGTTCGCCAGGAGAAGTTTCATCCATGAACTTGGTAATAAAATTGGCAAGTCAATCGTATAGCCATCCTGTGTTGTATGGACCTTACTTGTTCACATGGTTTCTGAAATCAAACCTACCGTACTTGAAGTTTTCAGAAACTTAGCCAAGCGAACTCTTGAAATTGTTTTAGTCTTCAAAAAAGAAGAAGCAGAAACAAAAATGATTACTGAAACAACTGAAACCCAATCTAGGCACAATATGGTCCCTTGGAACTTGAACAGCCATCCCTGATCTAGCCAACATCCCAGTAACATCCCTGGTGGCATTCTGATCTGTCATACCTCCATGTGATCCAACCAAGGCTTGGGAGACGGACCCAACGGCCCGAATGGATCTTGCGATTGATACGGCAGGGGCCTCAGAGAGAAGGGGTGGCAAAGTCTACTAGGAATTGGGTAGATAAATTTACTTGAGTAAACCGATTTAAATAAGGTTTGGGCTCCTCTGCCCATTTCTTCAGCATAGTGTTCAATGAGGTTCTCATCAACCCCAGGTTTCTTTCCTTGAAAACCTGGCATGCAAAGGTTTTTTTTTCTAGCAGCATTACAGCAGCTACTCAAAGTTACTCAAACATTCTACATGGAAAGTTTGAAGATTGAAAAGCATGTGTTTCAAGCCTTTTGGGACATGCTGGTATTGTCACTGGTTTGCAACTCTTTCTCATATTTTTTTCGCCTTCTCACTTCAAGCTGCACCAAACTGCGGCACCACATTGCCAATGCTAAGAATGAACCGGCACTATGGAATAGGTTCTCCCATTCCCGGCCCCCCACCAAAAGTTCGATCAAAAGAGATCAGAAACCCAACTACTTTGACTTAGCTTTAGCCTTTTGCTTGGCCTTGGTTGCTGTGGCCTTGGGTTGGGATTTGGCCTTACCTTCAGGTGTGAGACATGGTCGCTGACGTTTGCGGGCGGGATCAGGCACTTCGGCTTGTCGTTTCTTTTTTGTCGCTTCAGCAAGGACTGACCTCAAGTTTTAAAGATGAACAAGTGAACCAATAGTGAAAAATTCAAATCATGCTTTTAAATCAGCTTGCTCTTTCAAAGAAGTCACAAAAAAGTTCGTAAAGAAGAACTATAGGAGATCGATGTACTGGGAACTCTTAGGTCGAGGCTTGGCACGGGGTTCGATCATCAATGATTCCGCTGCCCTTAGGTGAACTCCCCAATCAAAAAATCAATTTCTCAATAAGTTACTGTGACATTGAGGCAAAGACTCTTTGCGAGCTTCTGAAATTTCCACTCTCATCCCATCTTCACGCCTCAACTTAAGTGGATGTTTGGGAAATTGGGCCTTTACATGTTTCGATAAAAATAAGTAATCTGGATTTTTGAATGTAATTTTGGGGTGATGTTAGACAAGAAGCTCTGGAGTGAATCCTTCAACCAATCCTACATAGCCGTGAGCTTCTCCGGGTCTCAATTGAAGCCTTGATTTCCTGGAGTTTTGCCATCATCCTTAATTGCAGGGGATGCAGCTTTCATCGCTGGAGGTAGATCAAGACAAGTAAGTGACAAACTATGACCATTTTCCAGAAAACAATTCAATACACACCAATGAACATCCAAAGCAAAACAGAAGAATCTTATCACCCAAGGAGGTAGATGGAACTTCTTGGAACTTTGCGATCAACTCTTCCATCTTGAGTGTGCGTTTCTGAATGCCACTGGTAACTTTGGAGACGATACTCGATGGTACAATTTTCTGTTCTGTATCTGGAAACCCGGCAGTACGCAATGCTTTCGTGACAGCATTGTCAGTGTTCTGAGGCTGCTGGGTTGGTTGAGTACCAGCTTCCAGTTCACCAAATGCCGCACCTGGCAGGAACAGACTGGTGGAATGGGGTGATAGTCTTAAGGAAGCATGCTGCCATGATTTCAGTTTTTCTATGAGCATGCAAACTTCACAAAACAAATTCTTTGATTGACTCCTCACAAAATCAGGCCTAGAGCATCTCTACCAGGCAATGTTAGGTCAAGGTCTTTCACAGGTCCATCTTCTTCATACTCCATGAGTTTCTCCAAAACATTCCGCTTGATGTTCCTACCGCCACGTTCGGAACTTGCCCACCCAAAAAAGGAGAACCCTTGGAGCAGCAGTGCAGATCCCAGTCCTTTTGTGGCCGGTGATCTGGTTCTCCACCCAATACATTGTTCCGCCACCATACTTTGATGTCCTGATGGACTTACTGACTTTTTTTAATGACCATACTGGATTTACTGGTTTGAATTGGGTTTGCAAAAGAACGTAAAAAAACAACAACAAAGTTTCCTCTGTAGGGTCGGATCGTTTTCGCAATAAGCTTTGACACCATCGATCTTCCACCTTGGATCGGTGGGGTATGGTGTGATGATTTATTCAAATCAAATAGCATCATCTTATTACTTATGAAAAGTTGACGTGCAAGTGACTGAGGGAAGTTTGCCTGAACCATATCATCTTCCGTCATAAAGGAATACCCGATGTCAAGCTCAGTCTCATCAATTTCTTGCGTGATTTTCTTGCATTTGGTGACGAACTTGTCCTTCAGGGAAAATTTTATCATGACACTTCAGGCTCGGATTTTTTGTTTGTTTTAATGGACCCCGCTTCAAATTTTTCTGGAAGCATAGTAGGGGAAGAATGTCGATTAGATTTCGGAAGGCCCAGGGTATCATTCGGATTTTTAGCGCCCTAAACCCCCCCAGCCCACAAAGCATGAAGTTTTCTAAGGGTCGAAACGGTTTCACAACACTAAGTCCTGTAATGTAGCGTTATCCCAGTCATCGTTTCCAAATGTTACCAAAAATTCCCAAGAATCCAGTGTCCATCAACTATATCATTCTACTCGATTCCAACTCCCAACACCAACCCCCAAAACTGTCCGGATCGTGGCCACACTTTTCAAAGAGAATCAGAAGTTTTTGGCGGTCTCCACTATTGTACTGCTTAACGAAATCTTCCCCAACCAAGTAAGACCCATCCGCACGAGGGGTGAAGACTCGCCTGAGCCTTTTGTCGATAGCCTGTTTTGAAATCTGCTCCGGCCTTTCCTCAGGTGCCTTCACAGAGGCAGCTGGAGGGCTAGCCTGGGCAGGTGGCGGAGTTTCGGCAAGCGCAGGGGTTTGAGAAGCCACGGTGCCAGGAGTAGGCACGAATGTATCCTGCATGTCCCTCCATTTCCTCCATTCCTTCCATTCCTCACACATTGTTGGAACTGAAGGGAGTGTCCCATCACCGAAATCAACGTGGATACTATATACTGTTTATTCCCATGCTTTTGATTGCTATACTATATGGTTTGATGTGATGATCACAATCCCCAAACAAGGAGGGGTCAAACCAGTGCGAGATCTAACATGTCTGGAGTGGAGGGGTCAGCAATTGAAATCAAGATTCCAAGTTGTTACAAACCTTGTGAAAGTCTCGGGCTATCCAATTTGACTTGATACCAAAATGATACTGTTGATGGAAAAATCTTGCACCACTTAGGATACCAGTATCAAAACCTTTTGGGGCGTAGTAAAAGCGGTGCAAGATTTTTCCATCAACTGTATTTCACAACTAATGTCTTATAAGGCTTGTAATTTCATTTCTGCAAATTGATTTTAACTTACAAAGGGTTTGCAGGCGAGTCCTCCTCAGACCAACGTGGTTTCCAACGTGGTTGCTCTTCCGGGGAATCAGCTTCTGGTTGTGTTGGAGGGATCTCATCCTCATTGTCTAGCACTTGTACATCCGTTTCTCCTAGGCAGTCGGCTAGACCTATCTATGGAAAATCCTTCGGGGTCGACGATACCAAATCCCTCGGGGTTGACGATACCAAATCCCTCGGGGTTGATCAAAAGTATCCCTAGTCGCTCTTAGGAAAAGATGGGATGATCATCCAAGTTTTCAAAACAGAATGTAATAGTAATACGGTTGATACTGTAAATCCTTTTTTGGGAGCTGTTTTCATCAAGAAACAAGAAAGGTGAAACATGAATGAAACATCAATAATTGGGATGTTTGATCATATATGTCCAATCCTAACCAACCAAGGATCCATTTCCACCGTTCCCTTCTACCCCATATGCACCACTCTGACAGGCTAATGCAGCCTCCTCTTCAGCCTTCTCTGCCTCAAGGCCAACCAACGTTTGGCTACGAAGGGTTGCAGGTTCCGAGACTAGACAACAACGTGTTTTTAAAGTTTGGGTTTTGAAAAGCAACACGAAAAGGGTGGAAAGAAAATCTGATCCCTTCGTTGTGTTTTGCTCTGTTTTTTGAAAACCCTCACCTGCAATTTGGCAAGTTCTGCTTCAAGTTCAGCTACTTCACTTTCACCCATCGCTGATAACTCCATGGGAAGGCCACCGGCTAATTGTAAACCAGATTGGAGGGTTTCACACGACCAGGCTTTGCTAGGCAAATCTGAAAACATTTCCCAGATTTCCCACACTAGCTAATAAGGCCACTGAGTTTGAGATATAAAGCAGCAAATCCGTTTTTTGCCATAACTGCACCTAGTCACCGTTCTAAAAACTCATCAAAAATCTGTGGATGGGAATTTCCGCTAATTGGACGGGTATTTCCGCCCATTGGACGGGAATTTCCGCTCACTTTTTTCCACCATTTTTTCAAAGCCCCAGTATAGATTACTGTTTCAGCTACTCACAACTATGTTTGGAGCACTGAACGCCATTGCTCCGGTATGCGAAGACTTTTACTTCCCCTAAGATATCGAGTTGTTTGTTCAAGCTGTGCATCTGGCCACAGATCACCAAACTCCAACTGGGCCACCACTTCCAACAGGGGCCTCTTTTCATTCACCTGGGCAAGACGATTCATGGTTTCATGGCTGGAAGGGGGGCTGTTTCACTACATTGCATACAGGGTACTGTTGGCAGTGGTTGCTTGCGCTTCGGGTCATTGAAGTGCTCCATCATTCGGATCACATAACCAGCAAATTTGGGAGTATAAACCCTTGGTTCTGGATGGTTCTGACTCTAAATTAAATATTATTTTTGGTTTAGCTTGGGGGAAGAATTCAAAAATTCAAAACATTCAAACCACTAAACGATCATCAAGGCACTGGGAAGACTTCAAATGTTTTGAACCCTTGTAGGCAACACGGCCAGACTTGTTGATGTACTTGTCAGTGGTGGACTTCCCAGTATCAAACTTGAAGTCTTTACGGCGCATGGTGGCAAAGGGCTTCAGCGCTGCTAAGGCAGATCCAGTACTCCACAAAATAGTTCTCTTCATTGTTGCCGAATTGAAATGGCACATCCAGAAACGTTGCTTGTACATCTTAGTTGAGACTATACATGATGTAGAATGTGGAGGGGTCAACCCTTGCGACATCTACCCCTTGAAACAAATGTGGAGGGGTCAACCCTTGCGACATACCCCTTAAAACAAACGAAACATGTCATGTTTATTTTGGGGCCAAGGTTCTGTAATGCCATGCTCCTGCAATACCCCCAAAAGCCACTGGAACCTCTCATGCATCCAAATCATGGAACTACCAGGGTTCTCAATCACCGGGGTTCCGCCCATACAGACGCAGAGCAAAATTAGCAGCATCGACCTGAAGGGAGCAAAGCATGTTGGAGGAGAAACTAACCACCATTCTTTTTTGTAGTTGTTCAACACATATCATATTAAGCATGTTGGGGTTTGAACACATGAGGCCTTGCCACAAGTAGATTCGCTGTTAAGACTGACTGGTAAGATTCGCAGCCCATAGGTGTGAGGAGGCTACGGTTTGAAGTTCCGGAGTTCATGTGTACCCAGCTCGAGCAGCATATCCCCCAGAAAGTCACACACTCATCAAAGCGCCCCTGCAAAGCGAGTCCCAGTGCTGTCCTGAGGGGAATACCACACAAACACCCCTATCCTATCATAAGGAGAGGTTAAATCCTAGGAAAGTTGCGGCTACTGACCACTCAAAAAGTCCATTAATCTTGAAAAAAACCAAGTAGCGAGAAACCAGCTGATGTTGTGAGGTCCATGGCGTATTGTTTCTTCGATTGGAGGTTTCCCACCTTTGCCCTGGAGGTTGGGGAGCCGTGCCATTGCTGTGTGATATCAGGCTTGTCATAAGCTATATCATATGCAGCCGCCTTCAAACCATAACTTGCACTTAGCCGAGCAATTCGGCCAACACCTGCATAATATTCGATAACTTGATACTCAGCACTGCTGGAAAGGTCGAAGAAACTTTGCCAGCTGAGAAGTAGGACAATCAGAACAAATGCCTTAATTGCAAGTGTGCAAGTGGAAGGGTGAAGAATTCAGTTTATAAGCCCTAAGTTCCTGATCAACATGCTAGTAAAAACAAAAACCATTTTACGATTGAGCTTAGCATCTTTTGGTGCTCCAAAGAGAATGAGACGCCGAACCACCAAGTCAAGCTGTGCCGGTACCATTGCACAGAGCTATCTAGGATCACCTGCTCTAAGTGCCTATTTTGAAGCAAAATGCTATGGATTCAGTTGTCACTAGATATGTAGCCATCGCTTGAAGTTCACTTCTAGAAATTTCTTGAAACCCCAAATGCTGTCACCAAACTTCCCTTCAAACAAGCAAGAGTGACTGTCCATAAAGCCATACTCCGCCAGGGAAGCGCTTCCCCTTGGAAGCCGCTTCATGCAAGCACCTGCGTGGGTGAAGTCAGCATGGAACAGGCGTACAAGGGCTTTGGACTGATGCAATGTCAATGGGATCCTGGGAAGAGGGCCAAAAGGGAAGGTCCAAAATTATTCGGGTTTGAAACCAGCTGGGTAAAAAAACGGTTTGACTCTTGACTGCTGAGTTTTGGCACGCTTTTGCTTTGCGCAACATGTTCCCCATTGTACGTTGTTTGAAGCTACGCCCGCTGAGCCAATGGAGGGATAAAACACATGGAAGATATTGATTAAGTTCTCATATGGAAGTTACATCACTTAAAATGATGATTGGGTAACATTTGATTACCATGTTTCCACTCCAGCTAAAGCTACAGCAGGAAGGCTTCCACCCTAGAGTCCAAACGGTGGGATTTCCATTTGAGCATCACTAACAACTAACAAGATGAAGTTGCAGAATTTTCTGCAACAAAAGTAACAGCGGCATCTTCAGCCAACTTGTCCAATTGCTTAGGTCCCATCTCAAAGTAGTCGATCTCCTCATCCAGCCACTTCTTTGTGGAATAGGTCCAGAACACTGCCTTCAACAAACATGGCAACCCCGAATTGCTTCAAAACATTCAAAAACTCATTCGGTGGTAATCCAAAACAGTTGGGATTTGAAAAACCATGTGTCATGAACCATCAGTTTTTCAGAGTTATCACTTTAGAATTATTTGACAATGTAGGTCATTTGGGTACCACTACTTTTTTGTTATATCTCCTATGCAAGGACCTAGCTAAAGCAAACAGCAGCCTAACCCCTGTAAAACGTATTATGCTATTGCTGGCCTCAGTTGTTGCTGGGGCTTTCATCCGAACTGCTACAATCGAAACAAAGGCGGACTTGAGCGCATCCCACAGTGCACCACCATGCTCGGTAGCGGGTCTGTAGCGCCTAGCAAAAGTCTTTCTGGCCTTTTTCTCAACTTTCCCCCCCGAGCCATCCTTGGTACCAGTCTCAACCTGGCGTTTGGAGCGAGCAGGAGTGACCAATGATTCTGGATCTGGGACATCTTTGGTTTTCTTGGGCGCCTTGGTGACCTTATCTTCACCTACCCCCTTCCCTTTCTTTCCCGTACGTTTGGGTGCTTGTTCCTGCTTATCGTGCTTCTCTTTCTCATTCTTCCTATCCTTCTTCTGTCTCTTATCTTCCCCATCCTCCTTCTTCTTATCCTTCTTAGGGGCTGCCTTTGTCTTGGCCTTCCCCTTCGCCTTTCTTTTCCCTTTACCTTTACCTTTGGGTTTCTTGACACCTCCTTCTTCGTCTCCATTTTCATCACTAGTCTCATCCCCAAAATCCTCATCGCGCTTCCAAGCTTGTTGGGACATGCGAGTGTCGTCCACCTGCATCAAGGATGTTGAAGCCGGTGCAGTTTTGATCAACCGTCAAAAAAAGAAACATAATCTCATCTAATCTCTAAGCCTTGATTTGAACAACTTTTTGAGAACAAAAAATAAATGTTTAACCCCTTCACCTCTTGGTCAAAGACGGACTCAAGTTTGCGGGGCTGAATTTCTGGAATTTCCTCTGGGGTGTCATCACCTGCTTGTTCCGAGTCTTCTGGCTTATCTGGATTGGATGGATCACCTACTGGTTGTTCCGAGTCTTCTGGCTTATCTGGATTGGATGGATCACCTACTGGTAGTTCTTGTTGTGACTCGGGTGGTACTGCGAAGGAATCAAGGTTCCGAGTCGTCCCATTCAAAATGGAATCTTGCTTTTCATGAAACTCCTGGGGTTTCACCAAAGCCTCTTGAACCTTAGGGCAACCAAACATGGTGCGGATCACTGGGGAAAAATCCATTGGAAGAGTTTGAAGTTGATCAGGATGTACTTCAATCTCCTTCCCCTTCAAACCACCATCACCACTCTCAGAAGCCGCAGGCTGGTCACCCTTGGCTGCCCGGGCCAGTGCCAACTTCTGCCTAGGTGGCATAGCGGTGGGGCGGTGCTAATGCAGGTGATTGGAAGGACAAATAGTTATTGTAAATTGTTGAAATGGTATTCCAGCTTTGGGGAGAAAGACATCTAGAGCATTCCAAAACAAAACTGAAAAAGGATTAAGTGCAACTAGAATGCATCAGCTCCTGAATCCGTAGGTCCCTTTGTTGTTGTGCAGTGATTTTCTCCATTTGAGGCTGAGAGGATAAATCAGACTTGGTCTCTTCAGGTTCCATCTCTTCATTCTTCTTTGGGGTCATTTTCTCAAGAATTTCAGATGGGACACCAAGGCAACGAGCAAGCTCCGAATCATCCATATCCATATCACCCTCATCCTGCCCCGGAACATGTGTAACTTCACCTCCACCCTCAAGCTGGGAATCCTGTGGTGCAGCAGTATCATCATGTACCTGAGCATCATGGCCAGATTCAGATGGCAGGGTAGATTCGTACCCATCATGGGAAGATTTCTTGGCTCTCTTGTTTGGCCAATACTTCCGAATGTGGGCATACAGATCATCCAAGACGGCGTCCTAATTGTTGAGAGGCTGCAAATCAAAAAGCCAAAAAGCACTAACATTTTTTAGAGGTCAATCTCAACCCCAAATTACCAACATAAACCAGATTCCAAAACTTCTAGAAAAGTGATTCGGAAAGTTTCCCGCTTTTGAACCGAGGTGTGCAAGTTCAGGTTGATGTTCGTAAAGAAAGTCTTAATGGCTTTACCATCACAATGAACACGAGCAGGCTTGTCTACCATGCACAAGTCATCTCGAAGTTTCTTCACCTTGAAATCAGGGGCTAACATGGTTCTTAACCTTCTCAAATTCTACACCTTCCCAAATCCCAGGGTTAAAAAAACAAACTCTTACATCATAATTTTGGAAAACGATGGATGCCTCCCACTTAGCATCATCCACCGGGATCATAGCTGGGGTATCCCATTGGGGGCACCAGTAGTCAGCAACAACCTTAAGAAGGTGAGAGTTCAACCGTTGGGCATCACGATTTGAATGCACACCCACCAGCTGCGGACTTGGCCAGGCTATGAGGGTGTCATCCTTCAAGAGCTTTGACCTCAGAACCTCATCCTGAGCTAGTACTTTGGAGAGGCCATCAAGCGACATGCTGGTCAAACCAGACACCTCCCAACACACTTTGCTACTTTCGAGCTGAAACGTCTAGGGAGATCCTTATGTTATGTCACAAAGTATTTCCAAGCCACATGCACACCAATCCAAAACACCCACTCATTCTCCAATCTACCCCAAGATTTGCCACAATGCTGGAGGGGTTGGCACCTCCGTCAAATGCTGCCAAGGCAGAAGATCAAGTGACCTGCGTGGGAGTTGGTTTCACTTTTCAATTTTCACCATCCTATGAGGATCCAATGCTGCCAATCAATCTAGATAAGATTAGATCGATAAGCACGGTGGAAACATGTGATTGCACAGCGGAAAAAATGATGCTTGGTGGTGCTTTTCTACGCAAACGCCAGAATTGGTGGGAAATAGTGGCTACATTGTACACTTTGGGTGAGAGCAACTCAATCTATCCGGTTTTCTCACTGGGTTCTTCGCCTTTTTCCGGTTTACCTTAGAAACCATTTGTTCAGTAAAAAATCAAAAGAACATGTAAGCACAAACAGCAGTGATTTTGTCAAGCCACCACCAGATTCACCAAACGCCAAACACTGGGTATAGAAGTTAGCTAGATCTCGCACAGTTCCCCCCTGCCGGTAGTTCGCGATGATGTCTTGCAACATGGAATTGGTAATCCCAGCCTGAACCATCCAGGGGCTAAAGGGAGGGGAAGTTTGAAGCATTTTGAAACGATATATGAAACGATTAAAAGATATCAGAAGTAACGGTGCGCCTTCACCTCATCCTCCTTAAAAAGGACACCCACCACTTGGTCCCAAAATTTTTGAGGCAACTCAGATAGTCCTGCAGTATCATGAATCATGGAAAAGGGGTAGACAGGATAAAGGAAACTACCACAACTCACATTTAGTGTAACAATTTATGTCACAAATCAAGTCCTTCTTTTTCGGCTTCTTTCACGGTCTCCGGATTGCATTGCTCAAAAACCATTTATATCAAAAGGCTAAGTATCGAGCAGGGTGTTTGAGCAAGCTTGAGCTGATGATGTAGGGGTTTGAAAATCCAATGTGTGTTTTGCAGTGAGTCTTGAAAATATTCAAAAGCAAGGCGGAAAGGGTGGAGGCGCACCAAGTAGCCACTGACATGGCCAACGATGAAAAGGGACAAGATGAGAGAATCCAAAATGGCTAAAGTGAGAAAATGCTAAGTGTAGAGAATTTACGCCAACTTCGGCAAAAAGTGCCAAATAAGAGGAAACTCCCCAAGTTAGTGGAAATTTAGTCACTTCCGAGGATACAGGTATACACATAGAGGAAGCATGTTGAGATCAAATAAATGTGATCAGCTTTCTTCTGACCCCTGTTTGATTAATCAAAAGATTCTTCAAAAAGTATTGGTCCAAAGATGCTTTTTTGGGAACTAAAACTCCCTTAGCAAAGTGAAAACATTCGCATATACTGACTGCATGGGTTGGAACCAAACTGAATACCCATGCAAACTAACATTCCATCTTTTGGTGCTGCAACATAAGCCAGTTATTTGCTTGCAACATTTCTTGGTAGTTAAAAAACGTCCTTCCAGGAAAATTATGCATGGTCAAAACAAAGCAACCATTTCGAACATTTCCAGCCGCGAATCAATATCGATTCAATCGAAGGGTGAAATTTTCCAAAGTCAGTTGAGTCACAAAATAAACCTCTTACTTTTCAAGAAATACTGGTTGGTTAATAGGGATCCTTAATAGTTCATTATAATCCCTATATACCTCGGTAGTATAATACATATAATACCCTATATACCCTAAAGAACCGGATTTGTTTGATTCTCAGTTTGGTTAACCTCCAAATCTTCGCCCGACTTTCAACGGAGTTGGATTGAATGAAACCAACACACTTTTGGACCAGGAAATCTTGGCAAGTGATGGGTTTTGTTTGAAAAGACTTTTGGTGGGCAAATAAGTCCTATAGCTATGTTATAATATGTGAAAATATAGGACTCATGACTCATCATAATCATTCCTACTTCCATATTACGCCTTCTCCCATCTTCAGTCATTTTGTTGAAAAGCCATCATCATTCCCCTAAACTCCCCAACTGCCCACCATCGATCACGAGTCCGAGCTACATCTAAGGTTCGTTGTAGACTTCGTTCCAACGGCGAAGTAGGGATGGCCTATACAGAACAAAAATGGGGATTTCAACAAGGTGGGGTGTCCTACCCTCCAGGGGATTAACATATCCCACCTTGGGAAGTTCGGAAAATCATCTTCAAAATACCATTTTTTGGGGGAATATGTTAGTTCCCTGGTGTCCTACTCTTTCACCTCCAAAACCTCCAAAGTGAAAGATATTGATATCTGACTGAAAGTTGAGGATCCTCTAGAACTAGTTTCCCGATCCAGGATATTGAGGCGGGGGTGGCCCTGATTTTCAATGACATCCTTTTCTTTCATAACCCATACCACCCATGTATCTCATATTTAGCTACATTTACCATATGAAATCAACCAAATGTAGGTAAATATACCATACATGGATGATCTGGGAAACCATATCTACTTTCTTCCACTGTCCAACATGTCCAACTGAAAAAGGTGAATATCATCAGATTCCACCCGCCTGGTCCACAACCAGCGCCTCTGAAGCCAGTGCCTTCAATTGCTGTTGCCTGTGGATGCTGCAGAAATCATGGCAGGGTCGAAACCTGTCATGTTTGCTACCAGGCTTTTACGAAACTCAACTGGTTACCATAGTACCAACACTGAGGTTGTTGAGCCATCAGTTTGTTCAAAGGTCTTTATTTTAGCCAAACATGTTCTTGCTGTTGCGGGATGTTTGGAAACTTTCCCCAAAATTGTGAAAAGGACACAAAAAACAACATCTTCCATCATGTCCTTAGAAAAAAAAAACACTGAGTTTTCCCGCACTATATTTGTGTTTTGTTGTATTTACTCTCCCTCCGAGATCTCGCGACCGCCAGGTCGCTCGGAACTTTCAGTGCTCGCGGTCCTTCCGTTCGGACCCGGCCTCTGAAGTTCCAAAGTTTCTTCCAATTGAGCAATCCCTTGCGAAGCTTTGCCCAACAAACTGCTCAAGCTCACATGGTTCCTGGTTTGCAAAATGTCATGACACACACGAGGCAAGTTTATGCCAGCAACATGCCAGCAAAATGGGGATTCATGGATTGATGCATTTTTGGGAGTTCAGTGGGCCCCCCCTGCAAAAAAAAACTATAAGAAAATTTACAAATTCCAAGATGCAGAACTTGGGCATGCGAAAACCCCCTCCTAAGTGGTAGGATGATTTCATTTTGAATACGGGAATCCCAACCTAAACCTTCATGTTTCACTGTTTCACTGGCATTAAATAGGGAGTTTTCTTGTGCACCCCGAATTAATAATACATGCCATGTAAATTAATAGCAAGCCAACTTGAAAATCCAATGGTTGGATCGCCTTCCAAAAGGTCAATGTCACAAGGCTTTGTGGGAACCCAAAAATCATGATACAACCTTGATGCTTCAAACATCCGGTGAGAAAACCACCTGGGATGGTAAAAAAAACATGTAAATAATCAAATAAACTAGCAACCTCAACTGGTGCTCTTTAACCGGATTTTTGTTTGATCAGCAGTTATCGCTAGCCATGAAAAATGATTGTCCACCCGATCATTGATCCGACTTTTTGAGGTGATCTGAGAGTCTGAATCGAGGGTGGACTGACTTCTCCGGACTGATTTCCCGGATTTTTTATCGCCGGTAGTGGGACCCATTTCCGGATTTCTGAAACCAAAAAGCTACCCAAAAATTGGGACAAAAGAAACGGACGGGGATGGTGAGGTCGCGATGATTTTTTGACCAAATCACTTGGAAACTTATGATCATTCTGGTGACTGACCCCTCAGAGATTGAATGAATGATTTGAGGGAAATTTATTCACTCTCGACATTCCAAAAGTCGCACAATAGTAGAAAAAAAACACAAAAAGACTTTGACCTATATCCGACCGGTCTCACTCAGTTCAAAAAACAGGAGCCAAAATTCATGTTCATCCATTTCCCTATAGACATACTTCATACAGTCACACATTTTGAGAATTCCCAGGTGTTTTAGGATTCCTCAGTTTCGGTGGATTCCTGGATCTCCAAATTTTAACATGTTGACCGCCATCATTCCGAAACGGACGTTTTTTTTTCATACTGTTGATGGTTCAGAAATCCGGCGATCACCAGTTGAGGTTGGTAGTTTATACCACTATTTACAAGGTTCTTCTACATCCCAGCCAGGTGGTTTTCAACGCTGGATTTCTGAACCATCAACAGTACCCCTGCCACTCCCCCCGGTGGATTTTTAGTGAACCAACCAAGAATCAGAAACTCCGCGCTGAAACGTCGAGCACGCTGTTCTCGGGCCTCAGCTGTGCCGGCTGGAAAATTCCGAGGATTGAGGCTTCCAATTCCATCCGAGAAGAATAGGAATGTAGGTACAATCCCTTTATTCGGACATACCTGGATTCTTAGGAACTATCTTTTTGGGGGTATTTTGGAGGGGAAGCAAGATTATTATTCAAAAAGTAAGGATGATTTTGGAAGTCTAGAATTAATGGTGCAATATATGGTGTTGAACATTCACTCAGGGTGTGTGTGAGACAGATTTCAACATGAAGTTTCGTTGAAACAATTTGGGTATCAAACTCAAATGCTATGATGTTAACTGTGCATGGCTCGGCATAGGGGGACAAAATATTAAAAGTTCTGGTATACATGGCCTTGAGCATAAAACAATGATGATTGAACCGTGTCTTTTCCAAGGAACTTAAATATCATTCCTTCTGAGAATGGTAATGGAACCTAAATACCTTTCTGAGGAGGTGACTATACACCCCAATCATCATCTGACAAGGTGATTGGATCCCTAGGGATTCATATCATTCAATCGAATCATCCGAATCTATTCTTTCCGTTGAACCGTCAAACTTGGATTTGCTTGCTAGATGCATGGAAAAAGGCCCAAACATATTATTCCAAATGGTGGTTTCCGATGGTACGATCCGTGACAATTCAACACCCGAAAAACAAATCCAAGTCATTCATCATTCAGGACACCCTCCCTCCTGGTGGTTGTTTTGGTTACTGAAACCGCTCATTTCATGGGAAAACCCAACGGGAAACTTTGGTTGACATGTTTACAACATTTCCACCTATGAAGTGGTGGAGGATTTCTTCCATCCATAAGAATTCCCAAGGACCCTCTAATGGAAGGGCGAGGTGAACGAACCTCTAGGACGCAGGGGTCTGCGTTTCTCAAAATAGCTACTTTTTGAGGGGTCAGGATTCTTAGAACATCAACAATACTTCACAAACCCAGCCTTCCATTCCTGCAAGAGAAACGACCCAACTTCACATTTTGATGAAGTGGTGAACTGGCGGTGATGAACTTCTGCCCGTTGTTTTTGTGAACGGTGAACTAAAGGGATTCACAACCAGTTTTTTTTCAATTGACTTGAACTTACTCCAATGAAATCATCTAAAACTGGCAAGTGCTTAACTTATCAACCCCCACCCAGTTGCTCCATTTGCTCGTCATTCAGTAGGGAAATGGCCATCTTTTGCTCAGGGCTGCTCATCACGATACGCACCAGCCAGAAAATCATGAACCCATTGCAAGGTGCAGGGTGCAGGGATGCAGCTGACGGGCATTTCCCCAGTGAGTTGTGCAGGTGTTACAGTACCAAAATATCAAAAGAATAGGCTTGGTACAACAATTCCTCAGGTGGTGGCATTTAATCATATTTAATCTATTTTGACCACTATCTTAAGCCTTCCCCTTTCAAGACATAAAATCTAAGAGTAACAACAAACTGAAGTATCTGAATTACATAAATTCCAGGCACTTTCATCATTTTCCCTTGAGGATTTGTCTTTTTTTTCCTCACCTTTTGAATACCACTTCTCCCTCCGCAAAAGTTCAGCTCCAAGTTGAGGGTCCCACGAGTTCGCCACCATCCCCGTTGGTGCCACCATCAAAGCGATCGCCAAGCCTGGTTCGAGGGGATGGGTCTGTCTGCACTCACAAGTTGCCGGCCCTTATATGCCAGGTATATAAGTAGGGTAAAATGAATCCACTTTGTAGGGCTTCCCAGTTACCCGTTTTTTTGAAGGCCATGTAAAGGGACTATCACTCCATTTATAGCTAGTATGGGCCCATCTTGCAAGGATTCTTGCAGAATAGAATAGAACATGTACCATCGAGGATTCCACTTATGTAAGTTCTTCCATTTCATAGTTTCCTTCTGTATTTTAGTCTTGTTTCTTGGATATTTGGAAGAAGGTTTACAGAGAAGAAGCCATATTACATTATGGATCTCATACCCTGCTCCGTGTATGGTATAGGTGCTTTTTTTGTATGGTAAATGGTAGTTAAATATACCAGTCCCCATGGATCCTCCTATGAGAAATGAATCAAGGTGCATCCCTGTTCACATCGACAGGAATCGCCCCGTGAAAAGTTACCAAACGACGACCCAAGATCGGAAAGGCGTGTCACGTCGTTTGCAAAAACCACCATCTCACTTAGCCAATGGACCCTGAAATAAAAGTTTGAACTCTATTTTCCCTACTAAATATGTAATCCCGAAAAGTTTAAGCCGTTTAGGCATTGGCCAGGTAAGCCATTTTTCAGGGAGGCCCCGAAGCGGTTAAACTTCCACCCCAAGTAAAAATTTAAGGTGGACTTTTTTACCTTGGAAAGCTGGTGGCAGTCACCAAGGTGTAACTTAGTGGATCGGAATCACAGTTTGGTTGCTTTTTTTTTGGCCCAAATACATGGTAGCGTGTCGCAAAAAATGCCACCCAAAGTCCTGAGTTTTTTCAATGAAAGCCTTTGGACATTTTTTTGAACCCTTTTTTTAAGAGAACACCAAGATGTATGAAACCTGCCCAGGAAAATTAATGGATTTTGAACTCAAAATGGAGGGGTGGATGGCTCTTGACGTCGTCACTTACACATCCTCTGAAAGGAAAAGATAGTCTTCCAATCATGCGCTTTTCAGGGGGACGAGCTGTTAGTTTTGGCGAGTTTATTTGTGGCTATAGAATGCTATAGTCAACCTACCCCAAGGTACCCCCTCCAGAAATAGGGTTTAATAAGGCCTCACTAAGGGAAACCAATGGTTAGTAAGGGAAACGTTAGGTTGATTCGCCATAAGATATGCATTGCATGGGAAGTCGTTGGGAGATTCGACAAAACCAAACGCCCAGGCGGCTTCTCCCTGGAAGGCGCCTACGTGCGCGTTCCAACTCCACAGCGATATCGATTGGGAGCTCACCTGTGAACGTTGAACCCTGCAAACAAATGTCCGAGCCTGCCCAAACAAGCCCCAGGATATTGAGCTGTTATAAAACATATCAAAACATTATTAAAAAAAAACACAGATTTGACACCATAAAAATGCATATGCATTGATTTATACTTATCTAAGTATATATATATAATATATAATTACATGAATACAAGTATCAGTCCCCATGATTTGTTGCCCAAAACTGGCAGTTGAATCAGTTGAGCCTCTCTTTTTTCGAATGCTCAAGAAGACTTGGACCGTAGCTACAGAATCCAAAACCCACTTGGAAGAACACCAGATTTTCTGCAAGGCAAAAACAAGAACTGCAAGCAAGTGGACCAACCGGATGACCCAAATCCAGAAGTAGGGTTATAGCCTCAGTTACCCATTAAGATCATTAAGGGTAATAGTTCGACTTATACCATGGTATTGTCCCACCTTGTAATAGTACCGTATCGTTCTACAGAGCCTTTGTTAATCTTCAGGACGCTCCCCATGTGCCCCTTTCAAATGACACCTAGATTTGATGTGTGTGAGAGTGTGTTTTGCCATCGAACATTTCTTTTGCATTCCGAGATTATATATCTTTCCCATAACTCCCGTTTACCGCAGAAAAAACTCAACAGCTAAAAATAAGTAAACAACATAGAACACATACAGGTAATCTGCATAGTTTTTCACCCCCTGAATCCCCCTGATAAACTAAGATAGCAATGGAAAAACATCCATTTTCAATAGGACATACTGTTGATGGAAGAAATCCTGCACCACCCTGGAGTGTATAAAAACCTTGTAAATAATGG